>CM024961.1:6713415-7037654 GCA_014282245.1 Rhododendron simsii | reverse complement strand
CCAGGGTTTTGCAATATGATTTTTATCTGATTAAAAAATGAATAGGGCTAATCTCACATAAATTGTAAAAGTAACTTCAATTTGTGTGCAACAGGTATGTATTTTAGGTTGACATGCAGTGGAAGGCTTAAGAGTGTCATTTTTTTCTTTTGATTTTGTTTTCGGAAAAGAGGACTTTAGGTGAACATTTTTAACAAAGAATCTATAGCAAGACAAAATACGATATTAGCAAAACATTCAGCTTCATTTTAATGCTTGGGGAGTTCATTTCCGTGGCCCCTCAGAAGCAGATTGATTGTATCAAGAAGCTTTGGATACTTATATTCGGCTGCCAGAAAATATGCCATTTCACCGTAAAACTCCTATCTTGGGTATTTTCTGCATATTAATACGATCTTTCATTACCTAGAACTAATTACGCGCAAATAGTTTTTCTACTAAAAACAAAAACAAAATCTTACCACTCTCATGGCTAGAGGAGCCCAACTAACACCACCCTAGAACCATGCTGCCTGGGCTGCTGCATATAGAGTAAAATAAATTAAACTTATTTGGATCTAATGATGAAGATTTATAACCTTTTATAGAAACTTCAATAGAAAATAGTTTTTTCAACAAAGTCATCCAATTCCTTCGCGATGTATATGGCTATGTAGATAGTTTTTATTTTCCCCTTCTTTGATGTACACGTTAAACAAAATTGAATTCAATGCTGGAAACGACAGCTGTATAATCCCAAAGTTTACCTGGAATGGTCCAAAAATCTCTTTTGTTACGAGTTCAATTTTTTTTTTCCTTCAATATTTCTTCCAGTGGGAAAAAGATAGTAGTTGGTTTTATCATTTATGGCACCATATGTTGGAGGAATAGAATGCTTTTCTCAAGCTTACCGCCAAAGAGTAGCTTTGATCCTGCTACCTGAAGCACTTTATTCACGTGCACTAACATTGCCTCTATTGTAAACTGCAACAACATCAGAAAAATCCTAAGTCGGTAGGAGTAAATAAATCCAATATCGATGAAGGAAATGCTTCATAAGTTAAAAATGCCATTAGTAATTTAGCCAAACGAGCTAAACCAGAATAGGTTCAATTTCAATAACTAATACTCCATCAGAACTGGTTTATTTATACGAGTACAAGTCAGTTACAAAACAACTATATCCATCAAGCGACATTACTCCGGTATCCAATGTAGTTCTTACTACTCTGCATTTGATTTGATCAGACCACTTAAGCTTTCTACACTACCCTCAAATAGGTAGTAGATAAACGTTTAACCAATAGTCTAACCTTGTCACAAACTATATTGAGCTATGTATTGTGGAGCAATTATGAGACATGATTTACAATAAATATAAGAAAGTGTGCACACTCACTGTCAGAACAGGGCCAATAATTAAATCCTCTAATTTCCTTCTTGTGGCAAGATCACTCATTTGATGTAACAGCGAACTCTTAGACCAGTTCTGCATTAGATAAAGCACATAAAAGTAAGCATAGATGTCCATGACCCATAAGATTCTGATATATTTAAATCTCTGCATAAATGTAGAATAGGATAGAACAGGAAAATATTAGTCTTGTGCCAAAAAAATAAAAAATTACTGATTTAACCTTCAGAAGACTCTTTTTTTCTTCTCTTAAACTTAAATAAGGAAAAAACTTTTTAACCAGATATGCTTGGTCTTTCTGAGAACCATGTGAATCAATCTGTCCTCATGCAAAGCTAAGCTGAAGGTAAAGAATCGTCTGATCTTATTTATTCCATTTCATCTTTCTTCTCTTATTCAATTTCGAGTTAGCGTTCCAGGGGCTACTCCTACTGCTACTGTAACTGCTTTCTTTAGAAAATGCCGACATCTACTTGAAATGGCTAGACATTCCAGAACAGGAACTTCACTCATTTTAATGCCCGAAGCCTGCATCTTCTATTACATCGCCTCAAAAGAGTTGAAAGTCCCTTCTTGCCTGACGAGTTCTTCCTTCTTTTCTTGCTTTGCTACCATCTGTGGCATTTGTCCTGCAAACAAGCCCTTCTCTTCGCAGCAGCTCCAGCTAAAGCACTTGCAGCTTACACTAGCTAGGCAAACTCCCGCTCTGATCCAGCTACCCCTCTTGCCGCTCGACATGAAGTTGAATGTGGGATAATTGCTCAGCTCCTATGCTTGCTGCCTGACTGGGATGAGCATCCTCTGATCTAAGTACGAGCTCCTCTTTGCTTTCTGCTTTCCTACGTTTATAGAGGAGGATACTAACTAATTTGTCGTCTTCCAGTAGCTCGATGCCACTACGGGTCTTTCGGTATTGGCGGAATCCCTCTCCTGCTTTTAGTCTTTAGCCTTGACTGATTTGACTAACCTGGGGTTTCTCTAAGGCCATTGACGGCCAGGGCCCTTATTGTAATAAGACAATAAGCTCTCTTTTGCTCCTCTTTCTTCTCGTTTTCTTGTCTCTTTCTTCTCGTATAGCGGAGCACACTAAACTAAACATAGAGACATAAGAATGAAGCAGATTACCTCATGCACAAACAACATTGATTGTGCTGTGCACTTTTGACCACTACATGCATATGCATCTTGGTCACACACCCATGCAACATAATCCACCTTCCATTTGGAAACCAAAAGAACGAATCAAAACTGATGCCAAAACTCAGGTTCTTCACATATGGGGATCATGAAATGCAGAATTTGAAAATTTTGAGTTAGAAACTCCTCAACATCAGGCCCCAATATCTTCCTATGGAATTCTGCATCTTCCAATTTAACACGACCCTTCAAGTCAACAGCTAACTTTTCTGCTACTTGTGAGCTACCAGTAAAGAGAGTCATGGGTGGATTTGCCAGATTATTCCATCAACGTATCAAAAGACGTATCTGACAATATCCAATATTCAATATTCACTAATAAATCTACTTGTTACATTCTTTTGGATTAGAATTCTGAAAGGTAGCTGGCAAAAAATGTAAATACATGGACTTTATAGCACAAAAGCTACAAACATCCACTTCTTTACTATGTGCTTGAAGCAGACATAACCAACAGATAATCAATAGCGGAATATTTATGGCAAAAGCTAAAAACTATTGCTATTTTCCGATAAGGCACTTCAGTCTCGACATTATCCTCCAAGGCCCACTGATTAATCAACAATAGTTTACTTGGCAAATAACAAAAAACTGATGTGCAAAACAAAAGTTTGTGATATTTTTTTAATCGCACATAGTGGCAGCCAAGTTAAAACCTGTTCACTCTAATGAGCCGGGACTTCGAAGGAGTGTGACCCCCCAGATCCCACTCCTACTCAATCACCGGACGCTATAAAGGAGTTCATTCATTCAGATATATACAAAAAACCGTGATATCCAACAAACTAATGGGTTTTTTGAAAACCAACCTCCAACAATAGCTTGTTCATTTTCCTCCCATCAGCATTGATGAAGTCAACATCCTCCTCATGAAGCAACCGAAGCATTTGTTCCATAAGATTACATACCTATGAAACATAGTAGGTAGGTAAAAATGCTAGACATAAAGAGGAAATACAAGAGACAAGTAGAACTGGATTCGGTTTCCAGTTCTACTTGTTAGCAGTATGCCATGTCAAACACACATGTAAAAAATAAATGCTTATATCTCTGTCTGTTTCTTTCATATGGCAGTCTTAGGATTTGGTTTCCTTCTAAGACTCAACCTTGATGGACCTGATAATGCACTAAAAGAGGACACCAAATTACAAGATTGTACAAGACACCTATAGTAAAAGAAGCAAAATTTCCAGCCCATAGAGCCTAAAAACCCTCGCGTAAGCATCGTCGGAAAATAAAATATTTGGGTGTCAACGAAACGCTACATATAAAAGAATAAACAACTGGAAAGATTTGTTGGATCAACAACTATTCCACTAAATCCCACGAGTCTCAGATCCCACCTTAAATGGCCAATGCAGCATTCAAGTTCAATATCTTCCTAATCCAAACAACTTGGATAGACCTCTTATAATGGTTGTAGCATTACCCAAAATCCAACATATAGAGAACACAAAATAGGTTAAGAAAAGAAACCAGAGGCGACCGTCATTCAACCTGTGTGAGAATATACATAGACCTACATATCAACCAAAATGGACAAGGCAACCAAGATCAAGCACCAACTTATTCAAGCCTATAACATAAATTGAACTTCAATAAAGATTGATGGACCGGAGTCCAGCTATAATAACAAGATAGACCAGGAACAAAATTGTGCTCAGAATGTACTACCACCACAATCGATGTGCCCATAAAAAAAACGAAGAATGGTACAATGGACATAGTACCACGGTGATCAGTATTCTCCATTATGCACCTCACCAACTGACTTTGCCTCATTGCTAACAAAAATCACCGAAAGATAGAGCCCCTTACGCAAGAAAACAAGATTAATACATTTCAAAGCAATAGCCAAAACAAAGCTAAGCTTACCCAACACTTTTCAGCAAAATTACTGAATCCATGCGCACCACAAGCTGGCAAAGAAACTGAGCTACCTATAGGAATATTTGCTACAGTGGAAGAGAGCATCACGATGGTGCCAACAGGAGCAAGGGGAAAAAGGAGAAGAAATTAGGGAATTTGCTAGCTAGGTACAGCTCTACAACAACCACTTGCCACGATTTACCTCTAATTCAACCTTCATGATGTGCTTCTTACCAGACCACATCTATACAATGTACCCCAAGAGTTACGATACCCGTAAGGTCAACCCCATTAGTGTTAGCACGGGGAAAGTTCCGGGAGGGGGGGGAGAATGAAACTGCTCGACCATAAGGAGAGGAATGAAACATATTGACCTAAGGACAAGGACTTTAAGTGTCTTTCCTTCCTAACTAACTGTAAGCAGAGGACCTTACCGTCACTCTTAGCCCTTAAGGTAAGGTAAGGTTTTGTAGTTGTTAGTCTTAATTCCTACTGTTACAGAATGGGTATTTGTTATCTTAGTTGTCTTTATTCCAATTGGCAACAGGACAAAACAATTAGGAACTATACAAGCGAAGTGGAGCGAGGGAGGACTTCTTACTAAAAGGAGTTCGACTAAGCGTAGCGTAGCGAAGCGATATTAGTATAATAGTAAAACAAGTAGTACCAGAATCTCTTCGAGCTTCTACCGCTTGTTCCATATCGCTACAGAACTCCTAATAACATTTCCAGCAGCCACAACTGTTGGAGATTTTCGGCAGACTGGCGAGGAAAACCTCCCAACAGCCTCGTCTCTGGCTTGCCAGTTAAGCCATCGCCAACACGAGTCGCCCACTATGGTGAGATTTTTCAGTCTTGCTTGCCCTCGTCTCTCTCTCTACTTCATCGGATCTGGCCCCTTGAACAGTCGGCGTCGGCCCTGTTTCATGGTGGATGGAAGACTGGCCAACCGCCACTCAATTCGGCTAAGTTAGATCTTGCAGTCGTCGCAGTTCGACTGTCTCCGTTCGAGCTCGACTTCCTCCGATGGGTTTTTCAAGTTTCCCGGTGAGTTTGATCGGTGGGTTTCTTGAGTTTCCCGGCGATATGTGGCCGGATCTCGTTCCATCGTTTATATATATGTATATATGTGTTTATATATTTATATATATGTGTGTGTTTGTGTGTATGTATTTTTTTCCTTTTTTGGTTGAGGCAAATGGCTAGATTGTTGGGTGTTACACTTGATTGGTGGCTAGCTAAGATGGAAATCCTAACCAAAATAGCTAAAATTTTGGTTAGGCGGATGGAGATGCACTAAGGGGCTTCTCTTTCGCTTGTTTTAGCATCATTATCGCTACACTACGGGCTTATTCCATAATCCCTACGCTTGTTGGCCATATCGCTACACTACGTTTTGCTTGTTTCCATATTCATAACCATTTAGCAACTAATTTCCATACATGATGGCATGAAATATAGCTTAATGAGGAGCTCATAAGGGGTAAGGTTATGGTTATTTATGGTTGTTATGGTAGTTATAGATGTTATAGATGGTATTTATGGCTTTAAGGTAAGGTCAGTTCATAGCAGACGATGAGACGATAAGACTGAAATCTAGTCTGAACTTATCGTCTGCTAGTCCAATAGCTATTTCAACTACAGCTAGCTGCTAGGAGAGGAACTCTCGAGAGGTACGAACTAAACGTTAAGTTGCTGAAGTGAAAGGATTAGCAGGAACAAGCCAGGGATGATCGCCCATAAGCTAGACTGCCATTTCAGACAGGAAGGAATTGAGCCAATGAGTAGTGCGCATGGTCTAAGCTTGACGGTCTTAGTACGGACTGAGGTTAGGTTGTTGTAACTGAATCCAAACCAATGAAGCAAGCAAGCAAGGGAGCTTACCTTAGAAGCACTTTTTAAGTTTCCTTTTCACTAAAAAGAAATTGCCTTCTAGTAGTGATAGAGACCGACAAGGGAACTTACCAATACGAAAGGTGGATCAATCAGGCTAAAAGACAGGTTGGCAAGCCCAACAGCCGTTTTCGATGAAAGGGAGGAAGACATTGTCTAAAGGGAGACTGACTCTTTTGCTTGCCCTATTTTTCAAGGCCTTCCTCCTCGAATTCACCAAATTCGAAAGGACCCCCACTCATTAAGGATCTTCCATAAGGGTGGCCCCGGAAAAGAGTATGCCAACGAACCGTTCTTAGAGACAGAAACTCTTAGAACCGTCTCAAGCAGTTTCACATCTACAGAATGTCGTCACCTGGCTCCATCTTTAACCAAGAACTTATTAAAATAATAAAAGAAGCATTGGGCGATGTAAACCTAGTACCGGCAATAGGAGAAGAGGAAATGAAGCAAAAGTTCAATCCGCTCGGCTAGATGAAAACTATAGACGAATAATACTGCAGGGAATCACATAATGAATTAAGGATAAGAAAATCCATTCAAATAGGACACGGGCACCGAAAAAATCCAGAAAACTTGACATTCAATACTAACCACAAGATGCACATTCATTTATCTCAGGTAAAGAGCCATCTGGCAAACATAGAGGGAGGTTGTACACCCTACTATAATCCTCCCAAAATTTAGCTCTCATGTAACTGCAACATAAACCAAATACCTGAAAAGCCAGGACTAAACAAAGCATTACTTTGGGAACAAGAAATAAAATGTAATAAGATACATAACATTAGGAGAGGAAAATGATGGAAGTACAGAATCATATAACGAATACCACCACCAACAGCTTAAACAAGGACAAATAGCAAATGTGAACGACAGGTTTGCACACCTTGAGTATTGTAAACATCAAGTAGAACAAGAAAAAATTACAATAGTGAACCATCTTAAAACCACATCAAATAACGATCCACCTGAGCTGGCAATCCCACGGCATATGACAAGGGTCTCCCTATAAGAGAAAGTAAACCTCAAAAGTTCTTGATAAACAAGCAAAGAGATTGAACTGTTCCTCAAAGCAATAAAATCTTAAGCAATGGATGTTTCAATGAAAAAGACCGATAATCACCATTCACCAGTAGAACTGTAATTGTCCCAAAAACTACTATTGTGCACGTAAAAAGACCACAACCTCCATCGCTTTCCAATCATCAGATTGTAGACACACAAGACTGATCAGAAAATATAAAATAATTATCATCCATAACAAACAGCACAAGAGCTGTAACAGCTAGCCAAAAAAAATATCTATCAATAAGAAGAGATAAACCAAGCAAAAGCTAATAAAGTGAATAATTTGCCTTTGTAGTCTTCACAAATTCTTTTAACACTGACATGCTTCCTGATCCGTGGAGAATAAACATCATTCAACCAAAGCTCAATAAACGAAGTCAAACCCTAACTGTGTCCTCCAAGTCTGCATGCACCTAAGAAAACTCATATTTGTCACGGTTCTTCTAACCATTGAATTTTAGAGCCACAGACATCAAGAAGAATAAGTATTGCGAAAATAAAAAACGGGACAATAAATTGGATAGATTTACCTATCACTTGTCATGCCACCAATACCAGGGAAAAATAAACAAAGAACATGCACTAAAAGGACAACTACCAAGGCTTCCCAGAGTGAGGATGACTGGGCTTAGTCCTCTCTTGTGTTCCAAAGAACTGAAACAAGAAACCTATCGAAACCACTGTACAAACCATTAAATTTAACATATGGACGTACAGAGGTCGAAATAAATTGCCCCAATTTTTCTTCAAAGGCCACAAATAAGAGCCGAAACCATAGGTGTGGGCTACGCGCCCGGAAAAATCCCCCGTCCGTCTTTTTGTATTTTTTTGCGTGTTACAAAAAGGGGGAAAAACAGTTGGTTCGTTTGAGAGTCGCCACCCGGGTTTTGAAAAGGATTAACCCCGAGAAACCATTTATTGAAAAATGTGACTCTTTTGCCCTTTTAAAAGGTTTTGGTCTAAAAACAGAGAGTTTTGGGTTCGGGAGCCAGGTTACGAGAGGGGAAGGTTTTATTTGGAAAAGCACCTCCCTCGCCCGATAAAATCGGTCTCTACTAATATTTGTGGGATTTGAAAATCATTTTATTGCTTAACTTTTTAGGCCACATAAACAGTTTATTGCACGTAAACAAACAATTGCAGAAGATATAAACATTATTGGGCATGCTTCATTCTATTTGCAGAAAATAACAAATACTAGCATTTTGTCTCACGAGAACACTACCATACGGTAGAAGGGAGTACCATACGGAACAAGTCATTTGCGCATAAACAATGATAGCATGCAGACAGAAACATGTATTAATTGATAACATAAATATCTAATTATAGGAAGCAGACGAGGACTTTATCCCACAACTAACACCACCGTACGACAGAGTTTGTGCCGTACGGCACTAGTTCTTGTAGTTAATAGTTTAAAAGTAAGGTTTAAACAAGATACTGACATGTGACAATTTAAAGTATGCATGTATGTTTATACATGAATCAACTATTGTTTATTTCAAAAACGACTAAACATGTTCTGTTAGCCCAAAAACAGTTTTATCACGGCATTCGTTACGCCAAAATAGAAAACAGTATTTTAGTACGGATTGTTTGTCATGAAAAGAATAACAAATGAGGCGTAAAGAAAAACTGTCCCCTGGAAACTATCTCCCGCACGGCAGATATATGTGCCGTACGGTGGACTTATGCGGGGTTCCATTTTTATTTTCTTACAATGTTTGAACCATTTAGGCTCAAGGGTGGTATTAGGAACCAGCATGAACCTATTGGTTCCCCTCAGGATACAAGAACAGAAAGTTATACCTTTTGGATTGAGAACCTCTTTGGAAAATTTGTGATAATTGCAAAGCTTTGTGACGCGCGCTTTGAGCAGACTCGTAGGCCCAATACACTGTGATGGCAAGGCGTGAGGCTATGGGCTGCTTTGGAACAAAGGTTTTGAATTTGGTTTGGAAAGAAAATGGAGGTTTTGGCGCTGAAAAGAAGAATAAATCAAGTGTTGATCTTCAAAACATTTTTGAAGCCATTTTTGATTTTGTAAAACTGTTTTTTTTTTCCTTTGATTTTTCCGTATGTTTTCAATGTGTTCTTCTTTTTTTTTTTTTGTCCAGAAACACCCATAGGTATATATATAGAGGATTTTTTTCAAAGGTTTTTGCTTGGTCTTTAAGCACATAAAAGGTTTTTTGCTTGGTCTTTAAGCACATACTGAGCTATTGCAAGCCTATGGCGGCCTAAGACTCTGGAAACTTGGCTGTCAAGGTAAAATAAAGACGGCAATTTCTGCCGTACGGTGGAAATTACAGTAAAAATATATCTACCGCGCGGTAGAGTTTGACAGCTCAGCAGGCCGAAATTCGAAAGGCCGCTCTGGACACTCCCGAACTCGGTTTTAGGTGTTCTTCGAACCGTTGGAAAGCTCGTTAAGTCTACTTTCTAACCCAAGTGGTTTGGATAAAAATAATTTTGTACATAAAAAGATATGACGATTTTACCCTCAGGTGGTCGAAAAAGTGGTCGTTTTGGCAAAATTCTCATATTTCCCTCATTTCAAATCGGATTAAGGCTTATTATATATCGATAAAGAGGGTTTTGAATGTACTAAAAGATGGTGGACTCCAACTATAAAAATAAGGAAGTTTGATTTATGAAAAATGGGCTGAAAGTAGACTAAACCGAAGACCGCTGGTGCGCGCCACGATGGCCAAAATACGTACTCACTCATTCTAAGTGTCATTTGGCACTCTCAAGCCTAGTTCTAAGGTGTTTTCCTTACTCCTTTGAGTACAAAGACCATTGTTCAAAGCTTTTAAGGCACATTTTTATTATTGGAAAGCTTATCGGCCACTTTTTTTTACAATTTTCGAAAAGGTAATGCTCCAAAAGGTTTAGATCAATCCAAAGGTTTAAATCATGCTTTGTTTATCATCATTGGGGACTTAAAAGGTGTCCAGGATTTTCAAATTGGGGTGTCTACAGTTGCCCCTCTTTGACGAGACTTGATTACCACTGTATGGTTTAAGTCGCGTTAAAGACATAGATCACCCAATTTGGTCGTCGAGACACCTTTTAAGTAAATGCATTGAAAATTCAACATATGAAAAACATGTGGTCGCGCCCTCTTGGGCTGCCTACGTACCCTTTTGTAAGGATCAGACCTGCGTAGTTCATGGAGGCAAATGCGATGCAAAACATGATATAGGTAATGTAACAAATCAATCCTATTGAGGATAACAATGTACCTAGCAAGGCATTCTACACTATTTGAGGGTAATTTTGAAGATGATTGAAGATTGTTGAGGATAAGAACTCAACAAGCTATTTGACAGGCGGTTATTGAGGGTACGACCTCCATCAACCATTGGAAATATGGCTGCCAAGGGTGAGACCTTAACAAGTCATGATAGAAGATTGTTGAGGATAAGAACTCAACAAGCTATCTCAAAGGCGGTTATTGAGGATACGACCTCAATGAACCATTGGAAATATGGCTGCCAAGGGTGAGATCTTGACAAGCCATGATAGAAAATTGTTGAGGATAAGAACTCAACAAACTATCTCAAAGGTGGTTATTGAGGGTACGACCTCAATGAACCATTGGAAATGTGGCTGTCAAGGGTGAGACCTTAACAAGCCATGATAGAAGGTATGTTTAAAAGAATGGCTGTCGAGGGTGAGGCCTCCACAAGCCTTTTGGAAAATGGTTGTTAAGGATAAGATCTCAACAACTATTGGAAAGACGGTTATTGAAGGTACGATCTCAATGAACCATTGAAAATATGGCTGTCAAGGGTGAGACCTTGATAAGCCATGATAGAAGATTGTTGAGAATAGGAACTCAACAAGCTATTGGAAAAGCGGCTATTGAGGGTACAACCTCAATGAACTATTGGAGATATGACTGTCAAGGGTGAGATCTTAACAAGTCATGATAGAAGATTGTTGAGAATAGGAACTCAACAAGCTATCTCAAAGGCGGTTATTGAGGGTACGACCTCAATGAACGGTTCGAAATATGGCTGTCAAGGGTGAGACCTCAACAAGCCATGATAGAAGATTGTTGAGGATCAGAACTCAACAAGCTATCTCAAAAGGCGGTTATTGAGGGTACGACCTTAATGAAACATTGGAAATATGGCTGTCAAGGGTGAGACCTTAACAAGCCATGATAGAAGATTGTTGAGGATAAGGACTCAACAAACTATCTCAAAGACGGTTATTGAGGGTACGACCTCAATGAACTATTGGAAATATGACTGTCAAGGGTGAGACCTTAACAAGCCATGATACAAGATTGTTGAGGATAAGGACTCAACAAACTATCTCAAAGGCGGTTATTGAGGGTACGACCTCAATGAACCATTGAAAATATGGTTATCAAGGGTGAGACCTTAACAAGCCATAATAGAGGTATTTTAAAAGAATGGCTGTCGAGGGCGAGGCCTCTACAAGCCTTTTGGAATATGGTTGTTGAGGATAAGATCTCAAGAAGCCATGATGGCAAGCGCTTGGAAAGATAGATTAGTAAAACACCAAACTTTGGGATAAAAATGGTGAACTCTAGGGATTCGAGGCCACAGAAGGCCTTGGTTTTGGGACACAAACAAGTCCTGAAGTGTAAGATTGTAATTTGGAGACTTAGAACAGAAAGTTGGCCATTGAAATTTGAGGTTTCAATGAACTAACAAGGGTCGGATTTGTAGATTTAGCCTAGCCTATCTACAAAGCCGAGATCATTTGCTATGAAATTCTTGGTGTGGGAGGGTCTGGTCAGTTAGACCGTTGCTTGAAAAGGTGTCTCTTAAGAGGTTGGATTGAAAAGCTTAGGTTGATTAGATCGTCATTTGAAAAGATGTCCTTCGGGACGGTTGATTGACTTTTTGTATATTATGCAAGACTCGTGTTTCGACACTTGACGACAATGTGAACAACATTCATTTTTGTTTTTGAAAAATGGGTGGCACAACCGAGTGTTCCCTTTTGCTTTACTGTTTTTCTTGTTTGGCCTTCGTCAGGGTTTGGATTCTGGCTTTGCCTTCGTTTGAGCTTGGGCTTTCATGCCCCAGTTTTGGATTTGGGCATGCATTTGCCCCAGTAGATGGCGTATGGCTAACGCACCCCAATCTTGGGTTGTTTTGCCTCGGGGGGTTGTGGATCCTCAATTCTGACTCATTTTCCATTGCTGTTGATGGTGTTGGGAACCAATTGACTATGTATCCAAGCAGGGTTATCTTATGCATTGAAATTGCTTCCACGAGCCGGGAATTGACATGACCAAGTGACTCGATTGACCTTTTAGGCAAATTTTGACAAGACCACAAAGGATAGGAAAAGTACTTTTGAGTGACTACCATGGTTGCTATTGATCAACCATGTTGACTCGAAGGGTAGGAAGGAGAGTGACTTTCTTAAGAATGCCCCTGACTAGGTAGACTTGAATGACGTTCGAGGGGTGACAACTCGATTTTGATGATGCTGATTCGGAGACTGTTTTAAGAGCGCCCTTGACTAGGCAGAGAATGATCAAACCATGTTGACTCGAATGATGAGGAAAACCATGTTGACTCAAGACTTTGAAGGAAGGCAAACATGTCATGCAATTGGCTGCTGAAAATTGTTATGATAAACTTAGATATTTGATAATTTTCCCTTTAGGATTTTCGAGAATTGTTTAACTTCATCAAATGATGCTTATTTGCAAGAAAATGAACCCATGTCTTGGATTGCCAATGAATATTTACTGAATTTCCATTTGAAACGCCTCTGTTTGCTTTTGGATGACACCAGTGATGGTGGATTGACGCCAGTGTTGCACAATACCTTGACTGTTGACTTTCAAGGGAGATTATACTATTCCTTTTTGATCTTCCTCTGATCAAGTTGCATTTTTCAATCTGAAAGGGCTTTATTTAGGTTATAATGGGGCCATGGCTTGGGTTTAACAAAGAAAGGATAACAGGCTCAAAAAGTTTTATTTTGCTTTGGGTGATTAGAGCTAGCAGCTATCTTGAGTTTGAACAATTCTTGGAACTTTTATGAATTGCATCGTAATGACAACTTTGCATTGGGGGGAACGGCTTTTTTTTTTTTTTTTGAATGACGCCTTTTCTTTTATTCCCCCATTCTTTTCCTCATATGGTCGTGCAATGCCTGGATCTCTTGGGCTTTCTAGTTGACCCTTTAGCGAGCTTTGGGTCGGTTATCCCCAAGCCAAATGGCTTTAGAGCACCAGGTTTTAAGAGACCCCTACGGACTTAATTGCTCAAGTCAAAAAGGCTTTATGTTGAGATCCAAGCTAACCACATTCAATGAGCCTTCACAAGGTCTATCCATCTTTTGACCTAAACAATACGGTGGGAGCATACCCCGATTGCCTGGTTACTACTTAATGGACGCCTGGATAAGCATTCACAATATAGCATGCAATTCCTTTTTATCGAGGAAGGAGTTCCAAATACAAACATACTTTCATTTTTCTGATATGCCAATGGTAATCACGTGTTTAGACACTTTCATATCTCTTACCCCAGTGCGGGGGATAGCTGCCTAGCTGGGTTCTTTTGAATTGATTTAGGCTCCAAGGGATATATTTATGTGTTGGATAAAAGCAAAGAATGCCTTTCTTCATTTTGAATTGTGCAACTTGATAAAAGGAACTCAAAAATGCTCTAACTTTTGCCTAGATCGAATTTGGGAGTTTTGATCTAGCGAGCTTTTGATTACTTGCCTTATCTTTTGCCTAGATCGCCCTTGCGGGTTTTCAACCTAGCAGGCTCTTCTTTTTCTTCTCCTCCCTTTTTTTTTGTGTCAAAGTATTGCTCATTAGTGGCGTTGCCTCGGTGGCGTTGGGCAATGGTCCCTTGGATGTCCTCCTTTTTGCATGAGGGTTCAGTACTCTTGCATTTTGAAGTGATTGTCATGACTTTCAAATGATGATGGAAAACAATTTTTAGTTAAGAGAAAATTGCAAAAACCAAGTTTATTATGACAATTTTGATACAAAAGCATGACATTAATTTTCAAAAGATTCGGCCGAACCACTGAGGGTTGCCTACGTATCCCTTTGCAAGGAATCAGGCCGTGCGTAGTTCGGGACTACGAAACTGACTCTCTTTTGTTTTTTTATTTTTCTTGACAATAACATGAGGTTACAGACTCGAAGTTGAGAACACACATGAACATAAGAACAAAAAGATGATAGACTCGAGGTACAAACTGACACAACAAAGACAAAGACTTGACTGAACTTGAAATCTTTGAAAATTCCAAAAACCCGTGGAAGGTTGGATTGCGGCATGTCCCTTAACAATTCTCTAGTCTTTGATTCCATCAAAATTTCCCCCGTAAGCTAGGTGGAGTGGGGCGTTTGGCATGATGTCTTAGATTTTGTGGTGGAGCCGGAATAGTTTTGTCATCAATGAGATCTTGAATTTTGATCCGAAGGCGAAAACAGTTGTTGGTGTAGTGGCCAGGCATTTGGTGGTAAGCACAGTAGGCGTTTAGGTTATGGGATGCTGGGAGAACAGCAGGTGGAGGGGTTGGAGGAAGTGGTCGGATAGTGCCTTTTTTCTTGAGTCTCTCGAAGACAACCGACAGTGGTATTGGGAATTGGGAAAAGGTGCGGGGTCGAGTGCGAAGACTGCTTGGTTGAGTTTTGTACTTGGGTTGAGGGCCGACGGAACTTTTGCTTGCTTTGCAACTGTATAGCACTATGTTATCAAAGGGATTTATTCTTTTGCCTTCAGGAGTGGTCTCATTCATAAGCACGTCCTCTCTTCCTGCACTAGTTTCGAATAGAGATCCACCATCCTCCTTTGAGTGCATTTTGGCATCATGGAACTTAGCCAAGTCTCTGAACATGTTTGAAAGCTTCACTGGAGGGTGATAAATTTGTGGAGGTTCTTCGATCCTGACATTATCAGCATTTGCTCCGAGATCCGGGTTCAGGATTACGGAGGTGAGAAGATTGATCAGCCCTTGAACAAGAGTTTGCGTTTTATCCACTTTCTGACTCATTTTCTCCATAGCCTTCTTCAGCTCAATCAATTCTGTTTGCCCCGCCATTGAGGTGTTTGAAGGAGATGGTATGACTTTGTGTAGGATGAACGGCCAGGTACTGACAGTAAAGCAAAAAGAAAACGGACTTAGAATGTGCCTTTGTTGTATTTTATTAAAAAGAATGTGTATGCCATAAAAGAATGTTGTACACGTGTCGTCGCCGTCGACTCGAGGATTCCAACAACCACGGGTAGGTCGTGTCAGGTAGGTTAAATTCCACACGTTGGGAATCAGAGCCAATCTCCTTATCTTGACCATCCGAGACAAAGCAATGAGGTTGTTGCGACATACTTGAGGTTAAACCTAGTTGGAGGGAGCCGTTCGGGGACGGCAAACACCGGAGGTATCTCAAACTCCATGGATTTAAGGTCTTCTAGACCATGATAACCTACGAGGGATTGCCTTAGTCCTCAGAGATTCTTTTGAGGTGTATCCTTTGACTAAAATGACAAGTTTTGAAAGATATCAAGATGGATTAAGTCTTTAACATTTTTCATTCAAAGATTTCTTTGCTTTTGAAAATCGTTTGGCATAAATGACATGATACCGTATCCAAGGCGGCGTATGTGGCATGGCGCCATTAGCCTAAGTGGTGTAAGTGACTTCACACTATAACCTGGGTGGCGTGGGCATCATGGCATTGTAGCTTTATTGTTTCGTTTAATCTCCATTGAATCATTGATTGAAATATATTGAAAACTTAATAAATTTTGATATCCCCAAAACCTTATCGTTCCAAGGACTAATTAATTTTAACAACGTGCATTATGAAAAGCACGACTCTTCATCGGTCCAGGCAATCCAAAACAAACCGCGTGAGCGAGTTTAAGAGTTCTATACGCGACATGATAGCAAAAGATGATGTGCAGGCGGGATGTGTCACATAAGATTACAGCCTTCCGAAAGTTGCCCCATTCCTCAGAATTTCTTTTAGGGTATATCCTTTGTTTAGAACGACAAATTTCAAAAGATGTCAGAACAAAACTAAATATTCGACTAGTTCCCTTTCGACGTTTCACTTTTGAACTCGGAATAACTTAGTATTGACGACGTGATACCATAACCACACGGCGCCAGTGGCATACCGCCATTAGCCAGTGGTGTAAGTGACGTGATATCACGATGTTGTTTCCTTGTTATTCCTTATTCTCCACTGAACCTTTGATTAAGCACTAGTCGAGGACTCAGTAAGGTTTTGATTTCCTTAGGTCTCATCGTTCCAAGGACTCATGTAGCTTTAGACAACGTGCAAATGGGTGCACGATTCTTCATTGGTTAAGGCAACCTTCAGTGGACCGTGCAAGCAAACTTTAAGCATAAAGGAATGGTAGGGATAAAATGCAGGTTAAATTCTAACAATCCGGGTTGGTCGCTGTCAGGCAGGTTAAATTCCACATGTTGGGAATCAGAGCCAATCTCCTTATCTAAGACCATCCGAGGCAGAGCAATATGATTGCCAGAATACAGACGTGCTTAAGGCTAGGCTAGATCAGAGGAAAGCCGTTCGGGCACAGCGAACACCGGAGGTATCCCAAACTCCATGGATTTAAGGTCTCCTAGACCATGACATACATGAGTTTGCAAGCTTAATAGAATTGCTTCAATCCTCAGCTGTTTGTTGGTGAATCCTTTATGAGGAGTATAAGACAAAGGAAAATTTTTGTCAAGCCCAAAATTATTTTCTTGTCAATAACTTTGGATGGATTTGAAAAACTAATCACTAAGAGTTGGGTCCTAGTGGGTTAATTTTGAAAAGTTAGTTATTAAGAGTTAGGTCTTAATAAACTAACTTAGGATTAAAATAGCCGTTGAAGCTTTTGTTATAATTTGAAGAGAAACTAATCATTGGAAATTGAGTTCCAATAATTAAATTTCAAATTTTGAAGAAAAATTAGTTATTAAGGGTAGGGCCTTAATGTGCTAATTTTTTAACTTGAAAAAGCTAGCCATTGAGGGTTAGATCCTTAATGAGCTAGTTTAATTTGACAATTATTGACAAAATGATATTTTTGGCTTGATTTGATTTTCCCTAAAACTTATAATCCCCAGGAAATTTGATTGAAACAAACATGCATTTTCCAACATGCATGACTCTTCATTGGTTGTAGCAATTCTTTTAAGCTCGAGCGAGAGGGTCATAACCTAGGGGTCAAGCTAACACGTGTATGCAGCACAACAACAAGTAAAGAAAGCAATTAATCACATAGGCAGGAAAACATTAAACACGTAAGCAGGATTTATCATGTAATCCTAACGTAAGGGCCCTGTCTTAGTTTTGGCAAAAGTTCTACGTTTTCGCTATATGCAGAAGGCCGGTTTTGGTTTAGAGGGGTCCCCCAAACTAGAGCCAATAATTTGCCTCCCTATTGCCAAGTGTACTGCATGGCAACGGTCAAACGGCAGGCTGACTCATCATCGTCCAAGGTTGCCGAGCATTTCGGGATGTCCTAGCACCAGCAAGCTGGGTAGGGTAACCAAAATGTAGCGGCGGGGCTATCCAACATCGATGCATGCGCAATGCAAAAAGTTAAGCAATAATATGAAAAATTCCACAAATATTTTCAAGCTTGGCTCTCGAATTAAATTATATTTTTAAGAAAAATTACACAAATGAAATAACCAAAAAGTCCCAGGCCGGGTGGTCGGGCAGAGCCCTGTTAGAATCACCACACCTTTCTTAGACAGCGCGAAGCTTATCTTTTTGACAGACTTTTGATAAGGGTTATTTTCACAAGTGTATTAATTCTTAAAGATATAATTTAATAAATATCCCCAGCAGAGTCGCCACTGTGGGCTACGCGCCCGGAAAAATCCCCCGTCCGTCTTTTTGTATTTTTTTGCGTGTTACAAAAAGGGGGAAAAACAGTTGGTTCGTTTGAGAGTCGCCACCCGGGTTTTGAAAAGGATTAACCCCGAGAAACCATTTATTGAAAAATGTGACTCTTTTGCCCTTTTAAAAGGTTTTGGTCTAAAAACAGAGAGTTTTGGGTTCGGGAGCCAGGTTACGAGAGGGGAAGGTTTTATTTGGAAAAGCACCTCCCTCGCCCGATAAAATCGGTCTCTACTAATATTTGTGGGATTTGAAAATCATTTTATTGCTTAACTTTTTAGGCCACATAAACAGTTTATTGCACGTAAACAAACAATTGCAGAAGATATAAACATTATTGGGCATGCTTCATTCTATTTGCAGAAAATAACAAATACTAGCATTTTGTCTCACGAGAACACTACCATACGGTAGAAGGGAGTACCATACGGAACAAGTCATTTGCGCATAAACAATGATAGCATGCAGACAGAAACATGTATTAATTGATAACATAAATATCTAATTATAGGAAGCAGACGAGGACTTTATCCCACAACTAACACCACCGTACGACAGAGTTTGTGCCGTACGGCACTAGTTCTTGTAGTTAATAGTTTAAAAGTAAGGTTTAAACAAGATACTGACATGTGACAATTTAAAGTATGCATGTATGTTTATACATGAATCAACTATTGTTTATTTCAAAAACGACTAAACATGTTCTGTTAGCCCAAAAACAGTTTTATCACGGCATTCGTTACGCCAAAATAGAAAACAGTATTTTAGTACGGATTGTTTGTCATGAAAAGAATAACAAATGAGGCGTAAAGAAAAACTGTCCCCTGGAAACTATCTCCCGCACGGCAGATATATGTGCCGTACGGTGGACTTATGCGGGGTTCCATTTTTATTTTCTTACAATGTTTGAACCATTTAGGCTCAAGGGTGGTATTAGGAACCAGCATGAACCTATTGGTTCCCCTCAGGATACAAGAACAGAAAGTTATACCTTTTGGATTGAGAACCTCTTTGGAAAATTTGTGATAATTGCAAAGCTTTGTGACGCGCGCTTTGAGCAGACTCGTAGGCCCAATACACTGTGATGGCAAGGCGTGAGGCTATGGGCTGCTTTGGAACAAAGGTTTTGAATTTGGTTTGGAAAGAAAATGGAGGTTTTGGCGCTGAAAAGAAGAATAAATCAAGTGTTGATCTTCAAAACATTTTTGAAGCCATTTTTGATTTTGTAAAACTGTTTTTTTTTTCCTTTGATTTTTCCGTATGTTTTCAATGTGTTCTTCTTTTTTTTTTTTTGTCCAGAAACACCCATAGGTATATATATAGAGGATTTTTTTCAAAGGTTTTTGCTTGGTCTTTAAGCACATAAAAGGTTTTTTGCTTGGTCTTTAAGCACATACTGAGCTATTGCAAGCCTATGGCGGCCTAAGACTCTGGAAACTTGGCTGTCAAGGTAAAATAAAGACGGCAATTTCTGCCGTACGGTGGAAATTACAGTAAAAATATATCTACCGCGCGGTAGAGTTTGACAGCTCAGCAGGCCGAAATTCGAAAGGCCGCTCTGGACACTCCCGAACTCGGTTTTAGGTGTTCTTCGAACCGTTGGAAAGCTCGTTAAGTCTACTTTCTAACCCAAGTGGTTTGGATAAAAATAATTTTGTACATAAAAAGATATGACGATTTTACCCTCAGGTGGTCGAAAAAGTGGTCGTTTTGGCAAAATTCTCATATTTCCCTCATTTCAAATCGGATTAAGGCTTATTATATATCGATAAAGAGGGTTTTGAATGTACTAAAAGATGGTGGACTCCAACTATAAAAATAAGGAAGTTTGATTTATGAAAAATGGGCTGAAAGTAGACTAAACCGAAGACCGCTGGTGCGCGCCACGATGGCCAAAATACGTACTCACTCATTCTAAGTGTCATTTGGCACTCTCAAGCCTAGTTCTAAGGTGTTTTCCTTACTCCTTTGAGTACAAAGACCATTGTTCAAAGCTTTTAAGGCACATTTTTATTATTGGAAAGCTTATCGGCCACTTTTTTTTACAATTTTCGAAAAGGTAATGCTCCAAAAGGTTTAGATCAATCCAAAGGTTTAAATCATGCTTTGTTTATCATCATTGGGGACTTAAAAGGTGTCCAGGATTTTCAAATTGGGGTGTCTACAGTTGCCCCTCTTTGACGAGACTTGATTACCACTGTATGGTTTAAGTCGCGTTAAAGACATAGATCACCCAATTTGGTCGTCGAGACACCTTTTAAGTAAATGCATTGAAAATTCAACATATGAAAAACATGTGGTCGCGCCCTCTTGGGCTGCCTACGTACCCTTTTGTAAGGATCAGACCTGCGTAGTTCATGGAGGCAAATGCGATGCAAAACATGATATAGGTAATGTAACAAATCAATCCTATTGAGGATAACAATGTACCTAGCAAGGCATTCTACACTATTTGAGGGTAATTTTGAAGATGATTGAAGATTGTTGAGGATAAGAACTCAACAAGCTATTTGACAGGCGGTTATTGAGGGTACGACCTCCATCAACCATTGGAAATATGGCTGCCAAGGGTGAGACCTTAACAAGTCATGATAGAAGATTGTTGAGGATAAGAACTCAACAAGCTATCTCAAAGGCGGTTATTGAGGATACGACCTCAATGAACCATTGGAAATATGGCTGCCAAGGGTGAGATCTTGACAAGCCATGATAGAAAATTGTTGAGGATAAGAACTCAACAAACTATCTCAAAGGTGGTTATTGAGGGTACGACCTCAATGAACCATTGGAAATGTGGCTGTCAAGGGTGAGACCTTAACAAGCCATGATAGAAGGTATGTTTAAAAGAATGGCTGTCGAGGGTGAGGCCTCCACAAGCCTTTTGGAAAATGGTTGTTAAGGATAAGATCTCAACAACTATTGGAAAGACGGTTATTGAAGGTACGATCTCAATGAACCATTGAAAATATGGCTGTCAAGGGTGAGACCTTGATAAGCCATGATAGAAGATTGTTGAGAATAGGAACTCAACAAGCTATTGGAAAAGCGGCTATTGAGGGTACAACCTCAATGAACTATTGGAGATATGACTGTCAAGGGTGAGATCTTAACAAGTCATGATAGAAGATTGTTGAGAATAGGAACTCAACAAGCTATCTCAAAGGCGGTTATTGAGGGTACGACCTCAATGAACGGTTCGAAATATGGCTGTCAAGGGTGAGACCTCAACAAGCCATGATAGAAGATTGTTGAGGATCAGAACTCAACAAGCTATCTCAAAAGGCGGTTATTGAGGGTACGACCTTAATGAAACATTGGAAATATGGCTGTCAAGGGTGAGACCTTAACAAGCCATGATAGAAGATTGTTGAGGATAAGGACTCAACAAACTATCTCAAAGACGGTTATTGAGGGTACGACCTCAATGAACTATTGGAAATATGACTGTCAAGGGTGAGACCTTAACAAGCCATGATACAAGATTGTTGAGGATAAGGACTCAACAAACTATCTCAAAGGCGGTTATTGAGGGTACGACCTCAATGAACCATTGAAAATATGGTTATCAAGGGTGAGACCTTAACAAGCCATAATAGAGGTATTTTAAAAGAATGGCTGTCGAGGGCGAGGCCTCTACAAGCCTTTTGGAATATGGTTGTTGAGGATAAGATCTCAAGAAGCCATGATGGCAAGCGCTTGGAAAGATAGATTAGTAAAACACCAAACTTTGGGATAAAAATGGTGAACTCTAGGGATTCGAGGCCACAGAAGGCCTTGGTTTTGGGACACAAACAAGTCCTGAAGTGTAAGATTGTAATTTGGAGACTTAGAACAGAAAGTTGGCCATCGAATTTTTGAGGTTTCAATGAACTAAAAAGGGTCGGATTTGAAGATTTAGCCTAGCCTATCTACAAAGCCAAGATCATTTGCTATGAAATTCTTGGTGTGGGAGGGTCTGGTCAGTTAGACCGTTGCTTGAAAAGATGTCTCTTAAGAGGTTGGATTGAAAAGCTTAGGTTGACTAGATCGTCATTTGAAAAGATGTCCTTCGGGACGGTTGATTGACTTTTTGTATATTATGCAAGACTCGTGTTTCGACACTTGACGACAATGTGAACAACATTCATTTTTGTTTTTGAAAAATGGGCGGCACAACCGAGTGTCCCCTTTTTGCTTTACTGTCTTTCTTGTTTGGCCTTCGTCAGGGTTTGGGTTTTGGCTTTGCCTTCGTTTGAGCTTGGGCTTCCATGCCCCAGTTTTGGATTTGGGCATGCATTTGCCCCAGTAGATGGCGTATGGCTGACGCACCCCAATCTTGGGTTGTTTTGCCTCGGTGGACTGTCGATTCTTAATTCTGACTCATTTTCCATTGTTGTTGATGGTGTTGGGAACCAATTGACTATGTATCCAAGCAGGGTTACCTTATGCATTGAAATTGCTTCCACGAGCTGGGAATTGACATGACCAAGTGACTCGATTGACCTTTTAGGCAAATTTTGACAAGACCACAAAGGATAGGAAAAGTACTTTTGAGTGACTTCCGTGATTGCTATTGATTAACCATGTTGACTCGAAGGGTAGGAAGGAGAGTGACTTTCTTAAGAATGCCCCTGACAAGGTAGACATGAACGACGTTCGAGGGGTGACAACTCGATTTGATGATGCTGACTCGAAGACTGTTTTAAGGGTGCCCTTGACTGGGTGGAGAGTGATCAAACTATGTTGACTCGAATGATGAGGAAGACCATGTTGACTCGAGATTTTGAAGGAAGGCAAACATGTCATGCAATTTGAAATTGTTATGATAAACTTAGGTATTTGATAATTTTCCCTTTAGGATTTTCGAAAATTGTTTAACTTCATCAAATGATGTTTGTTTGCAAGAAAATGAACCCATGTCTTGGATTGCCGATGAAGATTTACTGAATTTCCATTTGAAATGCCTCTGTTTGCTTCTGGATGACACCAGTAATGGTGGATTGAAGCCAGTGTTGCACAATACATTGACTGTTGACTTTCAAGGGAGATTATACTATTCTCTTTTGATCTTCCTCTGATCAAGTTGCATTTTTCAATCTGAAAGGACTTTATTTAGGTTATAATGGGGCCACGGCTTGGGTTTAACAAAGAAAGGATAACAGGCTCAAAAAGTTTTATTTTGCTTTGGGTGATTAGAGCTAGCAGCTATTTTGAGTTTGAACAATTCTTGGAACTTTTATGAATTGCATCGTAATGACAACTTTGCATTGGGGGAACGGCTTTTTTTTTTTTGAATAACGCCTTTTCTTTTATTCCCCCATTCTTTTCCTCATATGGTCGTGCAATGCCTGGATCTCTCGGGCTTTCTAGTTGACCCTTTAGCGAGCTTTGGGTCGGTTATCCCCAAGCCGAATGGCTTTAGAGCACCAGGTTTTAAAAGACCCCTACGGACTTAATTGCTCAAGTCAAAAAGGCTTTATGTTGAAATCCAAGCTAACCACATTCAATGTGCCTTCACAAGGTCTATCCATCTTTTGACCCAAACAATACGGTGGGAGTATACCCCGATTGCCCGGTTACTACTTAATGGACGCCTGGATAAGCATTCACAATATAGCATGCAATTCTTTTTATCAAGGAAGGAGTTCCAAATACAAATATACTTTCATTTTTCTGATGTGTCAATGGTAACCACGTGTTTGGGCACTTTCATATTTCACCCCAGTGTGGGGGATAGCTGCCTAGCTGGGTTCTTTTGAATTGATTTAGGCTCCAAGGGATATATTTATGTGTTGGATAAAAGCAAAGAATGCCTTTCTTCATTTTGAATTGCGCAACTTAATAAAAGGAGCTCAAAAATGCTCTAACTTTTGCCTAGATCGAATTTGGGAGTTTTGATCTAGCGAGCTTTTGATTACTTGCCTTATCTTTTGCCTAGATCGCCCTTGCGGGTTTTCAACCTAGCTGGCTCTTCTTTTTCTTCTCTTCCCTTTTTTTTTTTGTGTCAAAGTATTGCTCATTAGTGGTGTCGCTTCGGTGGCGTCGGGGAATGGTTCCTTGGATGTCCTCCTTTTTGCATGAGGGTTCAGTACTCTTGCATTTTGAAGTGATTATCATGACTTTCAAATGATGATGGAAAATAATTTTAAGTTGCGGAAAAATTGCAAAAGACCAAGTTTATTATGACAATTTTGACACAAATGCATGACATTAATTTTCAAAAGATTCGGCCGAACCACTGAGGGTTGCCTACGTATCCCTTTGCAAGGAATCAGGCCGTGCGTAGTTCGGGACTACATAATTGACTCTCTTTTGTTTTTTTGTTTTTCTTGACAATAACATGAGGTTACAGACTCGAAGTTGAGAACACATATGAACATGAGAACAAAAAGATGATAGACTCGAAGTACAAACTGACACAACAAAGACAAAGACTTGACTCAACTTGAAATCTTTGAAAATTCCAAAAACCCGTGGAAGGTTAGATTGCGGCATGTCCCTTGACAATTCTCTAGTCTTTGATTCCATCAAAATTTTCCCCATAAGCTAGGTGGAATGGGGTGTTTGGCATGATATCTTTAATTTTGTGGTGGAGCTGGAATGGTTTTGTCATCAATGAGGTCTTGGATTTTGATCCGAAGGCGAAAACAGTTGTTGGTGTAGTGGCCAGGCATTTGGTGGTAAGCACAGTAGGCGTTTGGGTTATGGGATGCTGGGAGAACAGCAGGTGGAGGGGTTGGAGGAAGTGGTCGGATAGTGCCTTTTTTCTTGAGTCTCTCGAAGACAACCGACAGTGGTATGGGAAATTGGGAGAAGGTGCGGGGTCGAGTGCGAGGACCGTTTGGTTGAGTTTTGCACTTGGGTTGAGGGTCGGCAGAACTTTTGCTTGCTTGGCAACTGTATAGCGCTATGTTATCAAAAGGATATATTCTTTTGCCTTTGGGATTGATCCCATTCATAAGCACGTCCTCTCTTCCTGCACTAGTTTCGGACAGGGATCCGCCATTCTCCTTTGAATGCGTTTTGGCATCATGGAATTCAGCCAATTCTCTGAACATGTCTGAAAGCTTTACTGGAGGGTGATAGATTTGTGGAGATTCTTCGATCCTGACATTATCAGCATTTAGTCCCAAATCCAGATTCAGGATTCCAGAGGTGAGAAGATTAACCAACTCTTGGACAAGAGTTAGCGTTTTATCCACTTTCTGACTCATTTTCTCCATAGTCTTCTTCAGCTCAATCAGTTCTATTTGCCCCGCCATTGAGGTGTTCGAAGGAGGTGGTACTGCTTTATGTAGGATGAACGGCCAAGTACTAACAGTAAAGCAAAAAGAAAACAAACTTAGAATGTGCCCTTGTTGTATTTTATTAAAAAGAATGTGTATGCCATAAAAGAATATTGTACACGTGTCATCGTTGTCGACTCGAGGATTTCAACAACCACGGGTAGGTCGTGTCAGGCAGGTTAAATTCCACACGTTGGGAATCAGAGCCAATCTCCTTATCTTGACCATCCGAGACAAAGCAATGAGGTTGTTGCGATAGACGGGTTTGAGGGAGCCGTTCGGGCACGGCAAACACCAGAGGTATCTCAAACTCCATGGATTTAAGGTCTCCTAGACCAAGATAACCTACGAGGGATTGCCTTTGTCCTTAGAGATTCTTTTGAGGTGTATCCTTTGACTAGAATGACAAGTTTTGAAAGATATCAAGATGGATTAAGTCTTTAACATTTTTCATTCAAAGATTTCTTTGCTTTTGAAAATCGTTTGGCATAAATGACATGATACCGTATCCAAGGTGGCGTATGTGGCATGGCGCCATTAGCCTAAGTGGTGTAAGTGACTTCACACTATAACCTGGGTGGCGTGGGCATCATGGCATTGTAGCTTTATTGTTTCGTTTAATCTCCATTGAATCATTGATTGAAATATATTGAAAACTTAATAAATTTTGATATCCCCAAAACCTTATCGTTCCAAGGACTAATTAATTTTAACAACGTGCATTATGAAAAGCACGACTCTTCATCGGTCCAGGCAATCCAAAACAAACCGCGTGAGCGAGTTTAAGAGTTCTATACGCGGCATGATAGCAAAAGATGATGTGCAGGCGGGATGTGTCACATAAGATTACAGCCTTCCGAAAGTTGCCCCATTCCTCAGAATTTCTTTTAGGGTATATCCTTTGTTTAGAACGACAAATTTCAAAAGATGTCAGAACAAAACTAAATATTCGACTAGTTCCCTTTCGACGTTTCACTTTTGAACTCGGAATAACTTAGTATTGACGACGTGATACCATAACCACACGGCGCCAGTGGCATACCGCCATTAGCCAGTGGTGTAAGTGACGTGATATCACGATGTTGTTTCCTTGTTATTCCTTATTCTCCACTGAACCTTTGATTAAGCACTAGTCGAGGACTCAGTAAGGTTTTGATTTCCTTAGGTCTCATCGTTCCAAGGACTCATGTAGCTTTAGACAACGTGCAAATGGGTGCACGATTCTTCATTGGTTAAGGCAACCTTCAGTGGACCGTGCAAGCAAACTTTAAGCATAAAGGAATGGTAGGGATAAAATGCAGGTTAAATTCTAACAATCCGGGTTGGTCGCTGTCAGGCAGGTTAAATTCCACATGTTGGGAATCAGAGCCAATCTCCTTATCTAAGACCATCCGAGGCAGAGCAATATGATTGCCAGAATACAGACGTGCTTAAGGCTAGGCTAGATCAGAGGAAAGCCGTTCGGGCACAGCGAACACCGGAGGTATCCCAAACTCCATGGATTTAAGGTCTCCTAGACCATGACATGCACGAGTTTGCAAGCTTAATAGAATTGCCCCAATCCTCAGATATTCGGTAATATGTATTCTTTATGAGGAGCATAAGACGAAAGAAAACTTTTACAAGCCAAAATTATTTTCTTGTCGATAATTTTGGTAGATTTGAAAATTTATTCACTAGGAGTTAGGTCCTAGTGGGTTAAAATTTTTTTTTTTGAAATCTAGTTATTAAGAGTTACGTCTCAATAAACTAGTTTAAAGTTAAGAAGCCATTGATTGTGAGGTTTTGTTTTAATTTGAAGAGAAACTTTTAGTCATTGGAAATTGAGTTAGGTCCCAATAATTAAATTTCAAATTTTGAAAAAAATTAGTTATTAAGGGTTAGACCTTAAAGAGCTAATTTTTATTTGAAAAAGCTAGTCATTGAGGGTTAGATCTCAACAAGCTAGTTTGATTTGGGAAATTATTGACAAAAATGATATTTTTGGCTTGATATTGATTCTCCCTAACGCTTACAGCTCCTGAGGAATTTCGATTGAAACAAAACATGCATTTTCCAATATGCATGACTCTTCATTGGTTGAGGCAATTCTTTTAAACTTGCGCGAGAGGGTCATAACCTAGGGTTAAGCTAACACGTGCATGCAACATAACAGCAAGTAAAGAAAGCAATTAAACACATAGGCTGGAAAACGGTAAACACGTAACTAGGATATATCATGTAATCCTAACGTGAGTGCCCTGTCCTAGCTTTGGCAAAAGTTCTACGTTTTTGCTATATGCAGAAGGCCGGTTTTGGTTAGAGGGGTCCCCCAGACTAGAGCCAATAATTTGCCTCCCTATTGCCAAGTGTACTGCATGGCAACGGTCAAACGGCAGGCTGACTCATCATCGTCCAAGGTTGCCGAGCATTTTGGGATGTCCTAGCACCAGCAAGCTGGGTAGGGTAACCAAAATGTAGCGGCGGGGCATATCCAACATCGATGCACGTGCAATGCAAAAATTAAGCAACAATATGAAAAATCCCACAAATATTTTTGAGCTTGACTCTCGAATTAAATCATATTTTTAAGAAAAATTACACAAATGAAATAACCAAAAAGTCCCAGGCCGGGTGGTCGGGCAGAGCCCTGTTAGAATCACCACACCTTTCTTAGATAGCGCGAAGCTTATCTTTTTGACAGACTTTTGATAAGGGTTATTTTCACAAGTGTATTAATTCTTAAAGATATAATTTAAAAAATATCCCCAGCAGAGTCGCCACTGTGGGCTACGCACCCGGAAAAATTCCCCCGTCTGTCCTTTTGTATTTTTTTTTTAGTGTTACAAAAAAGGGGAAAAATAGTTGGTTCGCTTGAGAGTCGCCACCCGAGTTTTGAAAAGGATTAGCCCCGAGAAACCGTTTATTTGAAAAATGTGACTCTTTTGCCCTTTAAAGAGGTTTTGGTCTAAAAACAGAGAGTTTTGGGTTCGGAAGCCAGGTTACGAGAGGGGAAGGTTTTGTTTGGAAAAGCACCTCCCTCGTCCGATAAAATCGGTCTCTACTAATATTTGTGGGATTTAAAATCATTTTATTGCTTAACTTTTATGCCACATAAACAGTTTATTGCACGTAAACAAACAATTGCAGAAGATATAAACATTGTTGGGCATGCTTCATTCTATTTGCAAAAAATAACAAATACTAGCATTTTGTCTCACGAGAACACTACCGTACGGTAGAAGGGAGTACCATACGGAACAAGTCATTTGCGCATAAACGATGATAGCATGCAGACAGAAACATGTATTAATTGATAACATAAATATCTAATT
Organism: Rhododendron simsii; assembly: GCA_014282245.1. NCBI lineage: Eukaryota > Viridiplantae > Streptophyta > Magnoliopsida > Ericales > Ericaceae > Rhododendron > Rhododendron simsii. Next base: position 7,008,755 of record CM024961.1, on the reverse strand, counting down.
ATAGGAAGCAGACGAGGACTTTATCCCACAACTAACACCACCGTACGACAGAGTTTGTGCCGTACGGCACTAGTTCTTGTAGTTAATAGTTTAAAAGTAAGGTTTAAACAAGATACTGACATGTGACAATTTAAAGTATGCATGTATGTTTATACATGAATCAACTATTGTTTATTTCAAAAACGACTAAACATGTTCTGTTAGCCCAAAAACAGTTTTATCACGGCATTCGTTACGCCAAAATAGAAAACAGTATTTTAGTACGGATTGTTTGTCATGAAAAGAATAACAAATGAGGCGTAAAGAAAAACTGTCCCCTGGAAACTATCTCCCGCACGGCAGATATATGTGCCGTACGGTGGACTTATGCGGGGTTCCATTTTTATTTTCTTACAATGTTTGAACCATTTAGGCTCAAGGGTGGTATTAGGAACCAGCATGAACCTATTGGTTCCCCTCAGGATACAAGAACAGAAAGTTATACCTTTTGGATTGAGAACCTCTTTGGAAAATTTGTGATAATTGCAAAGCTTTGTGACGCGCGCTTTGAGCAGACTCGTAGGCCCAATACACTGTGATGGCAAGGCGTGAGGCTATGGGCTGCTTTGGAACAAAGGTTTTGAATTTGGTTTGGAAAGAAAATGGAGGTTTTGGCGCTGAAAAGAAGAATAAATCAAGTGTTGATCTTCAAAACATTTTTGAAGCCATTTTTGATTTTGTAAAACTGTTTTTTTTTTCTTTGATTTTTCCGTATGTTTTCAATGTGTTCTTCTTTTTTTTTTTTTGTCCAGAAACACCCATAGGTATATATATATAGAGGATTTTTTTCAAAGGTTTTTGCTTGGTCTTTAAGCACATAAAGGTTTTTGCTTGGTCTTTAAGCACATACTGAGCTATTGCAAGCCTATGGCGGCCTAAGACTCTGGAAACTTGGCTGTCAAGGTAAAATAAAGACGGCAATTTCTGCCGTACGGTGGAAATTACAGTAAAAATATATCTACCGCGCGGTAGAGTTTGACAGCTCAGCAGGCCGAAATTCGAAAGGCCGCTCTGGACACTCCCGAACTCGGTTTTAGGTGTTCTTCGAACCGTTGGAAAGCTCGTTAAGTCTACTTTCTAACCCAAGTGGTTTGGATAAAAATAATTTTGTACATAAAAAGATATGACGATTTTACCCTCAGGTGGTCGAAAAAGTGGTCGTTTTGGCAAAATTCTCATATTTCCCTCATTTCAAATCGGATTAAGGCTTATTATATATCGATAAAGAGGGTTTTGAATGTACTAAAAGATGGTGGACTCCAACTATAAAAATAAGGAAGTTTGATTTATGAAAAATGGGCTGAAAGTAGACTAAACCGAAGACCGCTGGTGCCACGATGGCCAAAATACGTACTCACTCATTCTAAGTGTCATTTGGCACTCTCATACTTAGTTCTAAGGTGTTTCCTCACTCCTTTGAGTACAAAGACCATTGTTCAAAGCTTTTCAAGGCACGTTTTTTGTTATTGGGAAGCTTATTGACCACTTGTGTACGATTTTCGAAAGGTAGCGCTCCAAAAGGTTTAGATCAATCCAAAAGTTTAAAATCATGCTTTGTTTATCATCATTGGGGACTTAAAAGTTATCCAGGATTTCCAAATTGGGGTGTCTACAACAATGTTCTAAACGTCACTCGGCACTAGTCGGGCGGTCAGCCACCTTAGAGCGATTAATCGGATTAATCGGCAATTAATCAACGCATATTAATTAGTACTCGATGATTAATCGTTAGTCGGACCTAATCGGATAGGCTCCACCAACAATTAATCGGCGGTTAATCGCCGATTAATTCCTTGTTTTAGAACACTGTTCATAGAAGATTTTACCCCTATAATACTGACTTACTGAGTTATTTGGATTTCTTAGCCCATCTACAGCCACTATTCAAACTTTTCCTTACATTTGAGCAAAAGGATTAGGAATGGATTAATTTACATTTAAGCACAAATTTGAGTAACGGGCAGTCGTAAAATTGAAACCCACGAAATAGACTTCAATATTTGGAATGAGATAAGGGGAAAATAGTCAATAGAAATGTGCACACATCGATATTATACATACAAAACAATTAACGTTTTAGTGGGTCCAGATCTCTTACCTTTTGTTCAAGCTCTCGACTTCTTCGTCGGTGACTTATCCTTCGAACACCACCTTACTGATCCAATCCGACAGCTGCCAGCCATTATCCCACACAAAAACACAAAATAATCAACAAAAAATAAAAATTGACGAGAGAGAGAGAGAAAGAGAGAGATGGGGGAACCTGGTGGGAGCGGGCGTTGGAGCGGAGGCGGGTGTGTCGGCGGGGGGATTTCGGACCAGACAAGCAGATCTGCCGTGGAAGTGTGAGGCTTTCTCACCGCAGATGAAGTGCCTTTGTACTGAGCAATTCTTCAGACAATGGAGAATAGAGGAGATGAGGGGGGAGCAAACCCTAGGGAGGAGGAGATGGCGTCTTACATTCTTATGGAGCAGAAGGGTTTACTTCAATTGGGGAGTGGGAAGGGGGAAAACACAAAAGGAATAGTGGGAGACACGAACGACGTTGTCTTGGAAGAGGGGTAATTTTGTCCATATTTGTTTTGATTCCCATGTCTTTTGAATTATTTTTCTCCTTCCCATCACTTAAGAATTCCAAAAAAGTGGCCCATGACATGGGCATTTTTTGCCCCTTTCTTCACTGTTTGGTGATTTCCCCCGTTTTTAACGGCGGCCGACGCAGATCAATTAGCCAATGAACCAGAACCGTGGTGACCTTACCGACAGAATCACTGGCTAGATTCGCCCATATTAACGGCGACTGACACAGATCTGTTTGTCATTCTACCGCTCGTGTGCCTCAAACTATTGAAAGTGCCACCAACCGGCTTCACAAACCACAGCCCAACGAACCACCATTCGGATCAATCGAAGCACCATCCACAACAACCATCATCCGACATCCAAATCCGATTCTGCAACAAGCAATAAAGCACCCCGGCCTGAACCTATACACTTCGGCACTGAACCTGCAAAAAATAATTCCAAACCCTAATACATGATTCCAATTGGATCTGGCGGGAAAGGGCAAAAGAAAGGGGGAGACCGGAGCCCGATCGGAAGGGCAAAAACAAAGAAAAGGAAGAAGGATAGGGTAATCCGATCGGAAAGGGAAGTTGATCGGGTGAGGGAAAAACTGCCGCTCGACGGGGAGGGGAAATCAAAGGAGGGAGGTTGAGCAACAGGGAGAACGGAGAGAAGGAGCTGGCCGCAGTTCAAAACGCCATGGAACAGACCGTCGAGGAAGGTTGGACCGGTGATATTAGCGGCGGCAAGGGTGAGCGGCAGTAGGGGTGACTTAGGATGCTTATTCGTGGGAAGGATGGGCTGGATTGACTGGTAGTGGCGGTGGGGGAGGGAGGCTGCCGCAGCCTCCACCGGAGAAAATTGGTTTTTCTTAGCTTAGGAAGTATGCTGGGTTTGAGAGAGAGAGAGAGAGAGGGCAGCAAGATTGATTAATCTAAGCTTGACTTTTGTTACTTCTACTAGAAGTTTGCAGACACGAAATAGGCACAAACACAAAGTAGGTTAGGATCAAAGAGAGTGAATATAAGACACAAAATATATTAGAAAAACACTGATTTCATTTACTTGAACTGACCTGGGTATTACACAGGGTAGAACTCCCCTTTTTTAGGCGCAAGGAGATAGTACAACCACTATTGCTTATATCACTGATTACATCACTCCAATAGTATTACACATATAATTGGTGACAAACAGTACTACACCAATTATCATACCTGACAAAACTATTATGACATAGACTTTCAAACGTAGACTTTCTTACTATTTTACATATCACCAGATAATTGGTAACAAACAGTACTAACTAATTATTTTACCCTCTTTCGAAAAAGAGGACATCGACAACACTGCCTTTACTTTATTTTTCTTCAGACTTTATATTACATCACAACTAACACTCTCCACACAAAAGAGACAGGTGGCATGAGTACATGGTTGTCACTCTGAATCATCTGAACTACTTTCTCCAGAATAGTCTTCAGTTCTGTCGGTCAAGTGATACTGGTCCAAAAGATAGCGAATATTCTGGCGCCATTCTTCCGGATAAGTATCATTGAATTTTCAGTTGCAGTTTCATAATGGAGGATAGATGAAGGAACTTCTGCAGATGTCAATCCATTGAGCGAACACAGTGTTTGAGTCATGACAAGATAATTTCCACTGTTTATCTGGATTCTTTGAGATTCTGGATATGCAGTGAGGAAGATAGTGTGATACTCTTTGTGCCAAGTGATAGAACCATCTGGATTAGGAAGACATCTGTTGTTGTGACTTGTCCAAAAAGTAAATTGGAGATTCCCCCCTGCACTGTTAGGGATTTCTCTGATCTTTTGTTGCTAGAAAGATATACTTCCAAAGAGCAAAAGAAATTTTAAAAGAGATCTTCTGGAGGATGGACCTGACTGAATATAGCATGGGCTAGATAAACCAATACTGCTGATTTATTAAAACAGACACTTATAATATACACATCGACTAAATACCATAAGAGAAGATAGGCTTCTTTTTTGAAATAAAAGACGTTGCGGTCACATATTTCAAACTGGGTGAGAAAGGTATAGGCAGGATGAAAAGACAAACCTCCTATGGGACCTTCATCAAGACCATATACTTGAAAATGCAGAGATGTTGAAGGTTTGACACATTTGGACACATCTAGAAAGAAGGGTTAATTCCAAAAGATGACACTGATGGTTGACAGGAAGATTAACTGCATGGAAACAGGAAATTATTGGAAAACAACCAGGAATAAAGGAATAGGCTTTGTTTTTGAAAATTGGTTGATTTTTTTTTTTGAGCCTTCACAAAAAATCAGGAAGGACATTTATTTTTCCTTTTATGTGAACAACATCAAAACTTCAATTGGAAAACCAATTTGCCCATCTAAGTAACTGCGCCTTTGCAAGGTGCTTCTATTTGAACTTGAGCATGCTAGGGAAACTCATCATATCGGTTTCAATTAGGAAATGATGATCGATTAGATGAAATTCAAACTTCTCAATGCTCCTTTTGATTGCCAGAATTTCTTTATTGGTAGAGTTGTAATGAAGTTCTACTGGAGAGAAACCACCACTCTTGTATCCACAAATTCTGCGCTTTTGATGTAAATTTTCTTCCAAAAGAACTGCTTCACAATATAGATCAGAGGCATCTGTTTGAAGAACTCTTTTTCCATCTAAAGGTATGGCTAATGGAGGAAGGGATTTGGATATGACTTTGAGGTCTGTGACAACTTTGGTACAATGGACTGACAAGGAGGAGGGTTTTTCTTTAGTAGGGCAGAAAGAGGAGTACAGTATTGGGTAAGGTTGGGAATGAAATCAGCCATATAGTTAACAATTTCAAGGAACTTTTGAATTTGTTTGACTGTGAAATTTTCATCTGGAAAATGGTCAAGCTGTGAGGCTTATGAGGCTGGAGGGTATATTGACCATTAGAGATATGCATCCTTAAAAAATCAATTTCTGGTTGAACAAGAAGTATTTTTTTCTCTGAGAGCATGATACTATGGGTTTGGACTAGAGAATGGAAAATTTGTAGTAGGACAGCATAAGACTCAATATTTGGTGAAAAGAGTAGGATATCATCAATGTAGACAAGAGCTGAGGATAGAATAAGAGCAAATACCCGAATCATGGCCTTTTGAAACAAAGATGGGGCTGTTTTTAATCCAAAAGGCATGACTGACCACTGAAAGTGCTGATCCGGAATGCGAAAGCCAATTTTGGGATGATCATCTGGATGGATGCCCAGCTGCCAAAAACCTGCTTCCAAGTCAAACTTTGAGAAAATTTGAGCTTTAGGCAAGTTTGCAAAAAGAACACTTCTCCGAGGAAGAGGGAATTTGTTATCCTGCAGAAAATGATTAAGAGGTTGGTAATTGATAACCAGGCAAAACTTTCCTCTTATATGCTCTGTACTTTTGTTCACATAAAATGCTTCACATGCCCACTGAGAGGTTGTGAGCTCAATTAAACGTTCTAACTGGAGTTGCTGGAGTTCTTGAAGAGCAAGCTGGTAGTGTTCTGGGTTCATTCCATGATGGGTAGCTTCGGTAGGGTTGATGTCTTCATTTTTCTTAAAAGGAAGAGAAATGAAGAAATCTGGGTTTTTTTAAAGTGGGTTGGAGCATTTGGTGAGGAACTGGGAATCGGATTCAGTACAAGAAGTTTGGATTATGACTTCTTTGATGGAGGAGAAATTTTCTATGGAAAAGAGATTGGGTTGAGTGGTTCAGGGTAACAGGTAATTTTTGTATTTTAAGCCTTTTTTGAGCCAGGAGACTTTGCTGAGATTTTGGAGGATATCAAAGCCTAACAATAAATCTTTTCCTGGGAGATCAAAACCATAAACTTGGTGTTTGATGGTATATCCAGGGAAGAGTTGGATGATAATAGGCTTACTGATTAGTGTAATGACAAATGTTTCTCCATTGGCTGCTGTAAAGGGTCTAAAACATGATTGCCAGTAGGATCTGGGGAGAATTGTTAGGTTAAGGATAGAGGCTGCTGCATTAGTATCAAAGAAAGCGATAACTAATATAGGTTTCTCATATTTCCCAAGCAAGATTCTGACCTTGGCTAAGGGCTGAGCCAGCATGATGTTTGAGAATTCAAAGGTTTGGATTTCATAGGGGAATGAGTCAGAATCATCAAAGGTAAATGCTAGGACTGCTTTAGCTGTTGCTTCATCATTAATAGAGAATAAGGATTCAACATCAACATCCTCAAGATCATCATCAATGAGAGCCAAAGAGTTCACCATTTTGTCCCTTGCTGCTTTATTTGGACACTGCTTGGCATAGTGCCATTTCTTTCTGCATATGTAGCAGCGATCAGACTTTCGCTGCCCTCTGAACTTCTTCTTCTTGAAAATTTTCATTTTTTTCAGCGTGAGAACTTGCCAGATTTAGGAAACTTTGAAAACTTGCCAGGAGATTAGAACTTCCATTTCTGAAAGTGTTTGGACTTCCGATATGAAGGACGGCAAGTGCACTTCTTGTCTTTGCACTTTATGGATAAGTCTGATCGGTCACATGCTTTGCCAAGAAATTTTCCTTGTTCTTCAAAAGTTCTGAGGACTTTTTGGTGATTGCACAATATTTTCAAGGCAATCAAAGAATGCTGGTAAATACCGCTAAGAGATGTTACATTCAGCGTCAATCCTTTTGTTTGAAGTAACCTTGTTGTCTCATTTCCCAATGGTTCAGGAAGGGAAATGAGAAAGGGTTGCTTGAGGTTGACATCATCGATGCCGTTGAGAAGATAAAATCTTTGAGACATACGGTCATAATGAATCTCCAAATCTTTTCGTTTGAATGAACAGCACTTCATACTAAGATATTCCTCTTGAACAAACTCTTTTGTGTTATTATGATCTCCAAGAAACTCAATATGCAGGACTGAGATGAATTGATCAAGGGTTGGCAGCTGTTTAAGTTGTAGCTGTCGGTACTCACCAAGAGCTAAGTACCATTAACGAAGACGGCCAAGGAATTTTGCTGTACACTTAGTAATAACATTACTGAGTGTAGCGTTTGGGGAGAGCATAGCAGCAATGCACCAAGCATGAATCTCATAAAGTTTATCCAACCATTTTGAGGGGGGAATATTATCAAAGGAGAAATCTTGGGTATGGATATTGGAATGTGAGAAGGAATCAAAGGTTGGAATTTCAGGGGGTGTATCAAATTCAGGACCTTCTTCAATGATGGGATCTTCAACATTTTCCCCTGGGTTTTCTGGGTTCATCATGAAAACTTGAGGAATTGGCATAGCGTTTGTGGATTCAGTATCCGAATCAAACTCAATAGTTGGTTCAGGAGATGAAGTTTCAGGTATAGTGGCTAAGGTATGTAGGAGTGTGAAGATTGAATTTTTGGAAGGGCTAGAAGTGGGCTCGATCATTAACTAGGATGACTTTGAGTTTGGATTAGTTGGTGTAGAAGGAGTGGAAGCAGTTGGAGCTGAGGTAGAGATAGAGGGTGGAGACGAAATTGGTGGAGGTTGGATAGATTTTATCTGGGGTTTTAGGAAAGGAAGTTTTGATGGAGATGGTCCTTTTGGTGGAGGAAGAAAAGCTGATGAGCTGCCAAAGATATTGGACTCACCAAATCCTGAGATAGGGTTTATAGGTAAAAGTTGAGACATTTAAGGATATCCAGAAATACTTTGTTGGGAGGAAGAAGCGAACATGTCAAATGGACTTTTTTACTGAGAATACTGGTGAGCTTAAAGTGAATGAAGCTGATTCTTTAGATGCTTCATTTCAGCATCTTTGTGATAAAAAGCTGCTGAAAATGCTTGGTTGACATAAGCCATCTGGAGAAGTTCTTGATGGACATTTCGGATTTTCTGCTGCAAATCTCTGATAAGAAATTCCAAAGTTGATAACTTCTTATGAACAATATTCTCCAAATTTTGCTGGGAGTTAGCAATTCTTTGAAGAATTTTGTTTTGAGATAGAAAATTTGCCGATTGCCAATTTATTGCTGCTTCTGCTGCTGATACTGCCTTGGTACTACCATCAGGGAGAATGGTAGTGGGATCTGGCATTTTATGACGGTGAGTCGTCCTCTCTTGAGAATTATGAAATTCTAAAGGAAGAAAATCTGCTTCTGTCCAGAAAAAGGATGAGGTGAACATAAAACATCCACTTGGTTGACTCGAAGAGCCATCATCAGATGGAGGTTGAGGTGAAGGTAGAGATTTACAAAGAGTGAGAGGTAGAGAAGAGCATAGTGGACATGGATTTTCAAAATCATCATCTTTTAAAAGACTGTCTTCTAGACATTCATCACAGTCACATGCATCAAAGTAATAATGACCTGTTTTAGGATATTTGAAATAGAAGACTGGAAGGCCGTTAGGTTGAAAATATTTAATTGGAGGGCCAGGTCTGGAACCATCGACAAACATGTCAATTCTTGAGGGAAAAAAGACAGGATGGGTGGAAGATAAGGCAGAGGCTTCTTTTGGAAAAGTGATTTCCACAGTACCATCAGGTTTGGTGATAAAAATTGGGTTGGACGACTGAACAGGAATAGGCTTATTTCGACTTTTCTCATAAGCTGTAACCCAAGACTCTGGGAGAAGCTTGAGAAGTTCAGGACGGAAAATCTGACGTGGAATATGGACACATGAAACTTGGTGAGGTGCATTAACAGTTAAGAAAAAGGCTTCACCTGTGGAGGAAGGTAAAGACATGTCAAAAGCATGGTTCTGAAGGCGATAGGCCATTTGGTAGTGAAGGGTTGCTGCATATGTGGTAGAGATTTGGGAGGCACCACCAATTTAAACTTGCACTTTCAAGACTGATAGCAAATGAGGATCTGCTAATGGCATGTTGAAATTGGGGTAAAAGGTAAAGATCACAGTTCCAGCATTTAAAGTGGTTTGGACTGTAGCAATACAAGCATGTTGGTACTGCATAAACCTGATATCTACCAGATCAAATCTAGAAGTAACAGGTAAACCCTTTCTTCCATGGAAAGTGACAGCCAATCTGATTGCTCCAAAGTGAAGATGAGTAAATTCTTGTTGTTGCCCAATGCGAGGCAAATCAATTGGGATTTCCAAAGGTAAAAATTGTTTAGCCTCTGTAGCTGCTATGAAACATTGATCAAATTTGGAGGCTTGGACATACTTTTTTACAGAAGATGGTCGTTTTGTAGAGAAGAGTTGGGTGACAATTTTTTTTACAGAGGTTTATGGTCGGACAAAAGCATTATAGGGATTTAGGAAAGGAAGATCAGTAAGGAGAACTTTACTATCATCAAGAAGATATTCAAACTCATACAAGTACTCAAGATTAGGAAAAGATGTGGAAGAATTTCTACTGGTGGACGATCATGAAGGGACAAGAGATGAGATAGCAGAGGAATAAGTGGAAAACAAATAATTCATTTTTAGGTAAAATTCTAAGTTCTTCGTTTCCTCATACAACAAATCTTTTCTCTTTTTAATATAAGATCCTTAACCAATTTTGATTATAAAATTCTGTATACTCCGAAACACACCGCTCATAAGCCAAAAGTATCAAGGTACTTTTAACCCACTGATATAAAATTCTTTAATCAAAATAGTTAATGAAGTTTCTGATGTGGAGGATCCTTAACAGGCAACCACAGAGCATACGCTTCAATTTTTTCTTTTAGAAAAGATTTGAAGTAATTTTGGAAAAGAAGTTTCCAAAAGGGGTTTAAGCTAGAACAGAAAACAGAGCTCTGATACCAAGTTTGCAGACACGAAGTGGGTACAAACACAAAGTAGATTAAGATCAAAGAGAGTGAATATAAGATACAGAATATATTAGGAAAACACTGATTTAGATGCTGTTTGGTGGGCCATGCCCATTGTAAACTTGTATATTCGCTTGAAAAAAGAAAAAGCTAGTTACAATAAAAGTGAAATAACATCAATGAACAATTTCTGCTGAACTCTTTTATATGCTGAACCATGCCATAGATGAATCACTGTCCAAATAACCGCAAGGCAAACCACAAGACAAACTATCCTCCAGGACCCAGAAAGCGATCCAACACCACACAGTGCACAAAGCCTCTAGCTACATGTATGAGACATTTCCGACAAATATTTGGATTTAAAAGGTTATCAATAGATCATACATTCTCTACAGCATCTTTTTTCGATTCTTCTTCCTTCCCTCCAGTAGCCAACATGTCAGCAGCTAATCTTTCTTCCAGTGCCCGAGCACCCCTTTCCCTGCAGTTTAAGTAACAACTGAGTAAGCAGTTTTCACATATCCCCCGACCTTGAACAATTCCCGACTATAGGAATACCATTCAAGATGCTCTTCAAATGTTGTTATACTAATACTTTTAATTTCATGACAGTACCGTATGAGACTGTCTTTGAAAGCTCTTCTTTTTGGCTCAGGGAAAAGAAACAAAGAAATTCGCAGTTTATGCAATTTAACATTGCTCGTCATAAAATAAGTTGCCTGGAATCTTATAATGACTTCCTAAAGGGACCCTCATATCCCTCCTGAATGGTTATTGACAAAATACTAATTTGCTAAAATGATAATGGAGAATAAGAAGTGCTACGGGCACGCCACCTTTTCCCGTATGAAAATAAAAAATTGCAGTCGCTTTTTGGTAATTCATAAACAATTACTGAAAAGGATTGTTTATGCACGTGCACAAAATAAAGGACAAGTATTTGGTAGAGCATTAGAATGTGCTCGAGCTATAAACTTCAATCAACATACGATGCAATGATCATCACTCTCGCTGATGGTACCATAAAATCATCTCTTGCAATTGGATGTACTGTAGTGATTGGATTTTCCTAAATCTAAAGTTGTACACGCCTATTTTTGTGAATAAGGAGATTTTTGCCATTAGAACCATAAGCGAATGAGATAGAAATGTACCTACTTTTGAACAAGAAAAACAAAACCAACAGACAAGGTTCTAGAAAAAAAATTGTATTCAACATAAGGGTATAAACCCTAAATCATTTTACATTATCGCTCCGTTTGTTTGATGTAAAATGTTTTACGATGTAAAATGTTTTACAATGTAAAATATTGTTTCAAAAAACAAACTTCAAACTTTTATTTTTTGGTGTTACACATGAAAAAACAATAGAGTAAATTAAACTTCAAATTCTCTCTTTTTGTCTCTTTTCTCTTTGTGGGTCAGATTTTCAATCCAAAGGTGCCAGGGAGAGGGATTGGCGAGAGAGAGAGAGAGAGAGAGAGAGAGAGAGAGAGAGAGAGAGAGAGAGAATTGGGGGAAGAGTGGGGAACGAACGAGAGATTTTTGGCGCCGACCAAGGGATAAGGTAGTGCTGGCTTGCACGAGGGGCGGGGAATTGAACCTGAAAACAACTCACGGATGTTTCGAGGAAAAATTATTTTACCTCCATTTCAGGAAAATCTTTTACAAGTAAAACATTTTACTCCTACTTTGTCCAACCAAACACCAAAAAATGGGTAAAATATTTTATGTTGAAACAAATGGAGCCTATAATTTTCCCTTTTTCTTCCTCACAGGCAATGCAAATTGACAAATATTGGTTGGATGCACACCATTGTTAAACTCATTAACGCTTTCCTCATGGAAAAGAGTCATTTGAGCTATAATATTTATCAAATCAACAGGTGTCAGCAAGTACTTCAGAGCAGAATTGACAATCTGCGCTACATAACACATGCAACTATTATTCTCATTTTCTGATATGATCCTACATGCAATTGTTTATTGTCGCAGCATGAGAACAGGGAACATTACCTCCTCCTAGAAGCCTCGACGGGGTGAGAACCTGGCAATGGGGCACCACCCAAGGTATAACCCCTTGCCTCATCCGAAGTTGCAGTTCTTCCACATAGCATCCGATGAAATATTGAAGCAATAGGATCGATTACTGGTCTGCATGTAATCCATCACACAGAAATATTTAAGTAACAGGACAGCACATCAAAGTATTATTTCCCAAAAAAGTACTAAAGAAGACACTGAATTACCTTAGGAATTCAGGGAAGAATGTGGAAAATGCAAATTCATCGCTTGGATCACCCCTATGTTTTGTTTCTGGATTCTTCTGCAGATATCTAAGATAAATCCAGCTCATATATGTACCAAATATCAACGTTGGAAGGTATTTTGCTGGCTCTTCTGTAAAGAAGCTCACAACAACGGACAACAAGACTGATAGAGAAGGCAGCCACTGCATATAGCCAAAGACAATGCCACAGAGAAAGTGTTGGGGATATTTCTCACCGCTTTTGATATAAAATGTTTCTGAAAGTGCAAACTAACCCAGTAACTAAGTTAACAAAATGCATACCTTCGCTTTTATTTTCAACAAAGACAGCTCTTGATCAGGTATGATTTGCTTAATGCCGACTAAAAATCCAGATAGGACCCCATGGAAGCCGGAAATAGGCATGTAACTACCCAACAATGTACAGTAAGAAACTAAGAATCGATCTGATATGGATACATACACAAAAGTTGCAAAATAAGAAAGCCCCCATGCCTATGACGCCTTTCAAAAAAGAGGGAAACTAATAACCAATTGTGCGAATGTACGGTGAGTTGTACGATAGGTAAGTATCATATCATGCAAATGTAGGTATACTTTGGGGGAAACATTTATCTTTTTCCGATCACTTGGATAGTTTCATAGTCCCAGGTTTTGTGTGTGTGCGTGTGTGTGTGTGTGTGAGAGAGAGAGAGAGAGAGACTTTCACCCGAAACAGGAAAAAACACAAGTCATAAGGATAACATAATACTTACAGGTAGTTTTCCTGCATTGTTATGTAGTACAAGGAAATAGCCGTAACAAAAACACAGAGAGACGTCAAGAAGTTAACAACAAAGATGAACTTCAAGAACTCCCTAGTACCCCAAATGGGTTCGAGCAGCTTCCCAATAAAAAGGAGACCAATTGCGTTGATCATCACCTAGAGACCAAAAGACTATCAAAACTTCTCCAAGGAAAATATCAAAAGCAACAAAGCCGTTCTCGAGGAAAAAGGAACGGATGAAAATTTGATAGGCAGTTGCATTAGCATTTTTATGCCAAACAAAATGCATACCTGATGCACCGATTGTTCAACGTAACCCGCAGTAATCAGGTTCCAAGCAAAGGGAATTGTCCTGCAAATAAAGATGAAGAATAATCTTTAGTGGTCAGCAAAGGGAGTATTCCAGCACTTAGTAGCACAAACCAGGTGCGAGAGCAGGAGCTGGTGTGGGGAGCAGAGGCACCTAGAAGCTCCAAAGGTTGGGAGTGCCTATAGAGTGTATACAGATTATAAAGAAGTACGTATATGAAACATCTTTAAATACTTAACCATTGCAGGAAAAGTGATACTTATTAAGAATTTTCCCGATCTTAAAAGGTAATTATTGGAAGTTTTTTCACTTTGCAAAACTTCTTGAGTGATATAATTTTCATATTCTTATTTCCACAATGGCATAACTCCCTGAAAAGTAAAAGAATAACTATCTTAACAGCCCGATATTCCCATCTTAGTTAGAGGCTCTGTTCTAAATGGCGGCCGCCGAGGCCGTCGAGGCTCTTGGAGGTGCCCTGCCGCCACGTCAATAGCCCTTGGCATTTGATTTGGCGCCCAGGGAGGTTTGGCGGTGTTTGGGGGCCGCCTAGGCGGGCTTGGCGGCCTTGGCGGCCTCGGCGGTCAAGGCGGTCTTGGCGGCGGCCTTGGCGTCTTTGGAGGCCTAAAAAAATATATATACAAAAATAATACAAGAGAGGTGAGCGAAGCCCTACTACTTATTGTCTTATTCAACTTATTTGCTAGTTGCTACTATTTAATTTCATTTGGGTTTGTACTTTGAAGTTTGAACTTGCATTATGGATACATAGAATATAGTTTGATTGGATAATGGTTTGTTAAAAAAAAAAAAATCCGCCAAATTGCTTGGCGCCGCCTAGGCTGCTTGGCGCTTGGAGGTGGGTCTCCGCCCTACTAGAACATTTAGAACATTGGTTAGAGGGGAGGGAGCTCCCGTCAAGCTCCCATATTGGGAGCGCACCCATTTTAGAACGATCCTACCACTAAGTTCGAGCACGTAAAATCAATGTCTCTTCAATCAGCTTCAATATTTTGGAACTAGAAATATTTAGTTTCCAGTAATGGAGAAACTAAAAATTAAATATTTAAGTCGTAGTATATCCTTCAGAATAGCACAAATTACCTTTACCAGGAACTACCTTTAGTTGCGAAAAAACACGAATGGTACAATTAACTGACAATTTTAATTTGGTAATCTTCCTGCAGAATGTTTCCTATTCATTCCACCCCCCAAAGTGCGCACAAAGAAGTCGATCTCCATTGTTTCAGTAGTCAGTAAACGCAATGTTTAAGTTGCTAATCAAAATGACTTGACACACTTTCTATATCAATTGAACCACCACCATTCACACTAAACTTCGCCGTGCAAATGAGTCCACAAAGATGACAAAGTTTAGCTCATTCAGAGTGCCCGAACAAGCACCTGTCTAGCAAACTGGGTAGAGTTGGGCACCTCACACCAAGGGTTCTCAGCATTCGAGAAGTCACGACTTGACATATGTATATTTGCAACAAACAAATTATTGTAATAAGATCGAAAGGTTCATGTAACCATAAAAAGCAACTGTTGCCCTCGATGCCAATTCCACTGGCGGGTTTGGAGCCCCTATGGTCACGCCCACGGGAGGTTGCTACGCCGGTCGCCCCCTCCACACCCTTTTTGTTTATCAAAAAAAATTATTGTAATAAGATCGAAAGGTTCATGTAACCATAAAAAGCAGTTGCCCTCGATGCCAATTGCCAAGTGATTATCTTCAAAAAAAACAATTTCCAAGAGCCAATAATACCTTTTTAAATTGTCTAACAGCCAACCCCAAATTTATAGAGGGGGGGGGGGAAAGCAGATCCTAAAGGGTTATACCTGGTTATAATCTAAGCTTCCTTCAACATTAGCCATTATTGGACAAAGACAAACCTCAACAGGGTAAGTTACAAGATTATCTACAACATCCCCATTATTTAGGGTAGATCAATCTAGGAACATGCTTCTTCAGATCAGTAATTCTTCCATCTTAACAGAAGAACAAACACAATCCACTCGTTCTATTGAACACTAGAAAGTCGTGAATCAAAGAGAGCACAAATCACTTCTAAATGCCTCGAATGTCGACTAACACGGCCATTGTCCTTATCCCTGGCAATTGAAATGGCATTCCCACACTATCAAAGCAATTCCAATACTACCAAAATCTCCCTATCACATCTATTATCTATCAGCATTATAAAGGGAACACCCAACGTGAATTTGAGGCTGGCCCACATTATTATTTCCTACGCATAAAAAAAAACTGCCAAGGACCAAAAAAACTGGTTTCTTCACCCCTCTTTTCTACTCCCACAAACCAGATATTGATATCAATGAAGATTTTCCCCATTCCCTCTTTTGCATAATATATGATTTGCACACCCATTGATAGTGATGATCGGAACGTCACCACTTCGAGTAGTAATAGAACCTAAGTAAAAAAACAACAAAAACGAAAGAAAAATTCATAGCGTATGTGTTTGCATGTATACATATATAAATGGTACTTTTCGGCCATCTGGCTCGAAAAATCCATGGGAAAATGGTTTGGGAGAAGCATGCACCAAACGCCAAGCTTCCCAACCCTTGGTCTATCCATGGCTACTCCATCCTCGCTTGGGTGGCGTTGGCTCTAGCGTCACTCGCTTTCTCTCACACCCCTAGGTTCCTTACCTCTCTCTATGGCCAAGCCCGTGGGTGAATAATAAATGGGACCCATTTATAAAAAGAATATGGGTTCACTACATTGCACTGTGTGGACTACTCAGTACATTCGGCTCATTTTTTGGAAAAACTTTTGGGTACATACGCCGCATACAGAGCTTGTCAAAGTAAAAAATTCATACGAAACACATTTAACTTTAAAAAAAAGGTCTTACCACATTGGATTCCAACACAAATTTTCAATTTTTTACAAGTTAAATGTGTTCATATCAAGTATTGATCGGTGGATTCCAACACAAATTTTCAATTTTTTACAAGTTAAATCTGTTCATATCAAGTATTGATCGGTGTACAAGTAATATACTTTTTTACTTGGTTGATTTAGAGAATATATTAATGCTCCTAGGGCAAGGTTAAGCACGAATCCGGACAACACCAAATTTGTGCTCAACCATGCTCCAAGGGTATTGAATAGTTTCTCGTTTACTACTCGGGGAGATCTAGATGGGCCCAGAAATAGGCTGAAAATGGACTGACTATACCCATGAAGTTCACAAAGTGGACTGCCATATCGATGTTCTTGCATTATTCTTAAGTTTTCGTTTTGCACACTAAAATTTTGTTATATCTATGAACCAAAAATCAATGAACATCAATATTTTGTAAAGTAAATTTGGAGGTTCTTGATCAAAAAATGGAGGCTTCTTGGAAATTTGAGTTGAAGGTCCAGCATTGCTCTTTACGGAATAGTCAACAAGAAATTATTCAATACCCCTAGGGCAAGGTTGAGCATGATCAACCACGTAAAAAATAAAAAATCATATAAATTGGACACCGATCAATACTTGATATGAACACATTTACCTTGTAAAAAAATAAAAATTTGTGTTGGAAGCCAGTGTGGTAAGACCTTTGTTTTTAAGTTAAATGTGATCCATATGAATTTTTTACTTTGACAAGCTCTGTATATGAAGTATGGACCCAAAAATTGTCTAAAAAATGAGCCGAATGTACCTAGTAGTAGCAATGTAGAGAACCCCCTTTCTTATCCACCCACCGCCTCAACCATAGAGAGAGGTAGGAAATCTAGGGATACGAGAGAAAGAGAGCGACGCTGAAAAAGAGATAAGGAGAGCCGACGTCACCTTAGCGAGGGAGGGAGTAGCCATGGATAAACCAAGGTTTGGAAAGCTTGGCAATCAGTGCATGGTTCTTCCAAACCATTTTCCCTAGAATTTTCCAAACCAGATGACCAAAGAGTACCATGTATGTATGCAAACAAATATGCCACGAATTTGTCTAACTTTCATTTTTGTTGCTTTTTATTTGGGTTCTATTTACTACTCGAGGTGGTGACATTCGAATCAAAGAGCACACTATCACTTCAGAAGAATGCTATCGAGGTCCGCGTAGTGTTGATCGGAACGTCACCACCTCAGTAAGTTACTAGATTATCTAAAACAACCCCATTATTCAGGTAGATCAATCTAGAAACATGCTTCTTCAGATTAGTAATTCTTCCATCTGAACAGAAGAACAAACATAATCCACTCGCTATTACACACTAGAAAGGTCGTGAGTCAAAGAGCACAAATCACTACTAAATGCCTCGAATGTCAACTAACACGACCATTGTTCTTATCCCTCGCGATAGAAAAGACATTCCCACAATATCAAATCAATTCCAACTATCAAAATCAGTTCATCCGTATCATATCTATTAGCATTAAAGGGAACACCCCTTTATGGTGTGAACGTGAATTTGAGCCAGCTCACATTTTTATTTTGCTACACTACCCCTTTGGCTGCCTAAAAAACTGCCAAGAAGGGCTTTTCTACTTTCACAAACCAGATTTCAACAGATATTAATCTCAATGAAGATTTCCCTCATTCCCTCTTTTGTATAATACGATTTGCACACCCATCCGTGCCCCCAGGTGTCTAGCACATACACAATTGCTATACTCATTTCCAATTGTGCTGGTTTCCCAACCGCAACTATAGATGATAAGTAAATTAAGAAGAGAATCACCTGGCTGGAATTAGGGCAAGATAATCGACAGAAGAGGGGAGGATCTGAAGGATAATGTGTCCACCAACAAGTACTACAGCTAGGCCTTTGCACAGCCTAGTAAATCCAGTGAATAAGCTTGTTCCCTGTCGATTCAAACTCATGTTTAATATCATATATTCACGTACATTGACACAGAAGGCGAGCAAACAATGCGAAGTAGTAAGAAAGTTAACGCAAGGGCGGCGGAAGTACTTGAAGGTCGGGATGGCATTCGGTAAATTCAGGGCGGATATTGGGGATTCCGTCCCCGATCCCGAAACCCGATCCCGAAACCGATATACCACCCATATCCGCCCCGATAACCCAACGGGGAGGGAAGAAGGAAACCATAACCGAACCATTCGGTTTTCGGATAATCCCCGAACCGAATGGGTAACCCAACCAGATAAAAAAAGAGAAAAAAAAAAAAAAAAGAGCTCAACATTCAGTCACTTTCGGACATAGATCTCAGAGAACCAGAGACGAACGCACACACAGAAATCAAAGTTTCGGTAAAAATAAAAATCTTTTTGGTGGTTTTGAGAGAAGTCACCACCGTCCCCGGAACAAAACCCAATTTCCAAGGATTGTTTAACAAATCTCCTAATTTGTAGTTCCTATTATTTTAAACTGGGATTAGTGATTTACCATTGGTGCGTTGAATTCAAGGACTCGAGCTGTTTGCCTCGGCGACGGAGGGTGTCGGTGGGTTTGATGTTTACGATTTGGGGAGATTTTAAAGAGAGAGACAGAGGTGTGGAGAGGGAGAGAGAGAGGGGGGAAGGTGGAGAGAGAGGATCCGGACAGGGGATCGAGTATGGAAGGTGGTCGGAGGTGGACGGCGGTGAAGCAAGTGGGGGGAGGAGCTGGCGTTGGTGAAGAGAGGATAGGGAGGTAATCAAGATGAGAGAGAGAGATCGCCGCACTCGGCGTCTGCTGTAACCTGATGTGGGGAAATGAAGATAACCCTAACATATAAGTGCATATATATATATATAGGGGTATTTTTGTAAATAAATAATTTCGATTCAGTTCGGGTAACGGTATGGTACGGTTCGGGTAACGGTTCGGTTACCAGCTGAACCATAACCGAATCGAACCCGTTCGGTTATCTCCCACCCTCCACCATATCCTCACCAATGGGGAATATTTCGGTTATGGTTCGGAAAAAAAAAAAAAAAACGGTTACGGTTCGGATACCCATTCGGTTCGGTCAAGATTGTCATTCCTACTTGAAGGCTAACGTAGGCTATAGCCTAGGTCATTTTGAGAAAAATTTAAAAAAAAAAAAACTATATGTACAAGTTTTGCTTAATTCATTTTTTTTTAGCCCAACTCATTCCACCCACCTATTTTCTCTCCCTCTTTCCTACTTTCTCCCTTGTACTCTCCCTTTCTACTACCGTCAAGGGTAGAGGTTCTTATTGATTGTTCAGAGCTGAAAACTCAGTTAAATTGACTCAAGGAATTAGGTGCTCAATCTTTTGATTCGAATGTCATAGGAAAAATGCTAAAAAGCGACTTCAAGCTACCCATTGGTCAAGATGTCAATTAAAATGGGTTCATTAAGCTACCATCTTTCAAATCGGGTATAGTACTGACATTTAGGGTTTATGCTAAACCAAAAAATTGGCTTTCATTCTTCAATTTTTTTTTTCTTTTGGCATCAAAAAAGAACTTAGAGTCCATCACTCTTAATGAAGCTGGAACATTATCTTGGTCTCCAACAAGATAAACATGCTACTATTAAAATTCTTAAATCTCTCATTGATCACTGGCTGGTGTGCTTAAATTTTTGGTTCTTAAAATCTTTTTTTTTTAGGTTTAAATTATAATGTAATAACAACAAAAAGTCTGAAGCATTTTTTGAGATTTGTTGATGTCCAAGAATTTTTTATGGGGGCGACTTTTTCATATTATGTATTTAAAGACATCACTATATTAACTCCTAAGAAATAGATATCCAATGTTCACACTCGTTACAATCTGAACATCTATATAATAACATAGCTCAATTTTTGAATCTTATATGCATAGTTACAAATCTAGACATTCATTTCTAAATCCTATGGTTAGCAAGTGTTAAGAGTTTCTATAAATCTAGGTCATCCACTATCAACGGCTAAGATCAATTTTTCAAACACTTACTTATCTAAAAGAATTGATTTTGGACTGATTTTATTTGTTATGGAAGCAGAACTTTAGTTGATATATATGGTAATCGATACAATCCATATTGATTTTATGGAAGTAAAACTCCTATACAGTAGAACTTTAATTGAGCGTTCGAGCTGTACATTCAGGCATGGGCAAGCACTAGTTCACAATATGCAAGGTCAATGGTATGATGATACTAGCCATACGTGCGGTGCATGGATTGGATTATAAACCTTATTTATTAGAGATTGCCTGTATCCGTATGCATATTATATACACTATTTTGCCAATAATTGCTAAAAACCTACAATACATGACACGTATCCTACGATTTGCATTGTCTCATTCGGAGAATGGTATGTATTCCACCCTCTATCCTTTTTGTATAGAAATTATACTATACGACCGCATATCCTACGATGTATACACGTATCCTAATTCGGTACGTATCATTTGATTTTTTATTGAGAAAAAGTTGAACTTTATTTCAAGAAGTGGAACCCTGAATGCATTAATCTAAGTCGTTTGATATAATTATGGAATCTTTCAAACCATTTGATAGACATCCAGCCTCAATGTATGGCTTATATAGAAGAAAGAATCATACTTTGATTGTATTTTGCTTGACTCTTCTTTCCCTAACAAAGGGTAAAGAAAACTAGGTTCTAATTGAGAGACTTGAAATTTTGCATCTTAATTTTTTTTAAATGTAACCATAATTTGTCGGTGGTATTAGGTGTATCTACTTTTTAATTGTCTATTAATTATGATTAACATTGTTAAAGTATAAACTAAATTTTTTTGATACAAGAAAGTTATATCCAAACAAGCTCAATCGACAAAACCCAAAGATAGAAGATATTATTGAAGAAAATATAAATGGTATCTAGTTTTTAGGAATTCTAAAATATTTAGCTTTAAAAACTCTAGAATATACTTGTAAAATATCTAGAATTTTTTGTGAGAATTAGTCATGTGTAATTCTAGAATTATCTCAAAGTTTATCTTGTATGAAAATATCTTTATACCAGAGTCTTCCATGGAGTAGAATAAATATGTATGAGTTCTAGCTATTTTGTATCTACCAAAACAAAAGGTTGAGTTCAAGTGTCTAATTCCCCACTCTTTTAGTATTCTCTCTTTTCCAAAAATCTTGTTCAATTGAACAATAGAAATTTCTACTCTTCCAACAACGTATCTTTAAAATATGCGATATGTATCCCGATACGATCTGTATAATTGAAAACACTGATTTTGGGTTAGCCCGGGGTAGAATCAATTCCTGGTTCCGCTCTTAAGTTAACGGTATTGAAGAGTTAATAATACTTTTGACTTCTCAGTTTAACCAACTGTTATGAAAAAAAAACTGTATATGTTTTCAGCGATCCTAGAGAGAGAAACTACAAGAATTTCCGAATCTACTGGTTCTTCAACCAATTGAGAATTGCACACAGGTTAAATATCCATCTCCATATATACATGTACTGGTATATCAGAGAGAGAGAGAGAGAGAGAGAGCAACATTCTCCTGAAATCGCTCATGATGGCTAGAGAGCGAATGGTGATCGTAGTTGTGATTATGAACGCTACAGATCTGATTTTGGTCCTGAATTTTGGACTGGCGGGGGGGATCGGGGTTTACGAACTATAGATCACAGGCGGTTGACAACATTGTCAGCAAAGTGTTTGATCTGCTACGACGCGGGACTCGGTGCGATACCATGGACCGGATCTGGGGATGCTAGTGAAGTGTGCGTGTACAGCGGCGCACAACTGTCAATCTTATTAACTAACAGTTCAGATTAAAAATAAATTCTGAAAACATTTTTGAATGGCTACGATGCCGCACTACATGGAAGTGCAATCCAACGTTTTCCAATCCGAACTGGACCCGAGAGAGTATGGGTGCTCCTTTGTGCTTAATTGAATGTGATTTACGTTAATTTCGCTACCACGGACATTATACACACTAACTGAAATTTTACACAAAGAGATAGAGAGTTTGGGTCAATTATTTTGTAATATGAATGTGAAATGATACCAGTCAACTAATTAAACGAGACAAATACCAGTTAAATTCGCATAACTTGAGATTGACATTGATTACTATTTATTTTTTGTGTCTCATTCATTCAAAACTGACACAAATTAAATACGACACGATATGATCTGAGCATGCAACCCTTAGCTTGTACTTATGCTTCTTTGAAGATCAATTTGAGTTTGTTACGCGCTTTGCTTATTGGAGTTGATTCAATTAAGACGTGTTTGGTTATTTTTATAATTTTAGGTGAAGACCACCAAAGATATATTTTTTTTGGTCAATCTATTGAAGAAATCATTTCATCATATACGAAGCACAAGCCCATTATAGAGTAAAAATAAATAAAAAACCTCTTTAAGGGAAGAACACTCATACATAAGTGGAGAGATTTGAACTCTTGACCTCCTAATGAGATATAAGGGAAATTGAAAATGTCTTTAGTTTTTTTCCTTTTTGTGGATTAAACATGTTCTTCATGTGTACCATTGCTACGTGAATAATTTAACTGCATTTTTTCCAGCAATTTTTGACTAAAAGGGTTACGGTGTTAACTTGAACACGATACGATTTTACATAGGTCGAGTTAGTATCAAGATATATGACATGTTTAAGTAAACACCTATCATGACACAAACGTAAATTACTCAATTAAAAAAGGAGTACTTAAATATTAGTCCTCCACCCTAGCGTAGGTTATGTTTTCATTCTGGTCACAAATTGAGGCTATGTTTAAATCCTACTTCTTCCGTCCCTTTTTTAAAGTCTAATATTCTATTTTGAACTGTCCTTTAATAAGTGTCCATTTTGTAAAGTTAGTGAGTAAAAATTGATATATTTTTCATTTTGCTCCTAAAAGTAAATTCTATTTTGAAAAGCAAGAGAGTAAAAATGTAATGACGATATCTCCATAGAGTATAAGTAGGAAAAGTGGAGGTAAAAGTTGATATGAAATGTGTAATGATAATGTTTTCTTAATAAATTGGAGTTACGGAATGAGACATTTAAAAATGGACGGAGAGAGTAACATTTAAATAATCCCAAAACTACCATTTTTTTCACAAAATTTGGGATGATAATAATGATATCATAAGTTGGTCTATAACACCTTCAAAAAATCCAGTCTTACCGGAACTAGCATTAAACTTGTGCAATATAACATGCAAAATGTATTTGATATTGTAGAAGACATAGACATCAAGGGAAATTTGTATTAACTCCCGCATTCAACAGCCCAACCATTGGGGTGAGGCATTCAACTTTGCTATACTTTTGCCTTACTTCGTACACAAAGCATTCGTATCTGTTAAGCAACACTATATATTAAACGATGAATAAAGACTAGCTTGACATCCACAGTTAACAAACAAATATTGTGATCACTATAAAGTAACACTTTTAAGTTTTAACTAACAAAATTAGACTCTAATGCTGCTTATTTGCGCACTTCAGCACATATTTTTAACTAGCCTATTGAAGATGCACTTAGAAGCGAAGCAACTGCAAGTTTTTTGATGCTAGTACCCCTTACCATTGTTCTAAATCCAGAATCTCAAGATAATAGCCCCATGCAAAGGTTGTTTTTTGATGCATCACTGCTACTTTACTAAAACAAATTTTTGGAGAAAATTAATTACATGAGACTATACAACTCCTACTGTCATGCCATTACATCGCTTTCAAGTATAATCATCTAAATGCAGGGATGCAAAAAGTTAGCAACGGTAATATATCCATATTTTTACATTTAGCATTAGCCCATGGATTATTAGTCTCCATACCACAAAATTCATGAGAAGATTGATACCTGACTTCTCAGGTTATACCGGTTTTCATATCATCCGTCTCAGGTTAGTTTTCGCATGTATAAACAGATGAATCAACACACCGAAGTGCCTATCTTCTTCAGAAGCAGTAGCAAGCCCAAGGTTGGTCCAAACACTACCTCGTGTAAGCATATGATCTCTTCGATGCAAATGGTGCAGCAGGACTCAAATAACCTTCGGACAAGGTGACCAACATCCGGTGAAAAGCCAAAGCTGAAGCTGAGACCAACATCACAAAGGAAACCCAGAAGAATCTCACCAAAAGTACAGGATCTTTCCTTGTGGAGCCAAGTACCTTCGAAAAAATCACTTTGAGCCGCCTATCTCTGAAGATGTAACGATAATCGCTGATGGGAGCAGCTAATCTAGGAGACTCTTGATTGGCAGGCCCACTTGCCAAACTCACGCGAGTACCATATTGAGCAACAGTAGTGGCTTGCCCAAAATCAGACATCCATTGGTATATTATATCGGCAATTACACGGCAAAGCTGTCGGCGGAAGACAATTGCTTCCTTGGAAACCATTGCTCTGATTAATGCAGCTCCGTCCTGGTAATTAAAATGCGAAGTTGATACCAAGTTCCAAACACACAAAAAATTGACGGTTGTAGTTTATGGGGATAAGACAGGAGATGTCATGCCCTTCCTGACTTCCTCCTTCCATACACCCTGCACAGGGTTTTCACGAGAACAACTGACATTGGCACCATATTCATAAGTCCAAATGGAACTCAAGATCAAATTTTCTAGGTTCATCCCTCGGACCAATCCATTCCCCACACCCCCCCCCCCCCCCCCCCCCCCAAATGAAACAAAACAAGTATTGATAATAGTAGGAATAAATAAGTGCTAACTCCACCCGGGATACGTAATTAGAGCATATTACGAATTTTAACTTTTCTGAAATGAGCAAATATTAGTGACTTTGGCTTGAGAGGCATAGTGGATCAAGATGGTTACAACTTACAAGCTCCACTTGCCATTCAAAAAAACAATAACGAGCGCCACTTGCAACTGAAGTCACCAGAACTGGAAAGCATTGACGGGGTAGGAGAAAAGTTTGAGGTAAGCAGTGTGTCCATGGCACGAACTTTACACTGCAATACGACTTATGTGAGAGTTAGATGAGGACCCAACTCTAAATACCTATTAAGTACGTAAACCTGCTTACAATTGTCCGCACTTTGACACACTTACAAAGACATTAAGAGCCAGCATATAATAACGCAAATAAACACATTGGGTAGAAACCTGTAGCACCCAGCAGCAAGCCAATAAACTATGACTATCATTAGCATTAGTATTTAGAAAATCAGGATTAAAAAAAAAATTTGATTCCAGCTTTAGGATACTCACTGCACTCATTAGGAGTCTTCTCATCACAACACCATCTTTCGTTGGGAGGAATCTTAACAGCAAGTTTCCAACATCGAACACTCCAGTACCTTCCTTTGCTGAATGATCCAGAGAAATGTCACTAGTTGATGCCACAGCCCGGTTCAATCCTTTTCTGAATACAAGTATAAAAAAACGTTAGAAAAAGGAAACACTAATGTTTATTAGAAAGACTAACTACCAAAAGTGTATCGTATGTACACAAGTGATCCCTTCTTCAAATACGTAGGCATTGCATCATTTCATGGGCACTGTTTCTGCTATTTTACACAACTTTCCAATAGATATAAAAAAGCTTGTATGCCCAAGAAGAAAAGCAAACATACGGCTTCTACCCTTTTCCCACCTAGAAGACATGCTTTGTTAGGCTCTCTTCGTGACTATACAATGTCTTAGCAAAAAATAGGTTAAGTGTAAAACAATATCTGTCAGAAATTTTAAGGAGAAACTGATAAACAACAAAGACAATGTTAGTTCTGATTCTTCTGAAGCTTAAAACTTTGCAATGCTAGAAACTGAAATAGGCCTAGGCTCTAAAGAGTAAGATATTCAGTGCATATGCAAACAAATAATGCAGCATAGAGGCAATGGACAATGGTTGACTAGAAATTGTACTGACCACAACTAGATCATATGCCACGATCAATCAATAACTAGAAGCCCAATTTCAAACTCTCTCTCTAAACCGCTCCACCTTCTCT
This sequence comes from Rhododendron simsii, assembly GCA_014282245.1. Classification (NCBI taxonomy): domain Eukaryota; kingdom Viridiplantae; phylum Streptophyta; class Magnoliopsida; order Ericales; family Ericaceae; genus Rhododendron; species Rhododendron simsii. Next base: position 6,982,218 of record CM024961.1, on the reverse strand, counting down.
CTCTCAACCAATTGGAGTTGTGGAGGAAATTGTCATTCATAAAGTGGAAGAAGTTGTGATGGATAAGCGGCCAATTGGAGTTGTGGGCATGTAAAGAATGATTGGGATGATGTGAAGCACACCGTACCTGAAAGCTTGGGTATTAATGTCATGCGTAATATTCAGAAATTGGAGGTGGTTGAAGCTGATCACAATCATCAATTTGTGGATCCTTTTTTGATAAATTTCGACAACTTTGAAAGGAAGACCATATTGATTTTGTTTCTACAACAAGAAATTTATCCTTTCAATTTTGAAGACTCTTCTTCAAAATTTATGTTCAAAAAAGTCAATTTGAAGTACAAACATGATGCGGATCAGTTTCGGTGAATTCAACTATATAAACTCGAGGACGAGTTTCTTCAAGCCAAGGAGAATGATGCAGAATGGAAATTGAAATAATTAAATAAATAGCATTCTTTAGTTTTCCTTATTTTGATTTTAGTAATTTTGTTAGGGAGTTTCAATTTTAGGAATGAGTGTTCTAAGAAGTATTTAGTTTCCTAGTTTGTTTTCAACTGGCATTCCTATTTTGTAGGATGCTTGGTCAAGAAGAATTAGGGTTGATTTTATTCCATATGTTTTATTTCCTTTTTAGTATTTTAGTAATGCTCTACTATTAATTGAGAAGTAAGCCTTTTGGCCTATGTAGCACCGACACTTCAAAAGCGCGCCGTGTCCACGTATTGGACACGGGGACACGGCGGGGACACGCGGGGAAACGTATTGGACACGCCACGTGGCATGTCCAATAATTTTTATTATTTTTTGATAGGGGACACGGCAGGGGACACGCCGGGGATACGGCTAGGGGTCAAAATGTAATATTTTTTAAAATTTTGGGAGTTAATATGAAATTATTCAAAATATTTGGGTTAAACTGTAATTTTTCCTTTAAAAAAAATTATACAATTTGTGAAATTGTATAACTCATATACAATGGTTCATAATTTTTTTTTATATATATGTACATATATTTATTTATTTATTTATTTATACACGTGGAGTGTCCCCCGCCGTGTCCGTATCCCCATTTTTTTAGAATTGCCGTGTCCCGTGTCTGTGTCCGTATCCGTGTCCGTGCTACATAGCTTTTGGCAAATGGGTTATTTTTTGGATGATTATTAATGAAATTGAGAGTTTTTCTCTATTCGTGTTTGTGTTTCAAAGAGAGAATCTTTTACATAACCAAGTTTGTGATCTCTTCTTGCAACTAGTTTCGTAAAAGGAGGTTGCGCTGCATCATGGCATCTCTCCCCTTCGCTTCCTTTCTCGGCTGTGGCTCTCTTTCCACTCAATCTCTGGTCGGTCTTCTCCTGGGTGTTCGATTTTGGCCTAACGACAAAGAGGATCAGGTGGTTTGGGCGGCGTGGCTCCCATCGTGGTCACTGTTGGGTGCCACCTATGTAGCACGGATACGGACACGGATACTGACACTAACATGGAAACAAGACACAAGATTTCTTAAAAAATTGGGGACACAAACACGGCAAGGGACGCAACAAAAATAAATAAATGAAATAAATATTTTGTACAAGTGGGTAATATAGTTAGATGAATAAGCATGAAGCTTCAATATATACAAATAAGCATCATATATACATCATTCTACACTTTCAATTCACAATATTTGAAGTAATACACATTTACCCCCCAAAATTTTTAAAAAATTGCTTATTTAACCCTCTGCCGTGTCCCTCGCGTGTCCCCCTAGAATCATGGATTAAATATATTGGACACGCCATACTTATTTTGCCATGTCCCCGTGTCCCCGTGTCAGTGCTTCATAGGGTGCCACGGTCATCGGCTAATGGCGGGGTTGAGCTTCCGCAACAGCTTGGTTGTGTTGTGTACCGTGTGTCCCTCCATTCGGGTAACCAATGGCAATTTGGTGGTTGTCAGAGGTGGCTGTTTGGTGGTGGTGGTGGTCGGCTGTCTGTTTTGGTGGGCGGCGATTTTGGGTGGCTGTGTTGGAAGTTTTTTTAATAGTTTTGGGTTTTGTTTTGGGTTTTCCAGCCCACTTTTGTGGGTTAGGTTTCTTTTTGTGCTTATTCTACAATCTGGGCATTTTAGGCACACAGTGTTTTGGGCTTTTGACCCTCTAGGTGTGTTTGGGCTTTGTTCCCACGGGTTATATTTTTCAACTTTTGGTTGGAATCCCTTTTCCTTATTAATAAAACGTTACTTTTGCCGATAAAATTTAAAAAAAAAAAACTAGAAGCCCAATTGATTATTATGCAAAAGAGGTTTATTACGTCTACATTTCAATCTAGGTAGCTCATTAAAAAGTAACCTAAAGCCAGTGGACAAAGAATACATGGTCCTTGAGGATATAACAAGAAAGCTAAGGACCTGATATTATTCAGTAGGTTTCGGCAAAGAAGATCTGTTGTTGAGATAAATAGACACCAAGAGGAAACAAGGAATATGACAAAATATGAATCAATGTTCCAACAGGACGTTAAAGATAAGAAGACAAGTGCATATCTTTCCAATTGATAATGGATGCACAGACTTTCTGATCAATAAATGAGTAAAAGAACATTCAGATAATTCCTTAGCTGATAACTCTCTTTCGCCCCGTTTGATAACAGTGATAGATGGATAGGATTCGTAAGGAGATGGGATTAAGATTGGGATTCGTAAGGACATGGGATTAGTAATGAGAAGGGATTGATAATGAGTATGTTTGTTTGGGATGGGATTAGATGATGGGATTATTAATATCATGTTTGTTTGAGATGGGATTGGATTGATAGAAGAAATTGGTAATAAGAAGGGATTGGTAATGAGAAGGGGTTGGGTTCGGACTATGAATACCAAGTCCCACGGGATATTGCTAATACTCCCTAATCCCCGGATTCGTTATCCCAACGGACTACGAATCTGAACCAATTTTGGAAACCAAACGCAGTATTGTTAATCCCTTCGGCTTAGTAATCCAATCCCAACTCCTAAGAGCTTTATCAAACGGGGCCTTTATGCATTGGACTGTGAATTCATCATTCAGAGTACTAATGGGACACTTAAATACATTTACTTGTACATGGCTCAAAGTAAGAAACGAAGAGAAAAAGACCAGCAAATTCAAATTCAAGTACTAGATAAACGCACTACATATATAAGCTTCTAGGAGGCTGCAAATGAATAACAGAATCTTAGGTGAGATTTTAAAGCATGAGTACTAGTGTTGATCAAAGATCGTGATCCAAGTCCTTGAAAATTAATGCTTTTGGCTTACCGTGATAGCCTACAAGTTGCAGGCTAGGAGACCTAATTACAAACCAAAATAAACCTACCATGGCCTTAAGAGGAAAAAGGTTGGTAACTATGATGTGACATATCCTCTAGATAAAAAGTTGCACAAGAAATGACTTGCTAACAACCTGAGAGGATGCTTAGTTCTAAACAACATTATTAAAAAGCAAAGAATATGGAAACTCACAAAGTGGCCTATACAGTGACATCATAGCAATCATAAACACATAAACCAAACCAAACCAAACCAAACCAAACCAAACCGAGCCTTATGTCCCAATCAATTGGGGTCAGCTACATGAATTTTTTTTTCTCCAATGAGTTCTGTCAAGGGCCACTTGTTCACTCAAACCTATTCGACTCATATCTTAGCGCACAACATCTAATGTCAATTTAGGTCTTCCCCTCCCCATAGAGTTACTACCCAAAGCTATCCTATCCACTCTCTTAACTACTGCATCTCCAGGTCTATGGTAGGTATGCCCAAACCACCTTAGCCTATTTTCTCTCAACTTCTCCTCTATAGGTGCTACACCTACCATCTCACGAACCGTTACATTTCTAATCATGTCTCGTCTAGTCTAACCGCACATCCACCCCAACATTCTCATTTCTGCTACACTCATCTTGCACACCTGTTATTTCTTAATAAGCCAACATTCTGTCACGTAAAGCATCGCAGGTCTTATGACAGTTCCATAGAATTTTCCCTCCTATTTTGTGGGTACCCTCTTGTCACATAGTACACCCATGACGCTCTTCCACTTGAGCCACCCCACTTGGATCCTATGAGTTACATCAACGGCAATCTCTCCATCTTTACTAATAATTGAGTCTACATACTTAAATTGGTCACTCTTTGGTATTTTCCAGTCTTGCATCTCCACTCTTCCTTCATGTGCACTGCTGGTACCATTAAACTTGCACACCATATACTATGTTTTGCTCCTACTTATCCAAAAACCCTTTGACTCTAATGCTTCCCTCCAAACTTCTAATTTTGCATTAACACTGTCAGTTTCATCCACTAGGACAATATCATCTACAAACATCAAACACCATGGGATATCCTCCTGAAACTGTCTAGTCAACTCATCCATAACTAAGGCAAAGAGGTACGGGCTCACGGCTGACCCTCGCTCACGGCTGACCCTCGATGCAATCCTATTATGATTGGAATTCACTCGTTTCCCCTACTGGTGATCAAAAGATAGTGACAGCACCTTCATACATGTCTCTAATCACCTCAATATACCCTTTAGTCATTCCTTTTCTCTCCAGAACCTACCATATGATGTCTCTAGGCACCCTATCATAATCCTTTTCTAAGTCTATGAAAACTATACGGAGATCATTTTTCTTTGCTTTATGTTTTTCCACCAATCTCCTCAATAGGTAGATAGCTTCAATGGTAGATCTCCCAGGTATGAACCCAAACTGTTTCTCGGACACCGTAGTCACCATCCTTAAACGATGCTCAATAACTCTTTCTCATAACTTCATCGTATGACTCATCAACTTAATACCTCTATAGTTGTTACAGCTTTGAATATCCCTTTTATTCTTATAGATAGGTACTAAGGTGCTCCTTCTCCGATCGCCGGGCATCTTCCCAATCATAATAATCTTGTTGAACAATTTTGTCAACCAAGTCACCCCCAAGTCACCTAGACTCTTTCACACTTCAATAGGGATACCATCAAAGCCTTACCTAGTTTCATCCTTTTCAAAGCCTTGACCACTTCGACCTTTTGTATTCTCCGATAAAAGTCATATTCTATGTTCTCGCCAGGTACATAAACTTCCTCCTCACCAAAGCATCCTTCATGTTTCTCGTTTAACAACTTCTCTAAGTACGAATTCCATCTATCTTTGATCGTCTCGTCTTTCACCACCACCTCCGAATCAATAACTTTTATACAATTTACTTGAGAAATGTCTCTAGCTTTTCTTTCTTGTAGCTTGGCAAGTTTATAAATATTCTTTTCTCCATCTTTACTATCGAGTCTAGCGTAGAAATCCTCATAGGCTCTCAACTTAGCATCTCTAACAGCTTTCTCAGCTTCCTTACTAGCCTGCTTGTGGCCCAAAAAACTTTCATCATTCCGGTCTTTTTGCCACTTTTTAAAGCACTCCTTCTTGGCTTTTACCATAGTTTGGACCTCGTCATTCCACCACCATGTCTCCTTAGAAATTGGACCTTTCGATATTCTTCGAATACCGTCAACTATTGTATTCCACATATTGTCACTATCGCCTTCCACTCCCCACCTTACTTCTAGGGATGTTCTTTCCTTGAATACCTCTAGTTTCTCCCTTCTTAGGGACCACCATTTAGTTTGTGGGCATCTAGTTTCCTTTCTCCTTCTATTATTTCCCTTGAGACAAATATCCAACACCAAAAGTCTATGTTGTGCCACTAAACACTCTCCAGGAATAACCTTACAATCCTTACATGTCAAGCGGTTTGCGCCTCTAACAAGAAAATAGTCGATTTGGCTTCTATTAGCTCCACTCTTGAGGTAATTAAATGTTCCTCTCACATCTTATAGAGAGTATTCCCAACTAAGGTCAAAAGCTACAACAATCATAAACACATACAAGCAAAATATTACAAACAATAACTGCCCAAGAAAACATCCATAATAATGAATCCTGAAATCTATACATGACATGAAGTGAAATTTAGATGCTTTAGTGATCAAATTGAAGATAGGGGAATTGTATAAAGAAAGCAAAAAACATCATTCATGCTGCCCCATCTAATACTGGATGTAAGACATTTTGAAAATTAAGAACAGAAAATGCTTTGATCAATATACTATTGTCATGTCACACGGAAGGGAACTTCAGGAAACACCATCAAATCTGGAAGGTCAGTTCACCACACGGCTTAGCCCATTTTCTTTCAATGAAGAATAATACATTCATTTAACTTGGTAAAGAAAGCTAAAGGTATAACAACCAGTAGTTTCCAAACTTCTAAACCAAGAATGGAATAAGTATTAGCTTTCCTTTCAAAGGTTCAATATGGGAGTTGCTACTACCTGGTTGCTCCTGTTCTTAAGAAAAGTGCAAGCTTTTGCCACTGAAATTCTTTTCTTCTGTTTAAAACAACCTGCACAAGAAATAGGAAGTTAGAACAAGAGATTCCAATATGCTACTCACAAATCTTCTCATAGTTTAGTTGTTACCAGCATAGAGATCCAATCTCCAGTATCTTTAGAAGTCATGAAAGTAAGCTATCAAAAAGCATGCCGACAGCCTTTCAAAAAAAAAAAAAGCATGCCGACAAGCCAAACATTGAATAGATAATTAATGTGCGTTTGAACTTTTCTCTACTACTGTATAACCTGTGTGGTCTCCTAATAGATGAATTGAACCCATAAATGGTTCTCAAGAAAGGTTGTCTCCTAATATCAAGCCACACAGAATTAATGTGTCATTTCTTTTCTATGCTTTGCTTGGTTGTACCTAGCGAGGGATGTGCAACTGTGCTAAGCTTTCCATTATCCTTTATCTCATTCCTAGGCTTTCAATTTGTTAGTTTTAATAAAAGTGAGGATAAAATATTACTGCTATACTCTTGTATCTGTTTGACTTTTTGGGAAACTTCTCGTTCTTAATCGACCTATCATTTCGATTTAGTTGAATCAATAATAATGAATCAAAAGCCACCCTCAATAGCAACTAGGGTAAGAAAACATCCTAAAATTATTAAACAAAAACTCATCTGTTGCTTTTGAACATTTTATACCAAGTGTAGAATTCTCCTTGTTGCTGCTGTATTATCAGTGAGAAGTTTTCGAACAACAAAGGGATATGCAGCTTCAAATGTCTTAAAATTTGGATCTGCAGCTACTGCCAATCCTGTGACGAAGATGTTGAGAAACAAATACACATTACTCATCAGTTGAGTTCAGAAATAAAATCATCATCAAAGAACATCACATAAATAAAATAGTACATAACAAGTGCATGATACATAAACGGAAATGACTGACGCAAAAATTATCCTTTGTATCCACTACCAGTCTACCACAATGCGTGCGGGGGGGGGGGTGGGGCTTGGTGTTGAGAAGTTGTTGAACATGTTCATCTTTTATCCTCTGCTTTTCAGAGATTAGAGAAATGTATAACAATTGTTCAAAAGTCTTAAAGCATCTAACTTAAAACCAATTGGCAATGAGTGGAGAGGTCACCCAGGCTCATATACTAGTTTTGAAGGTGATTATTAACCGACCATGACAAACTCCGACACTTCCCCAGAATGTGTGATCCCGACTCGCACGTGGAGAGTTAAACACATGATCCATAACACATAGATCACAACAAACAACAGTGCACTTATGGCACAAACAAGGGGGAACAAATTCACTGAAACCTTAGCTCTACCATGTTAAAGGATCCAACTCACAATAATGAGTAATGAGGCAGCCTAGGCTCATATACTAGTTTCCAAGGTGATAATTAACCGATGTGGGACAAATTCCATCACTCCCCTGCACGCACGACCCCTGACTCGCATGTGAAGAGTTTAACAAACGATCCATAGCACATGGATCACAACAAACAACGGTGCCCTTGCAACACAAACAAGGGGGAACAAATTCTCCGAAACCCTAGCTCTAATACCATGTTAAAGCATTCAACTCAATATTAATTGGCAAAGAGTGGAGACGCCGCCCAAGTTCATATACTAGTTTCCAAGGTGATAATTAACCGACGTAGGAAAAACTCCAACACTCCACCACATGTGCAACTCCCGACGCGAACATGGAGAGGTAAATAGAGGATTCGTAACACATGGATCACAATAAACAATGGTACACCTATGGCACAAACAAGGACGAACAAATTTTTTGAAACCCTATCTTTGATACCATGTTAAAACATCCAACTCAATACCAATTGGCAATGAAAGGTGAGGCTGCCAAAGCTCATATACTAGTTTTGGAGGAGATAATTAACCGATATAGGACAAACTCCAACACTCCCCCGAACGTGCGACTCCCGACTCGCACATGGTGAGGTAAACCCATAACACATGGATCACAACAAACGATGCACTTATGGCACAAACAAGGGGGAACAAAATTCTCTGAAACTCTAACTCTAATACCATGTTAAAGCATCCAACTCAAAACCAATTGGCAATGAGTGAAGACGCCACCCAACATCATATACTAGTTTCCGAGGTGATAATTAACTGATGTGGGACAAACTCCAACACTCCACCGCACGTGCGACTCCTGACTCAAACGTGGATAGGTAAACAATGGATCTGTAACACATGGACTGGTAAAATGTTTCTTTGTATTTCATTGTGGGATTGCAAAACATGGGGGAGTCTTGAAGCATCTTGGTTGTTGTGGATAGATTAGGATTCTATAAAGTAAAGATGCTACATTCATTCCTACCACAGCTACTTGTTCAACAAAGGAGATCCGGTAATCCGACTCTGATATTTCCTGTGTGAGTTAATTAGATCTAATAATGAGGGAAGGACTAACTGGCCGTTAGGTCTGAGTGGTAACAGCTCTTAGTTACCACATGAGAGTGAGTGAACGGACTCATAGCTCCGGACCCATAGCACATCACAACAAACAATGGTGCACCTATGGCACAAACAAGGACTATCATATTAAAGCATCCAACTCAATACCAATTGACAATGAGTGGAGAGGCCGCCAAGGCTCATATACTAGTTTCTGAGGAGATAATTAACCAATGTGGGATAAAGAATAACACTCCCTCGAACGTGCAATCCCCGACACGCACATGGAGAGGTAAACAAACGATCCATAACACGTGGATCACAATTAACAACGGTGCATTTATGATACAAACAAGGGGAAACAAATTCTCTGAACCTCTAACTCTGATACCATGTTAAACCATCCAACTCAATACCAATTGGCAATGAGTGGAGAGGCCGCCCAGCCTCATACATTAGTTTTGGAGGTTATAATTAACCAATGTGAGACAAACTCTAACACTCCCCCGCACATGCAACCCCTGACCTACACGTGGAGAGGTAAACAACGGATCCATAACACAAAGATCACAACAAACAACGAAACAAGGTGCCATAAGGCAAAAACGTGGCAATTCGGTGAAGAGAATCTTGTCCAAAAGCCTCCAAAAGTCTAGATCTGATACTATGTTAAAGCATCCAACTCAAAACCAATTGGCAATGAGTGGAGAGGCTGCCCAGGCTCATATAATAGTTTTGGAGGTGATTATTAACCAATATGGGACAAACTCCAAAATGTAAACCAGTCTTGTTATAATCAATTTTTTACTGACATACGGGACAAAAGGAACTACTTAACTGTTTGCCTCCAAGAAGCAAAACCAATACAATAAAGGGAATAGGAAATACAAGATAAATACACATGTCATACGCTAATATTTGCAAATAATGATAGAATAAAAGTAACAGAAGAAATTGTTTGCAAATCTAACATGAAAGAAATCGACCTTCCAAGGAAGCAAGAGAACGCAGGACAAGTGTGTAGTACGGCGGCATGCGGAAATGATACTTGAGGGCTACAGACCAGATTTTACCCAACACCTTCACAATAATAATTTCAAAGCATCAGCCAGCCAGTTATTGATACAGAGAAAGAATAGGACTCATATGCAAATTCTAGAAAAGATGAAAGCTTAAATCTCGCCATGATTCAACCGAAAGCAACATCTGAAAAACTTATCCAGTTCTATAGAAAAAGCATGTAAGGCTATATTTATCTACAACCGATGCTTGACTAAGGAAATAGATAAATATTGACATCTTTTTCCAAATAGAAATTTATATCTTTCTATTTGAAATTTGATCCATTTTGCAGAAAATCCCCCCTCGAAAATATTCAGCCCAAACAGATGACATGAAAAAAAGCACCCTCATGAATGTAGGATTTCCTTGTAAACATAAGAAGCAGAAACTGTGGGTGTACAGTGTAGTGTTAGGTTTGGATAACCATCCTACAATTCAACTGGCCTATCGTGCTTGAGAAAACAATGTAGAAGATGAAGGTTAAAGTACCAACCAGCACACCAAAGGCTCAAACAAAGACAAGGACCGTAGCTTACGGGTCCTGAATGCAAATGGGCAAGTGGAATTTCTTTGACAATTGAATCTTTGGATTGCATGAGCACAAAAAAGTCAAGGTTCTTACAGTCACCATTCAACCACCTCCTACAGAAACTTTACCGAAAGGCGAACATTCTATGCATTCATTAACGTCACGATCCTGAAAGCGAGTCAAGGTTGGAGAGGACAGCAAGTGAGGGCAGACTAAGGAAGTTGAGCTAGTCCATCTGCACATGATACATGGCTACCCAAAAACCTTGAACTGGATTTATTGACTACATAGGCATTTGTCAAGAAAACTTCCAGCCAATATAAAGAAAGAACCAAAACAGCCCATAAAGTTCTCCAGGAGTGTCAGAACAATCGCTACGCCTTTTCCCAAGAGCTATTAAAAACCCCAAATCGGACTAAGCTGAACAAGGCATCAAAACAAAGTAAGACTCACTCCTAAGAGTAACACTAACATCCCGGTAACACAGTAAAATAGATTATTTGCTAGCCATGGAAGTCAAATTTGCCTAGGGCCATTCGCTAAATGCAATATGACATCATTGTCATTATAAAGCCTCAAACGACATCATTCTTACCTTACTAAACTTGACATCAGGGATTCCGTCTTTAAATTCTACCTCACCCAAGGCATCTTCCAGATCCTGAAGCATTGAGTATACGCCAAGGGCTAGTTTATTAGTGGTCGTTTAAAAAAATTAAGAGAAACATATGGTATCTTTTCCAAAATGTGCTTCATTAGAAGACTACAGAAGTAATGGCTTAGACAATGCTACAGTTTTAAAGAATACGCTTCAAACAGAAGGAACAAAAGTAATGGATAAGACAGTGAAACAGTAATAGTTGACATGATACCATGGTAACACGCCGTATATTTGTTCCCGGCCTCACAACATCCATATCGGTTAGAGCTTGAACAAGCAATGACCAGTCGCCATTTACTATGTGCACTATGGATGCAAGCATGGCAAATTGATGCTTCTTTTGCATGCGACAGAGTAACCCAAAATCTAGAAACCTAGCACATGAATCATAGGAACTGTGAACAGCAAAATTGCATGTATATTTTGAAATCTTTAATGGATGACAGAAGTTGGGACAAAGTAGGTACCAAGGGGAAAAAGATTCTTAAGAGGAAAAGAAACAAGCGTACCCTATTTCTCCAGTTGATGTGTACCGCAAGTTTCCAGGATGTGGATCAGCATGCAATAAACCAGTTTCAAGGAGTTGAATCAGTGATGCCTCCACCCCTTTATTAACCTACAATAGGTCATATGATAAGAATCTGTATGCAGAACGCGCCTCAAAAATTAGCCGCTGATAAAATTGCATCTGAACCAGCAAATTATCCTTGAAAAATTGAAATAACAAACCAACACAGGTCTATTGGAATGTTTGGTGTTTGGGCCACTAGCTAACCCATTTATTCAGTCCACGCTGTACAACTATTACTTTGAGCCCTTCACTCTCTCCTTGTACAGCTTCAACATGCGCCACCTTAAAGGATTTTAAATTATTTTCTTCACCTTGTTTGTTCAAGGACTATTTTTGACTCTGTACCAGGGTTACTGAAACTTTGATCAGTTATCAAAAGACTTGTATTCAAATCATTACAAACCAAATCAAGAAGACGTCTTCTAGCATCACTCTGCTTCCGCTTTGAATAGTCGGATCCATCACCAACAGATACAGTACCAGACATGTCAATTAAATCTCTTGGACTCTCACCAGCCATCCACTCCATAGTCAAAACTCTCTTTCGACTTAAATGCTGATAAACTTTTGGAGCACGAATAAATGGAAATGGAGCATGAGCTTGCTGTAATGGACATGGAACAGAAAAACAGTTAGTCTAGAACATTCAATCATGGAAACGACAAAGCACATAAGACCCCGCTTCCCCCGTGTATCCTGACCCGAATGCCACAAATTAGGCATCATTAACTTAAGTACGATGCAGCTATGGCTATGTTCCGTTCCGTAATATAACATAAAATGGTCCTCAGATTGTATTTGGTAGAGCTTTCCAGAAAGAACAGTACTAGTGTTTACACTTAAAGAGATTAAGTTACAGAAGCGCAGGTACATAAGCAGCAACTGGAATTGAGAACACGACAGAAAAAACATGGTCGTGAAAGGATTCCTCAACATACCCTTCATCGAATGTGCAATATTTTCAACTTCTGCTGTGGACTACTTTAATTGCACAGTTTATTACTAGATATCCAAGATTTCAAACTCTCATCAACTTCGGCAGTTCTGCCCCACCATGTCCATTGTGACAAAAGTGTCAAGTACGTAGGAAATTATCCCGGTGACCATTCATAAGACCCTAATAACTAAGATGATAGAAACCAATTAAATGCATCTGGAAATCAAAACGAATACCATGAACTCTGAAGCGTTTGCAGCTTCTAAAGTATAATCCAACTCCCCAACTAAGCCTTTCCCGAGTTCATCAGCATAAAGCCGAAGATCACTTTTTCTTTTTGCTATCTTTTGCAGCAGCCCCAACTGAAACAATCGATTCTCTGTAAGAATTTACTGCTTCAATACATGAAATACGGGACAGCTAGAGGTTGATACAAACCCCAAGGCGCAAGATATAAATATCTCGAACTACGACGTGGCGCAAATTAGGACGTTGAACTTTCACAGCGACGTTGATTCCTTCAACAGTACACCCTTTGTAAACCTGGTACGTTTGCCAAATGATATAAATGACACAAGAAACAATAGCCGAATGCTCTTAGAGAAATAAAAGACACATGACCTCTAGAAAATAGAAGTTTTACACGATCCAGAAAATCCACCTGACCAAAAGAAGCTGCAGCCACAGGTTCCTCAGAAAGGTGACTAAAATATGTTTCTACAGGGGAACCTAATTCATCCTCAATAATCTCCATAGCCAAAGTCCTGGGAAAAGGAGGGATTTGATCATGCAGCTCAGACAATGCCTGCAATCATAACTAAAACTCAAAATGACAAATGAAGTGCATTGTACAAGTAGCATTTGATGCTGTATGGACTGCAAACAGCATTCCAATAGAGAATTAACTATGAAGCTCCAGAGTTCAAGTAACAGGGCAAAAACAAAATTTTGTATCCATGGGGTGTTCAAGGAGTTCATTGGCAGAGTGTACTTATATCAGTTTTCTAAATGGCGGCCGCGGAGATGCTCGGCAGCAGCCTGCCACTGCAATTATACCCCTCGGTAGTTCATTAGGCGGCCAGGGAGATTAGGCGGAGCTTGGAGGCTGCCTAGGCAAGCTAGGCGGAGGCATTTTTGTTTTTAAAAAATATTTTTAAAAAAAAAACATAGAATCTCTTGGCGGCCACCTAAGCGGGCTAGGCGCTTGGCGATGGGTCGCTGCCTGACTAGCGCTGAGCGCCTGTTAGAACACTGACATATATGTCAAGAAGTCAACTAACTCAAACACTTGAACAGCTCTAGAGTACTTAAAGTACGATACTGTAGAAAGTTTACTATTCTGCCGGTCAGTGAAGTGTCGCACACCTAACCCAACACGATTTTTCACACCCTTACCCTAAAAGGACACTTTGAACAGATTTTACCTGTACTTAATCCACCAAATGAAGTAACTATAAAATCTAACCAAATTTTTGTTACAAACTTATTTAGCAGGAAGGAAAACAAAGAAAAGCACATTAAAATTTTGTCTTTATCATCAAACTAATATCATAGCATACTTATAGTGCCAATTGCCAAAAATAAAAAGCAAAAAGTCAAAAATAAGTGAGTATTCCTTCGTCTCACCTTGGAAATTTCAGAACCAATAATATCTGGCCTTGTGGATAGGGACTGACTGACTGCATCAAAAGCAAAGGCATAAATGAAACTAGAGTCATAAGCCCCTCCATTCAGGTGAAGGGAAAAAGGCCCAGACAAACAAGTGCAAGTACGAAAACAAAACAAAAACTTAGTGTCCGCGCTTCTTTCAATGAATTTGAATTTTACCTTTGATAAAAGTGGGTCCCAAGTTTAGCATTGTTTCTTTTAGAACCAACCCAAAACCATATTGTGAAACATCTCCACCAATACTCTTATCCATGCTTGACATATAAAACTTTTTGACCCCTGAAGTTCGAATTCTGATTGCAGCAGAAGCAAATGCGGAAAACACCTTCAAAACATGAAACATTCACCCAATAACATGCATTTTACGTCAGAGCCAATGAATAGTTTCTCATTTTGATGACATGACGTACAGATGAAACACTAGTTCAGAATGTTGAATCAGTTTTACTACCTCAAGAAGCCGAAGGGCCACGACATGAGGCCTGCAAGTGAAATAGTCAGCAACGTCTTCTGGATCATAGACCTCAGGAAGTGGCTTAGTCCACAACTTAGCCAGATAGTACAAATAGTAAGCATATGCCTCCATTGCTTTGAGATCAGCAACGAACAAATCCACGCCAGAGAGTTCTGTTAGAATACGTTCCAGCAAATTACCGATACAGGCCATTAAGGAAATCATGGAATCTATAATTAACTGGTCACTTGAGAAGCTTGTAGTGTAAAGAAATCAAACTAAAAATAACTCTGACAGAAGAACAAGAAAAGTATATATGCACTAACATATATTTAAGCCTGATATAACTGCAAATCCTTCATTTCTCTTTACCGTAATGAAGTAAATTCCTAGTAATGAAGGTTTCATATTCATTCTCAATAGAAGAAAATCTTAATCTTGAGCTCCTCTAAGCAAGACTTAAAGGTAGTCTACAATACTAAGAAAGCTCTAAGTTCAACCGGAAAATCTATACATACAAACTTAAACAGGGCCTATTCTTCCGTTGTTGGAAATTGTAAGGGTAAATTATATTAAACCCCCACAGACTATGATCCATTTTCGAGTGGCCCCTTAATGTATAAACTCAGGCACTTGACGCCCTTAATGTACTTGAGTTTAGACACTTGCCACCTTCTTCTAGAATTCTGCTAAGATTTTGGATGGGAGTTGTTGTCCGCCAAGCACATGACATGGCTAATAAAATCTAAAGACAAAACCACCCTATTCATTTGAAGCCTTTGAGACCGTTTTAATGGTTTCCCCTTTATCCTGCCATGAGCTCACTTGGTCAAATAGGAAACATCAACTGCCACGGGTCCACTTGGCAGTCCTTTGTTTTTTTTCCCCCTTTCAAAAAGACGCTTGGCAGTCGTTTCGAACAGAGAGAGAGAGAGAGAGAGAGAGAGAGAGAGAGAGAGAGAGAGAGAGAGAGAGAGATTGTTCTGATCTTCTGACTGCTCAGTTTTTTCAGAAGGGAGGGGACACATGGGCAAAAAGTCCTCTTTTCTGAGATAAATGTTCCAAAAACTGGTGTAGGGGACTAAACCGAATAAAATCAATGATCCCTCAAAATTTTGGGATTCCACAATGAAAAATCCAAGTTGCCCTTATTTAAAATACCCCCAAAATTTTACATGTCTGCATGATCTTGTATAAAAATTTCAGTGACCATTGTCGGCAACAACTCTGCCGCCAACCACCCACCACCATCTCAATGAAACCCATCCTCCACGAATCAGTAACCACCTTCACCATCAACACATTGGCCCCGCACAATCTCCATTGGACAGCACTGAACTCGAATCTTCGTCAATTGAATCCTCCATTGAAGCTCCGGCTCCTCTAGCCAGCGCCGTAAGCAACCTTTTCTACTGCAAGTAAGGCAGACTTTACAAAGGCTATGAACATAGGCTGGGTTGTACTGAGTGCCAGTTCCCATTTAAGCATCCTCCTTCTCCAGTTCCTTGCTTGTGGTAGTACTGCAGCCGAAGCATGGGTGGATGATTGTTCTGCCTTCTCTTGTGAGTCCTCTTCTTCCTCTGATTCTTATTCTTCTTCTTCACTTCTTTCTTCCTTCTCCTTCTCACTTCCTTCACTATCATCTTCATTAGAACGTCTAAGTTCTAACCAACCTCACCGCAAGCCGGGCCTCAAAATCGCAGCACCTTGAGAACCTAAAACTTAAATGTTTTTCTTAAGGTTCAAATGTTTTTCCCGAGGTTTGAGCTCCATTGTAATCCTTTGGCTTTATTTCACCATCAAAAGGAAAAAATTATGAGAATTAAAATTAGCAAAAGAGAGGGGTCTCATCCATTGAGAACACCAGAAAATTCCTAGCATTAAGGCTTAAAGAAGTTTGAAGCCCTGAATTACATACAAGGGCATGGAGAAAATCTTTTTAGTGACTTTCTTGGGAGACTCGATGTCCTTTCCCCTTGGAGGGAGTTCTTTGGAAAGAGAACAAGTGTAATATTGGGAGGACTCCACCATGTTAATGGTGCATTCAGTTTTACGGATTTAATTTGTTGAAGGTGAATTTTGTTTTGGAGATGGATGTTGGTGGAGGGTGGAAGTGATAGAGACAATCGAAGCCTTGATGGAGGATGACAGCAGAAGTGAAAGAGGCAATAAGAGCATTGGTGGCTGGGGTGGCTAAAGGATGTGCACAAGGTTTTTATTAGTGGCTGTGGTTGCCGTGGTGAGAGAGAAGGGGAAGAGATCAGATGGTAAACTGATAACTACATCTAGCTGTTTTGAGGAAGACTGAGAAAGAAAGAGAAGGGCAATATAGTTACTGGCTATTTTCCCTTAACAGCATCTCACTGCTACTTTTGATCCATATGCTTGAATGGGGTTACATGTTTGAGTTTATACGTTAAGGTGGCAACTCGAAAATGGATCATAGTCTGAAGGGGTTTAATCTAATTTACCCAAAATTAAACTTGAAAAACGGAGAAAATATGACACCATTCACTTTCTAATCAAGAATCATACTTCCCTAATCACGAGATACTATGAGTTGCGCTTAATATACAAAAATCAGAAGGGGAGAAGAAAAATCTGAAATCAAGAAGGAGAAATCTATATGCTTATCACTTTGCCCACCACTGTAGTTGATTCTACCGGACGATTTTCACAATCAACACAAATCTTTGTAGGTCTGCACAGGTAAACCGTAATTCTACACTGCACAGAACTATGGAAATTGTATTAGTTGGTCTCTATTTGCCTTAAAACCACAAGGTTATGAACAGTTAGCTTACTGAAGCACGAGTTCAAGTTGTAAGTAAGGAAGGCAGGTCACTCACTCGGTAAGGGAAGCTGCTTAATGAAGCAGGAGAGCATTAACCACCATAAGTACAAAGATAGATGCTCATATTAACACATGTTTATTACTCGGGGCAACCCAAACTCCTTAAGCCTTAATGACTTCATTGCTTTGTATGATATAATACTATGGCAAAGTTTACCATATCAGTTGGGCAAGTATGTGAACACACTCGTAGATGTCTGTCTACAATTGAAAAGAAATCCATCACTTCGACATTCTTCTAACCCATCTCAACACTACCCAACATTGCTTATAGAGTCTCACAATTTCCTGATTTTCTTGGGTACATGTTGCAACCAAAAGTCAAGCATGTGTACCCCCTTTTAAACATGAGAGAAGAATAGACCGTAGTATCATGAGGAATAATGCACAATCTTAACTTGCTACTCTCCATCCCTACAAGATGTCCTAATAACACGGAAAAGGCGAAGGACCTACCTAACAAATGACAGGTTTCACTTATTGCCAACGGTGACTGGGCAAAAAGAGTATTTTGTCTGCAAAAGCAATCTAATAGTCCAATCTCAATAATTACGCTCAAGAGAAACCTTATTATCACATTAATGAAGAATCACTCACTAGTGCAATCTGTTCTCTGTATCCCTAATTCCTATTTCCTGCAGGGGTTTTTCTCGCTTATTTTTTTCAAACTCCCATCACCACTGGACATAATTCCCCCAGCACGATACCACTGCAAGCTTTACTACCAGCTACAACTTTGCACTACCCCAACCTGTCTTCAAACCCATCCTCCACACAGCATCAACTCCAATTCAGCCACCACCTCAAGAATGTCCTTTCTCGACCCCAACCCTGCTGCCACATCACCAATGTAACTTCCTTATTCTCCACCTCAAGGATAATGTATTATAACAGTCTGCCTCAAATTACTCATCGAGTTATTCGAGTACTCATCCAAGAAAACAAAAATCATATTCCCTTGTTTTCTGAGAAAGATGCTTGACTTAACATATCTTTATCTCGTTTTCTTATTCAACAGACAATAAAAGAAATAAAATCAAGACCAGAAACAAACCCCTCAAATCCTCTTCTGTATCCTTATCTCGTTTTCTTGTTTTTCGGATTAGACTCACTCGAGCATTTACCTATCTATCTATGACAAGGGAAGGAATCACACCCATACTGTTGTGAATTATTTGGCTTAAATCGTTGTTGCAGGAATTTCAAGTTCTGATTGTTGAAGAGCCCATGCGGTTAGTGATAAGCGGGCAGCTTCTCATATTGCTAGCAATCCAGTCTTTAATGAGCTCCATACACATTGAGGTGCCATTTTCACTTTGTTCGTGAGAAGGCTCCCTCCCCCCGTAAGAAGATTGTGACACCATAAGTGCAGTCTCAGAACCAACTCGCAGATGTCTTTACCGAGACCCTTTGAAAACCCCACATGCAGACCCCATGTTTCAAGCTGAGGATGCTTGATATATATGCTCCCTTTTTTTTTCTTCAGATTATCGATTGAGGATTTTGAATTTCTTTGTTCTAAATCTTTTCTGCTGCAGTTCTATTAAAGATGTCAATGCTCGGTTCTATTAAAGATGAAGTGCCTTAAGTGGATGAATGGCATTACTAAAAACAAATAACTCGGTTACATATTGTTGGGTACTATTAAAATTTCGGTTCCTGAATGAAACCAGCTAGCTTGGTCTCTTAAATTATTTTTGGGAACAAGTGAAGTGATCACTTCTGACATGATCTCTAGAAAGCATGTAAAGTGATCACTCCTATTTGCCTTGGTTTTCTATTTTATTTTTTCAATATGCTCTTCAATTTCCCTATGCCAAGGAATAGATTGGGAAATCGAATCCTTCCTCAGGGGAAGCTAATGCTCTTGACAAGGGAGCTTTGGATTTAAACCAACCTATGGTATTAGTTGTTAGGATCAAGCGCCTTACTACCAAAACTCGTGCTTTGGTTTTCTATTTTATTTTCTCAATATGCTCTTCAATTTCCCTCTCCCAAGGAATAGATTGGGAGATCGAATCCTTCCCGAGGGGAAGCTAATGCTCTTGACAAGGGAGCTTTGGATTTAAACCAGCCTATGTTATTAGTTGTTAGGATCAAGCGTTTAACATCTTACCAAAATCCGTAGTGGTAAAGGCGCAACTCTATTTCTTTATACTAAAGCGTATCAGGCCCCAAGTGTCACGGTTCGACCCATGTGGACAAAATGCTAGCCCACGACCAACATTAGTCATCTCATGGTTCAGGATAGGCACAACTTGCGATTAATCTCTGATGGTTCAGGATATGCATAGCTGTAATTTCTTACATAGGCTTTCATACAGGTATTTTGATGTTTAGTGATCGCTGTAAACCTACCTTTTGTTTGAGACTGTTCTATTTTTTTTTTTTTGAATTCATTTGTTGGACAAGTAGAGTTGGTTTGGAAGAAGGGGAAGGTGTGGTATGGTACTTTTAGACTTGGAGAAGTAAGTATAGTTCGCTTGGGAGAAGCCGAGAAGGGGAAGGTGGGGTCTGATAGTTCATTTAGATTGCGGTTGTGCCTTTAGGCACGAGTTATCCCCTATATATATGAATCTTGATTTGAAAAGTAAATTTTGGATTTAAGCGAGTTGGATCAAAGCAATTTGATAAACGCATATGTCTGCACAGGCAAGCCGTAGTATGTATACATACAGAGAGGGAGAGAGAGAGAGAGAGCGCGCTTAAGCTTATAACCTGGATAGAAAGGTTGAGGCCAAGAAAGACGGGGAACGGAAGGGAAGTTTGAATCTTCGAGATTGCGAAGCCAGATAAGGTCTTCTAGGGTTTTGGATAGCTGAGGGATACGGAGAGCTCCATTGGCCCACTCCACGCCTTTCCCAATTCGATTCTTTAGGAACTGAACGTCCTTTCGAACCACCTGACCCAAATGCCGACCCAAATGCCGACCCAAATTCCCCACAACCCGCCACCCTTGCGTTCGTCCCGTCCTCCTCGGCGCCCCCACTGTCGAGCGCGAGACCAACGGTATCGCCACCGGCGTCGGAGATACAACTCCGATAAACATTATAGTGTAGGCCCTTATCGCCGGAAATTGGTCAGGAGATTAACGGCGGACACTAATTGAGTGTGTATGTACATGCCCACTACTAGACTGGGGAGAACTAATGTGCATCGGAGGGGTTCCTTCAAGACGCGCAGTGGTACCTATCGTGGAGCAATGAAGAAAAACTAAAGTCCGATGTCGAACTTTCGGATGAAGAAGATATGTAATTTAAGAAACTTCAATTTTAATTTCTACTTTTTTTTTTTTTGGTCAAGCGGAATCTTTAATTTCTACTTTTGTATGGTTGTTAGTCGTTGGAATATATATAAAACACATCACTCACATTCAATATGCATGACGCATATTGGATATGCATCATGCACATCTAATATGCATGATGCAGATTGGGTGTGCGTGATACACGTTGGAAATCCAGCTGGCCCGGGTCGCATATGCCAGCTCGGATAATGCATATCCAATGTGCATGACGCACATTCCATGTGCGTTTTAAACTATTTTTAAAAATAGTTTGAAAAATGATATATTCTGGCAAATAGTTATTTGGAAAAGTATAAATCGATAAAAATCTCGAGTTTTTGTGGGTTTTCAGTAGTGATGAGGGGTGGTGTAAACTGGTGATTGGGGGTAGGTGGACTCTGATTTTGTTTTTGATGGATTTTGCTGGGTTGACTCATTCACAACCTCTCCGAGTGGACGAGATGTTTGACTCGTAGTAGAGAAATTATAGAGGTTTTTTTTTTTTTTTTTTAAGTACTAATAGCATGAATTTGGTCTATAGTTTTGCTACGTGATCAATTTTGAAAGTTTCTTTTAAAAAGTTTGTTTTGTAAGTTTTTTTTACTGAAATTTTTGGTATATTCTAATAAAATGGCATGCTAAAGTCAAATTAATTGAAAATTAGTATTTTTGCTAGAGGACTAGCAAAGTTTAAGTTGATGGTATTTAATGTACACGGTTTAGTGTATATTACAATCCACAACTAAAGGTATTTTATTGAAAATTAGTACTTTGTTAGAGGTATTTTATATTCTAGTACTCCGTAAATTTATTTTCAATTATTTTTATGTTTCTAGGTATTATAGCAGTTCGGTGAAAAGATGAAACGAAACCGAGGAAAAAGTTGGAAGCCATCACCCGAAAAGCACTGGATAATTCCTCCTGGTTGCATGTGTGCATGAAGTATGGAATAATTTTTCAAATGGCATTGACGGAATCAGAAAAACGTACGTGGGTTTTCTGCGATTAGAATTTCCGTTTAAATAATGGTTCTTTTATCTAGAAGACTAGATCTTTTAGGAAGAGAGAAGAGAGAAGAGAAGGGAGGAGCGACGTAGCTCTTGAGCAACTTCACATTTCTTGCTAGCGAGATTGAGAAGAAGAATGTGATAAAGTGGTTCTACTCAACGCCTTCAAAGAAGTTCTTTACCATTTTCTTTATACTTTTGAAGAATATGTTGGGCTACATTATTTGCTAGGGTTAGGATGAAATTACATGCTGCTTGATTTTTTTTTTTGTTTATAGACTTATAATTTCTCCAAACAAAAGCATGGTTTAACTTGTTAAGAGTTCCTCTTGTTCATTTACCTATCTTTCACTAAACCATTAAAATTGAATTTTTATTGTGTTTTGTTTGATTTAATTTATAATTTGTGAATAACTGATATAAATTGTGTTTTGATGGATTTAATGAATATTTTGATTTTATACATTTGTTGGGCAAAACAAAAACTATAATAATAAAAGCTAAGAAAAAGAATTGTCTTGTATATTTTTCACAATAAAAGAGCTTAGCCGCCAACTTATTATGTAGAGCAATTGGAGAATTGAGAAACATAAATATTATAGATATGATGCATGTAATGGATTCCAATGCCTTAGTATATTTATCATCACTTTAAGTACTTTTAATTCTTGCAAACTTATTTTTCTCAATCCAAACAAAATATTGTTGAACTAGATTGGAAACTTTAATTTTAGATTATTAGAGTTGTTCAACTGTGTTTCATCCGTAATAATCCCTTGGGTTCGACCTTGCACTTGCTAAATTATACTATGGTACGATTTGTGCACTTGCAAGTAGATTAAAGTTTTCACAACAATATGCCCAAGGCACATATGCTACAAACGAGTCAAGTTTGAATCTGAAACTTTTGATGAATTAACCGTTGCTACAGCACCAAAATTGTACTGTCCTAGAGTGTATAGAGGTTACCATGCTTCTGGCCCTTCATTAGTACCAATACACACTTCAAGACTTTCAAAACTCTACCTTCATTGAGAAATTTGCAACCATGAGAGTCAAAAGCACCCCGAAAGATAAGATTTTTCTTCAAATTCGGAACATATCGAACTTCAGATAAAGTCCTAACAATACTGTCATGCATCCTAAGTTGAATCGTTTCAACTTTCAAAACCAACAATCTTACAGGCCATGTTATAGCCCATCAAAACTGTACCACCATTGACTGCCTCAGAAGTTGAAAATCACTCTCTATGCGGACACATGTGGTATGAACATCTAGAATCTAGAATCCATAATCCACTTGATATTAGAGCAAGATTCACCTATTGTAATTGATGACACAATATCTGACTCATTTGAACTTTTAGTAATTTCAATAATTACTTTACCCCTTTTTGGTCTTTATTTTTTTTTTCTTCTCCTTCAGTTTTTTCCACAGTTGACCTTGTTTTCATTGGATGGTTTGATTGTTTGAGAAGGTTGACTGAAGACCTTCTATTCTATTAGGATAATGAAGTCACAATGCTGCTCCAATTGCGAATTCTCCAAATGGCCATTATTTAGTTGCCTGGTCTACAGATTGTTTTTACCTCGTCTATGTTAAATTGTTATTCAGTTATAACCATTTTGTCGTTTGTTTCCTTCCCCTCTTCTAGATGGATTTGAAACTTTTGTTTATAGGTTCAGTTAGCAATATGTAGCCATTTGGCTTAGACTTTGTCAATTTTCTTTTGTTCTTCTTTTCTTTTCTTTTCTTTCCTCCTGGGATATGCCCTTTGTAGGCTGTATATTTGGTTAGCCTATTTTCTATTTCAAGTTGATTTACCTTGGCTGGTGCATTGGTGTGGTGACATTGCAAGCAAATAGTGCAAATGAGTGTATGTTACGCAGTGTATTCTATCCTAACAGGTTGTTGGTTCTTTGCTGGTTCTGTACTGTCATTTGTGATCAAATTTTCAGACAATGTGCTGCTATCACTACTATATAATAGGTATATATCTTAATCTCATCGGCTCAAGTGGTGTGGTCTTAAATAGTGTTCTAATTGTGTTGGCTACATTGAAGGTAGTTTACCCCATTTGGGGGTAACTGTTTTCATATTCTTTTAGTTGTAGTATATATAAATGTATTGCCCGTGACCCGAGTGATTGTATCGTTTTCCTTTTGAGAGGAGATAATATCAAGTGGAGGCATTTTGTGAGGTTAGCGGAGGGAGTTGGTGGAACCTTTATTTCTAGTGAAAAAGAGAGAGGCGGTTAGATCTTGAGGGTGTTTTGTTGGTGAGATCTTTAATACCAACTTGGGATGTGTTGCTCGTTTGTTTGTTCCATTAGATTGGTTGAAAGGATAGAATCCTTGTTTTGGCATGGTTTTATCATTCCTGTTGGTATTGTCGTCATTCTTACATGTTTGGCGAAGATAACATGGGATCTTTAGTGGTTGCTTCTCAATGTGTTCTGCTGCTTCTGCAGCTGAGGCAGGGAGAGTGGTTGTCGGTCGTGGTAATCGTATCGCAAAGTGATGGGCGGAATTGGTTGTGCTTATAAGCGGTTGTAATCTGCTTTTACCAGATTGAAATACATATGAGATTCCTTTCGTTTGTTTTTTATGCCGGGATTTATGATTTCTCTTCAATTAGGTAACTAGCAGCAAACTCGTGCTATGCACGATAATTGCGAAACATAAAAAAATTAATTTTTATGTACTTTCGACAATAAGAAGTTTTTATTCGTTTTGTTAAAATATAAACTCATGAGTTAACATGAGTTCTTTGATTCTTTAATTAGAGTTCAATTCGTTTTAGAAAATCGTATATTATAATTTCTAAATATGGTAACGATTCGTTTTAAAAAACCTTATATTATAATTTCTAAATATAATAACGAATTAAAGAATTATAACATTTGAGACCTGCGAACAAATTAAAGAATTAAACATGGAAAAACTTTAGAAACAGTTCTTCTAGCTTGAACAAAATCTGAATTTTGTCCCTCTAGTGCTTAGTTGTATCAGTTTTAACCCTATAATTTATATTTTACTTTTGTTTTTGCAAAGAAAATAAAATAAAATCTATATGTACGTAATATATTTCTCACCTCTATATGTCTTTCATTGAATAATCATATGAGAAAATTAAAAATTCCCATTTTGCTATTTAGAATTTCGAAAAGTAACCTCTTAATAAATGTCTTGTATCATGTTTTCTTCTTTAATGACTTTATCTTCATTTTTAAAATCTCATTGAATTTTTCCACCCAATTAAGAGATGCATGTCCAAAACATTTAGTTAGTATTGCTATTGTTAAATAAGAAGTAGAGCACTATTCCATTTTAAAGTAACCGAGCACAATTTTGACTTGTGGATCCAGTTCTAGTTAATATAAAATACCGTGATACATAGAAAAAACATTGATCTTGTTAGACTTAATCTCATATTGCTCATTCAAATCACCAAAACTTGGTTAATATATTCTAGAGGCTACTTTACTTATCACCAATTGATTTTAGGTTGGAACCCTCCAAGAAATTTAACATGGTATTAGAACTAGGTCTTGAGTGGCCTCACCTTGCGTGGTCAAGTCTCCGTCGCCGGAGTCAATCACCTCATCTCATCAATTTATACCTCCATGTACTTTCAAGCTGCATGTGAAGAGTTGCCCAAGTCAAATCTCCTGATTTCCTCAATTCGTACCTCCACGTGCATTCCGGCTGCACGTGAAGGGGAGTGTTAGACCTAATCTCACATTGCTCATCTAAGCTACGAAGCTATCCAAACTAAGTTAATATATTCTTAAAGCTACTCTACCTATCGCCAATTAATTTTAGGTTGGAATCCTCCAAATAAAAAAATCTAACAGACCTAATACAAATATGCATGTGATGTTCTTTGAACTATTAATTAGACACATCTATATATGACGACTTTGTATACATGCCTACGGACTATCCAAGATGTGAGTTCTAGGTAGCTAATACAGTATAAAATACCGTGACACGCAGATTTATGAGCATTGATCTAATACAAATATATATAACATCACGTGTTCCTTTGACTATTAGACACATCTATGTACGACTTTGTACATGTAAGTACATGCCTACGGATTATCCGATTTGCATGTGAGGTCTAGCTAATTTATGAGCATTGATCTAATACAAAAATATGTGAGATCACGTGTTCCTTGTACTATTAGACGCTTCTATGTACGACTTTGTATGTACATTTCAAAAAGTTGATGGCCGAGAGATGGTAAATTCATCGATGGCCATCAACTTTAATAGCAGGTTGTCCACTTGGGAAGTCTCCCTCTAGCTGATCCCGATGGATTAAATGATTATTGACTTTCGTCTGGTTCCCGATCATGCATATATTTGCCCGCTTACAAGCCATGGACCATCCGAGATTTCACAGAGGTACATTCAAGTGATGGTGGCTTTAGAAATTTCGTATTTTTATGTCGCATAAATAAAAAAAGAGCATTGTTTCCTTCGCTGCAACTAGTATTTTGAGGTACGTAACTGACATTCAAGTGTGATGAGTTAGCAAGGTGTAATGTGATAATGATTTTTGTAATTTGAAAAATTCTAGATCCATCGCCTAGGTTTATAAATTTACTGTTTTTAATCTCTTATAAGTAATAACAATCAAACCCATACTCAATATTTGATAATCCAATCACACAAACAAAAAGCGACCAAATAGCAAACGCAACAATGTTCATGGAAAACCCTTGAAAGGGTAAAAATCACGAGAAGTAATCAAATACTATAAAATATTGTGTGGTTACAAGTAATTTTACATTACAATTTTGAATCCTCACAAATCGTGCGAAGATGTATTTGCTGAATCCACATTCACCACATTTAGTGCTTGACTGCCGAATGCGTTGAATCCTCAAACCTTCCGAAATACTTCTAGAAATACACGGGAAGACAACACAAGTAGTTGGATCAAATTTTGTAAGTACTTCTTGGAGTTATTTTTGTTACTCAACGATCTATATATCGATCTTCTTTTTACTCCAATATTCAAGCCAGAAACCCCCTTCAATGTTTTCTGAGGTTAGGAGGAGTTTTGGGGCAGCTATATCATAGCCACATATTTATAAACTTCAGAATTTGTCTGAGTTGCTATATATCGAATCCCTTGATTTTTATTTTTAATTTTATTTTCTTCCACTTCAACCACCTATAAACTTGACCTCTCAGTTACAAAATATCATTGATTTCTTTCTACTTCCTAAACAAACACTCTAGAAATAAATGAAAATTAAATTATAATTCAATGAACGGGCCGGGGATACAATTAATGTGTGTTTTGTTATGAAATTTGCCAACAAAAAGAGACCATGGCCTATGAACCTTACATAATTAAAAGTGATCTAGAATGGTTCCTTTTATTTTAAATTGCAATTAAGTACATTTATTTTCGCCATGGGTAACGTTTATTAGTTAGCTAATAAGGTTATTTTTATTTTCGCTATGGGCTCTTTTTACCTCAGAGCTTATCTATAAAAAAAAAACAAACAAACAAAAAACAAACAAACAAAAAACCCCTAACCGTCTCTTCTCTTCTCTTTCTTCCCCTCCCTCCTCCTGGTTTGACAACCCTGATATGGCGAGGGAGGGGAGGGCTTTCCCTTGATGGGTGTTTTCCTTCCTCTCAAGTTTCTTACTTTCAATAATGCCCTCCTTTCCAGTGAGGGTACTTTCTCTTGATCTCAGATCTGAAAGTTTCTTTCTCTCAATCAGCCTCTCATTCATCATCGAATGTATCATTTCATGTTTTGACAATGATGATGGTGATGGTCGTTTGGCACTGATGTCGATCGGCTTCCCATTCATTTGGGGAGGATGTCGTCAGTTCTCTGTGCTAAGTCCATGCCTTGCAAGAACGCCGACTTACTATTTGCTAGGTTGTTGGTGACGAGAAATTGGGATATTTCATTCATTTAATTCCTGATTACATGATCTCGGTATATCTACTGAGTTAGAGAGTAATCGACTCAAGGGGTACAACTGTCATGAGCTGGATACCACTAGTTACAAGTTGCACTACCCTTATTAACCGAAACACACTTAGCCACTAACTACAAGTACTTAACTGAAACACTCTTAACCACTAATCACGTTGAAATAGGACCAGCACTCTTATCAGTTGGGTTTGTAACTTTGTATTCTATATGGTAGAATTGGATTCGCTTATGATAGAAGGGGACTCGATCGCAGCAATTGGTTCAAATTTTGGATAGCAAAAGGATTCGTCCTATGGAAGCAGAAGTTTTCATCAAAGACATTCATTAATTGAGATGTTGATCGGTTTAGGAGTTTTTTTTGCTTTGCAGATTGGTTTAGAATTTGTCAAATTTTTTGCCAAATCAGTAAATGTAGCTGCGCGCACATACTTTTGTAACTTCGGATTTGCGAGGATCTAGTATTCGTACTTGAGTACCCCTAGATCTTCTGATTAGTTATTGGATCCTTTGTGGGACTATAATCATCTTTTTTGATGTATTGTTATGCTCTTTGTTATCGATGAAAGTTTCTTCTATGTTGACAAAAGAAAAAAAAACTACGTTGGGCTTGTCTTGCTTAAAAAAAAAGGCATCACCTGGCATTAAAGGATGTGTAAGCAATTGTTTATGAACCTTCTTGGTTCGTAGTTGGAATGGTTGTTCTTGGTAATTGTGATATCAATTTATATTGTTTCAAAGATTAATAAAATATTTTTTTTCGTTGATCAAAGATAATAATAAACTGAACCTTCTTGGTTCCACCAGCTGGTCCACTTGCTTACATAATTGACTTTTCCATTATATAAAGACATTGCTTACATAATTGAACTGAAAAATAGAAATTAAAATTAACACATTAGCAACCTCGTAGAAAAATTCGGATCATTCAGCGATATGTACCCCAAATCAGGTCAATATAAGCTAGCAATACTGGAGCTATGATGGCTTAATTATAACACATCAAGTCACAGATTGGTTGGGCCCAATTTCTCTCCGGTGAGGTGAGATTCACGCAAGACTCGGGGTTTATTAAGTCATTTGAAAATGGTGGTTGTTTTTTCTGCTGATGCATGGCTTTACAAAATGAGTCCTTTTGCCCCCGCCATCGACGGTGGCCTTATCGATTCTCCACCAACGGTCATGCAGGACTTACTCTGGATTTCGCATAGAAAATTTGAACCGTTTTATATTTTTTTTTTAAAAAAATTGAGTGGGCATGTAAGAAATCAACTTAATCTGATACGTGTAGTTACTTGATTCAATCTTCTCATTTTTCATTCAAATTGCAAGATCTTGAAATATTAATGAAAAATAGGAAGATTGGATCAAACATCTATACATATTGGATTGATTTGATTTTTCATGCGCCCGCACAATTTATTTTTTTAAAATATTGAACAACTCAAATTTTTTATTCGGGACCGGATTGAGCCCCACGTGACCGTCGGTGAAGAATCGGTAAGGCCACCGTCGACAGTCGTGACTTTTTCGTTAAAAAATATAAGGCTTGCATGATTGAGTTGTTTGACTAGTTTGGCCATACTATTTGAAAACCACCATGTTTCCAATAAGACTTTATAAAATCAAGGTTGTCAATTGATTTTGCTACTTCGCTTAGCAATATTATTTTTCAAATGTCCGAGAAACTTTCTAATTTTTTTTTTTGGATGAAAACTATACATACTCCTAATTTTTTTTCTTTGTTGGATTTATCATTTTTCTTTAAAATTTCTGGATTATTTTTTTCCCCCTTTGGTTGCCCCATGCTAAGGGTTGCCCAAGACTGCCAACTCACCCCAGGCCGGCCCTGGTTCACAATGCCGATGGGAATTGGATTGTTGGTTTCCATAGATCAATGCAGGTATCATCAAGTTTGGAGGCTCAAATATGGAGCTTGAGGCTTGAGGGATGGTCTTCAATTGGATTTGGACAGAAATTTGACCCTCTTGCAGGTGGAAATGGATGCGACATTATGGGCAAGGACCAGCCAATGCAACCTTTTTTTTGATCGACAAAAAAATTTTATTACCAGCAAATGCATCTTTTAGATAACCAAGCTTATACATGATTGCAGATCAATGATGCAGCTGTTGGGAGTGGAGCCGTGGAGGAGATTAACCACGTCTACCGGGAAACAAACGCGCAATCATTTTTTGGGTAAGGTAAAATTTTATTAGAGAAGAAAACACAATACACCCATCAGGGCATACCCCTAAGCCAACAAACTATACAAATCAAACCAAAAGCAAGCCTGAACTACCATATCATGAAACAGGACAAACAGTACACATGCACAATCATTTTACAAACGAGCAATCATTTTTTGCTAATTTGCATTGGGAATCTGGGATGCTAGTATAGTTAATAGCATTTTTTTATAATGCTCCGACTTGTATTAATTCGCAACTGTGTGGTGATTTGAACGGGAGTTCGCACCAAGAATCTTGTTTGAGTACTCTTGATTCTAATTATATACATGCACTCTGTTTACCATAGAAAGTCAACACCCGTAACTTGGTCCCCAATTTTTTTATTTTTTTATTTTTTTAGATTATGTGAATGATGACTCTATATATATACCTCAGTTTCATCTACGTAATTCATCGCTTGAAGCAGAGCGCGCTCTCTCTCTCTCTCTCTCTCTCTCTCTCTCTCTCTCTCTCTCTCTCTCTCTCTCTCTCTCTCTCTCTCTCTCTCTCTCTCTCTCTCTCTCTCAGTTTTCTTCTTTCCCTTCTAATGGCAATGAAAGTTATACAGCTTATACTTCTGCTTGCAATTTCCTCATGGGTACGTATGTCCTATATATATATATATATATATATATTTTTTTTTTCCTTAGCAAAAGAATTTTAAAATGACAAGGGCATCTGAAGAAAAAATTACTATCCTAAGACTACCCAAGATCCAAAACATTGGCAAGAGGCCAATAAAAATGGGCTAAGCCCAAACCCTAAAAAAGCACCCTAAACAATCACCAAACGAAGGGAACGCTTACACACACAACCACGTACACCAAAAAAAAACAACAGACACCACACACATTGATGAAATCGAAAAACAACTACAACTTGAAAACAGCCACCCACACGTATGTCTTATAGTAACAAATAGACAAGACATATATATTTCGGTATCCAACTCAACGACCGAATTATTTCACTGTCCATCTTTATTTTCTTTGCTTTCATTCTCCCTGCACATTTTCTTTAACAATTATTTTAAACATGTTGAACGGTTTTCTTTGAATGTCATGTTTCCTAAATATGCCGGGGGAACCAAAATCATACGCCGCATTATGTCTTGTTTAGATGTTCATTTTCTTCTTGATTTGCATTCACAGTAACTATTAAAAAAATGCTTTCGCAGGTTTCATCCTATGTTCTAGCACATGACCGCCATGAGGTAATTTCAAACACATACGTATTACGTACACATACTGTTGTTACAATTTATTCATTTCTTCATGCATAGAATTTGCTAGCATGCACTATATATCATGCTAGCAAATTCGTTGGTGTTATGTTTTGAGTTTCTGAAAGAAACAACTCAATCGTGAAAAATATTAACAAAATTTTGACCCGATAATTCGTTGGTGTTATGTTTAGCATGCATGTCTGTCTCCCGACTCTCCCAGCAAAGGCTCTGAGCCTTGAATACTAAGAAGTAAGAGCATAGGCTGATAAGCTGCCGCCTATGGTGCCCATTTCATATATGTATTGTATAATAAATACTTCTGAATAGTGTAGTCCTTGCTCGGTATTATGACCCTTGAAAAACCCGAACCAAACTACGCGGTTTGGATTGGTTTGGACCAGATTTGCGGATCAACGGTTCTTTTGTTCACCCCCACTCCCATCACACCATGACGTAGGGCTTATGTTCCTTAATTTCTTGGCATTTAGTTTTAATTCCCTAATATTGCAGATTCATGTTCTCTTCATTTTTCTATGAAGCAAACTTATTCTAATTATTTTGCAAATTGATTTTCGCACTCCCCTTTTGTCCAAGTGCACTCCCTTTTTTGTCTTCATTCATGTCAAATTACAAAATTATCCTTCATGCATTTTTTCCTTCACACATGAAAAGAGTACGCAATCATGTAATTTCAAATATCTACAATACAGAAAAAAAAGAGTTCATTTGGGATTGTGAAAATCAATCCCATTATTTTGAGAGAAAAATACTTAATTATGTCATTTTAAATTTGTTTTACAAAACATATAGGAGCTCCATATCATGGTTCCCCCTGGGACCCCAAAATATTCGGGGCTGGCCCTTCCACTGGAAGCTCAAGATGAAGATCACCATCATCTTGCTTATATTCCAAGAATCGCTGCTACGCATTCCGAAGTCAATCTTGGAAGATCACTAAAAACGACTACTTGGCAGGGTAAAATCCCAATATTCCTCTATTACTCTTTTTATAATTTTATTATATTAGTAGAAATTTTATTTCGGGATTTTTCCAAACAATAAGTCCTAATTTATGAGAAGCCATCAATATAGGGAATTCACAATTAAACACCTCATACGTTAGCCCCAAAAAAAATAGAGACAGAAAAAAAGGTCTATTAATTAGTATCGCGAGGTATTGTAATCTGGCTTCACTCTGAATGAAGATAAACTCTACATCTCCAAAAAAAAATGCGTAAGTTCGAAAATAATATTAGTGAATTTATGAGCCTTTTTTAATATGGCGTGGTTTGAAATAAAATTCGTCGAGAACAATTATAAAATTGTACGTACTTTTATATTTTCTATTGCACTACTAAGATGAATATACAAAGTTGGATTTACGAAGTGGGACTCTTAAAAAAAGAGACGGAGGGAGTACAAACTTTGTATGAGTTTCTGATCCTATCAGCATGAAATTTGGGATCTGTCCTTGGTCCTTGTCACTTCTTCAATTTCTACAAAAATACTGATTGCATATTACTACCTATGAATATATTAATCATACGCATGTAAAATTTATAACTATGACAATTAGTTCATGATATCTCAATGTAACACACAGTTTGCCAAAACGCGTGTAAGAGCAAATGCCGAGGAGACAAGGGACCGCCAAATTCATGCGTCAACAAATGCATGGATGAGAATTGTTAATGACAAAGTGCAAGTGTGTGCCTGGAGAAGGTGAAGAGAGATGCAAGAAGCCGGAATTTATATGTGGTTATAGACGGCAGAAATGTCAAATTTGATCCCTTTATAAATCGGTTGTCGTGATCTGCTCTAGCTTTCTCTATCATGGTGGGATTTCATGTTTTTCCGGAGGATTGAGTGTAATGTGATTTCATGTAATGTTTTCTCAGAGTTTGTTTTTTTGAATAATTAATGGAGTAGTTTGTAACTTTTTTGATTTCATGTTATGATGTAATTTCTTGTTATGTTTTCTCAAACCCTTACTTGAATAAAAGGTTCATTTCGTATGAAATTAAGACTCAAATGTACAATCCCCAATCTAAGTATGAATTTGACTAAAAGCTTTATTAATGATATGGTAGTAAATTATTAAGGGCAAACTAAGCCTTCAAAAAGTTAGGTAAAGTTTCGAATAAAACTCAATTGGCGTAACGCCCCCAAGATTGATTTGTTTATTTTTTTTGATAGACAACAAGGTTTTATTAATACTCGACAAATGGTACATCGAGACGGCTAAACTCCATAATCAAAAAGGAACTTGCGACATAGAGCAAGCCAAAAGAAAGAAGAAAAGAAAAGGATATATCCAACACGAAATTGAATGAATAGCCACAAGCAAATGTGAAATCATCCAACCCCATGAAAAAGCAATAAAATGCTCGCCCAAGGACTAGCACTAGAAAACATCTGTCTGATGAAACATTGATCAATAAATTAAACCAGGAGACTGGAGAGATCTCATAACAGCACCAGCTTGTAACCAAGGTCTTCACGAATGATTATAAAACCTTTGAGAAGCAATCAAGCAACAAATTAATCACATCCAGCAGCTTCAGCAATAGAGATTTAAAAGAAATAAATATTCCCTTTGCTCCAATTTACTTGTCATATTTCTAAATATTATAAATATGAGACATAAAATGATTGTAGGCTAATATCTCGGTGAACACACACATTTACCGTATGAAGTATTCGTATGTGTATGTCATATTGGAATCTGACGTTCAAATTACGACGAAATAGGCACATCGAAATCTGTCCCAGCATCGGATCAAAAAAAAAAGAAGTCTATCCCAGCAAGACCGTCGGTGCTGTAAGCCTGTAACCAAACAAAACCCCACTACCGCAATATCAAAAAGTAGGGGTGTACACGGTTCGGATTGGTCCGGTTCTCTAGAAAACCAGTAATCGGACCATTTCAAACGGTTCTAAAAAATTGGGAACCAGAACCTAACCAATATATGCATGGAACCTAACCAGAACCAAACCGCAAGACCGGTCCGGCTTTGATTCGGTTCCGGTTCTATCCAACAAGCATCCAAACATTTATTCACAAAATATAAACTCATAAAATTAAAGAAATGAATGAAGAAAACAAAAGCTTTGCTAACAAATGAGATTTCATCTTTAAATAAATTAAGTTTTGTAAGGAAAAGATTAACATATACTAAATTCAAATACATATTTAATTATAAACACATATGTATTTCTATATTTATCTTAGTTTTAAACGGTCCGGTTCGGTTCTAACCACGGTTCATTAATTGAGAACCAGTAACCGAACTAAAATTAACGGTTCTTATTTTTTTGGAACCATAACCTGACTGTAAAACTGCAGAACAAAACCAAATATAACGGTTCGGTCCGGATCGGACCGATTTTACGGTTCGGACGGTTTTTTTAACACCCCTGTCAAAAAGTGTTGGAAAAATGGATGTTCGACAAAGAGCTAGAGTTGGTGACTTTAAATAAAGCAATTAATTAATTGAAGTGGGTCCAACTCACATTACCTCCATTCCTTTAAACTCATCTTTATTCTTTCATATTGTGTGTCGATCAGATTCGTTTTTTAACTTGACAGATTCATTCATAATCTTCTTGGAGTAGTAAATGGAAATGGGTAGACAACAAAACATAAATTGATTCCGGTACAAGTAAATTTTCATCGAAATATCCTCGCTCAACATACAGCTCTTACTTATTATTATTTTATTTTTTTCTACGAAACAAAATAACATAATACTAGGAATTAATTAATGCAAGTTTTAGCTCGACCAAGTACTCCACAAGTGGACAGTATACAGTACTACTTGTAAAATTCCATGACATAGCAATCCAGTTTGATGCCAGAAAATCCAGCTCCAAAGGCTAGGCTCCGGTACTCCTGTTCTGTGCGCTCCTTCCCTCCGAGTTCAGACATCATCTGTAAATCAATGTGGAAAGCAGATTTTGCTGCTTTGCTAGTATCTACGATCGCTGGAAGTATTGTCTCCACCACAATTACCTTTCCATGCTCTGGCAGAGCTTTATAGCAATTCTTTAGTATTTGCACACATTGATCATCACTCCAATTATGAAGTACCCACTATATATATATATGATCACATACATCGCCAACAATTAATCGTCATTAGCATTATAATTAGATCCATGTATCGTATATTGAAACCATCTTAATTACCAGAGCATATATAAATGCTTACTGATTTTATCTTGTCATTTTGAACGGAAACACACAATCACCATCATTTTAAGCACGATATCAACAAATTAAAGGATCGAATTGTGGGACAATATTTATGCATGAATGGACATTCATACATACATATATATATATATTTATTTATTTATTTATCTATGCGGACCTTCTATGAAAATGAAAACATTATTAAAAAAAAGTAGAAATTGAAAGGAAATTGATATTCGTACTCCACTTTTTGCTGATAGTGTTCCACTTTGTTTCATGAAGTTACTAGTAACTTCATGTTAAAATTGGAGCACTATAAGTAAAAAGTGGAGCGTGAAAATCAGTTTTCAAACTAAAACTTACCTTCATGAAAATGGCATCGCCCTTCGGAACACTTTCTAACATATCTCCTCCCACATGTTCCACCCCTACAACAAAGTTACACTACCATAAAATGAGCTAATAATTATATGTTTCGAAAACTCTTATGGTTTAGCCGGTTTTTTTTTTTATTTTCAATCGCACGCCCTCAATAGTGAACAGTGAGATTTGGTATACGTTGTATTTTCGAAAATAAAAGGATTGAAAATCATATGTACCGGGATAGGACGGGGCTTGCTGAATAACATGTGGGAGGTCAAAATTAATGGCCTTGATGTGTGGGTACTTGGCAGTGATCAAGCTGAGGCTGACACCAAGGCCGCCACCAACATCAACAAGGCTTTGGAGTTGCTCAAAGCCCTTGTAGGAGTGGACGATTTTCTTGATGAGAAGTTTGGTGGCACATTGCATGGCCTTGTTGAACACCTCATTGAACCTCGCATCTTTCCCGCAGTATTCAAAAAAATGCATCCCGTGTGCCCGTTCGAAGGGTATCCCTCCATCCAAAACTGCCCCTTTTAGTTCGTTCCTAGTTAATCAAGGAAATCAAATCATAAAGCAACCAAAATTATAAGACGGACAAAGTAAAACTACTATTTATTCAAGGAAACTAAGGTGAGTTCGAATGTGTGCGTATGATTTACTACTACTCTAATTACCAGCTGTTAATGCGGACTTTGTCCTGGGACATGAACAGCAAGTACCCTAACGAGACTCCGTCTTGGTCGGGAACGAAGTATTTGGCCACAGGTGCCAGCCCATACACTCTTGTCTCCCCGACTGGGACAGCAGGCCCAGTTGGCGTTGGGTCATCGGAGGAGGAGATGGCGGCCGAGCTCGTGAGAATCGAGTGGGTGGCCAGGAAACGCAGCATCCGGTCCAGCATCTCCGGCGCGTCCGGATTGCGACCGGATGCAGCAGCAGAGGGTGGCAACCGCGACGCAATTTCCGAGGCAGAGAGTTGGGCACCAGGACCCTCCTTGGCTATGATGTCTAGCACTTCTAACTCTATCACCGCCTTCAACACCAGTGGCAGCACTGAGGAGCGTATCACTTGCATTGCATAGCTATACTGCTTTTCGTCTTCTTCTTCGTCTCTGTTATCTCTATAACATGGCTCCATTTTGTTTCTTTAATTCTAGTTCTTTCTAATAAGGGAAATACTGGACTGGGAAAGGCAGCCAATTTTACTACTATTTATAGGAGGAGCAAAACTAAGTTACGTACCGATCCTGTTAATTAACCACTCCTGAGTTTTTCCTCCACCGGTACTTTCTCTATCTTCCCACTTGTTCTTCTTTGCTGTCTTTTTCTCGGTGTCTACGCTAATAATTAAATTGTGCAGCATATGTTTTTGGTTTTGTTTTTATTTAATTTTTTTAACATATTATTATTTTTATTCTCTTACACCAAATTAAAGTACTCAATTTGGTATAAGAAATTTAAAAGAATAATATGTGAAAATAAGTTTTTTTTTTGTTTGAAATTACATGAATTCCTGTAGGAGACAATTAATTAAAGTGGGCAAAGGGAGTATGATGTTCAGGGGCGGAGCTAGGATTCGGAAACGGGGTGGCACCGTAATTTATTCATACAAGTATGTAAATCAGCATGTTTTTTAATTCAATTTTTTTGTCAATAAACACTCACTATGATCCGTAAAGAAACATGCAATAAAAATACTAAACTTGTGGAAAAAAAATTAATGTCCAAATGTGTTGCGTTCCTCTCCTCTCCAATTAGTGGGAAAAAAATACTAACCATGTGGGGAAAAAAATATTAAACTTATGGGAAAAAAATTAATGTTCTAACGTATTACGTTCCTTTCCAATTAGTGAAAAAAAGAAGACAAACCATGTGAGAATTTATGCAAAAAGAAATATGCAATAAAAAAAATACTAAACTTGTGGAAAAAAAATTGATGTCCAAATGTATTAAATTCCTCTCCAATTAGGGCGAAAAAAATACAAACTATTAGTAAATTTGTGTAAAAACTTCAAATATGAGAGAGAGGGGTTGAAAAGAGGAAAAATTTTAAATGGAGAACGCCGAGTTTCAAATCCTTGTGCACCAACACCCAAAACCGAAGGTATGCGACTGAACAATATGTCAAAGTGAACATTGAGCACATTCTACGTACTTACTTTTTTACTTAACCCTTTCTCGGTAAATTTTATTTTATTTTTTTTTTGTGTATTTTCGGAACGGGGTGGCACGTGCGCCGCCTCTCCCATACAAGCTCCGCCCCAAATGGTGTTGTCATTTATTTTTATTTTTTTAGTAAATCGGGTTAAAATAGAAAAGGGAACTTGCCATTTATTATTGTTCTTCAATTTTCAACATGTCACCTACTCCAGTGTTACCATTTATTTATTTATTGTTCTTCAATTTTCAACATATCACCTACTCCCCTGATCAAAACAGTTATTATTATTATTATTATTATTATTATTATTATTATTATTATTATTATTATATATATATATATATAGGGGCCGGTTCTAGAGACAATACTTTTGACAATATATTTTTCGGAGCCTCACGCGAATAATCGGAGCCGTTCAATTTGTTTAAAACATGTTTTTAAGGGTTCCCGTAAAAAATCAACTCATTTGAATATATATATATATATATATATATATATATATATATATATATATATATATAACGGGGATTGACCAAAAGTAGTCAAATGAAATCCCCATATATATATATATATATATATATATATATATATATATATATATATAACGGGGATTGACCAAATAGGAAATTCAATCCACCAAGATTGGATTGTGTACATTTACCTACTCCCCCAATCAAAAATTAATTCACTTATTAAAATCATTGACGCCACTAGCTCCCTCTTTTATCAAGTAGGAGTATATACGTTTTGTTTGAGAAACATACTTCTATTGAATATACATCAAAACAAATATATATATATATATATAGGTGAGTTCACGCTATTTTTTTTTTGATCGGAGAGATCACTAAATATTATTTTTTATCTATTTTTTATTTAGTCCAAAAATACCCACTTTTCAAAACAACTTGTTTCCTTTATCTAAATGGATTAAATGGTATTTTGCATTAGAAAACAAGTGATGTTTTCGAATCGTGTGAACTCATCATACTTTTCTCTGCCTATTTTCCATGGAAGATGATATGAGAGGAGATGGTAGCTTCTTTTAGGATTCCGATTCCGATTCCAAAGATGAGTGAAGATCTTGACAATGCTTGCTCATGAGGAGCAACAGTTTCAAGCACAGAAGGGTAATTTGAAATCGTTGTCTTTCTCATTAAATATTTTTGCTGCGAACATAAATTCTAACATTTAATTACTTATCTAGCACTCGTCAATGATTTGAGAGAGAGAGAGATGCGTGATCAGAAACTTCAGGAGTGTTTCCGGTAGTATAAAATTTGTAGATTTTTATTTGTGGTTGAAAAGTTGTTAGGTGTTTCCGGTAGTGAATAAGTTGTTGATGGTTTTGTGAGTAGAGTCACTGTAGAAAAAGAGTTTTTGTTGACAATTTTTTTGTTAGTGGAAACGAGATAATAAAATGCTGAAATTTTTTTGTTAGCAAAAACGAAATAGTAAAATGCGTTAAGTGTTTTGTTAGTGGAAACACCCCTGAGTGTGAAGAGATGATACGAAAGCTAAACGAGGAGAGAGAGATGTCATGAGGATAATGTTTCAGATGGAGGCAAAAAATATCTTGCACACTTTTTTTTTTTGCTCGGCAAACGAAATTTTATTGCAAACTCAAGGGGAAATATCTTGCCCACTTATTAAAGTTATCAGGTTGTAGTTGGAGTATTATAGTTCTGGCCCGGTGCGCGGGAGATAAGATAATGTCATGGGGACCAAACAATGGAGAGAGATCAAATAATATTCGCGCGGGGGCAAAAACAATCCAATTCTGCTATGACCACGAATAAACACATAAACTTATGAAGTAAACTTAAATTTAAGAATTTTATTTTTATTTGAATTTTTTTTACATTTGTTAGTTTTGTGCCAAATTTTTATGAGTTATTGATTTGTCTCGACGAAAAGAATCGAAAAAGAAATTTTTTTTATCAAGTATTGTGAGAAATAACCACTTTATAGCAAAAAAAATCACTTTTTGTGCTAAAAAATGGTTATTTCTCAAAATGCTTAGGTAAAAGTAGAAAAATTTTACTTTTTCGATTTCTCCAGCCGAGACGAATTAATAATCCACAAAAGTTTGGCTCAAAACTAATAATTACAAAAAAAAACTCAAATAAGGACAATTTCAAAATTTAAGTTAAATTCATAAAAACGCAGCTCTCAAGTCACAAACACACAAACCCTTGCTCAAACTCAAAGATGGATCCACATATGGGCGTATGGGGCCCATGACCCCAGTGGCGGCTCCACAATGCCACCATGGTCATAGACTCACATGACCACACCAAAATTTTTTTTTTGTTAGAATACGTGTAGAAGTTTTAGGGTAGTCCATGTTTTGAATACCGAACTCAAATGTCAATGAACACTCAATTTTAGTAGTCTTGAATACCTAATGATAAGTGCCAAAATATACATATTTTGGCCCTCCAAACTATATTTGTTAGTCATTTATTTTTGTTAATTGATATTCATTTTGTTGTTTATGGGTTGTTCGAGCTCGTAGTTCGAGATTTTGGATTAAAGCGAAAGATA
Source organism: Rhododendron simsii (assembly GCA_014282245.1). Lineage (NCBI taxonomy): Eukaryota > Viridiplantae > Streptophyta > Magnoliopsida > Ericales > Ericaceae > Rhododendron > Rhododendron simsii. Next base: position 6,941,698 of record CM024961.1, on the reverse strand, counting down.
CAAGAAACTTGGGATCTAAATGCAAAGTGTTTAAAGAATGATTATTGGTTTGTCATTTCATGAAGCCTAAGGAACCTTTCAAGTAACTAATTAAGGCATTAAAGAAAACGCTCACTATGTTTGGCCTTTTATGGATTGACTTCAGTGAGATTTTGGACGAGGTTTTTTTTTTTTTTGGCGGCAGCACGAGGTCACGGACGAAGAACGGGGCTGCGGCATATATTTATTTTTCAACAGGTTTTATTGCGATGGAAGTTCCGAATATTGTTTAGTTTTCTTCCGAGTTTTGTTCCTTTCAAGTTATTTGATATTTTGTTCAATTACTCGCACGCCGGTAACTCGTATTAATTTTTATTCTTTAATAAAATTGTTCTTTGGTACTTGTTTAATTCGTATTTTTTGTTTATTTCGTATTTAGAAGCATGTTTCAAATTAGGGTTTTTTTTTGTTTCTATCACAATGATTAATGAGCATTCGTATAGGTAAGGTCGTGCGGTGATTAGTATGCTGTGACCAGTTCGGGCACTACTCCTATTTTCAAACAAATAAGAAAAAGTAATTTTAGGTTAATAAAGAACATTCGTTAGATGAACTCAGGCATCATCGGAGCCCATGTAAATGGGGGAACGGGGGTTCAAAACCCATTCTTCACTACGCATGGGTGAACTACAACCATAAAATTTCGCATCTTTTGGGGTATCTTTTTCTCACTATAATCAAACGTTTTAAGAACACTGAATGGAGCAGGTTAATCCGAACTGGTTGCGAGTGTTATGAATCCTACAACTGTACCTCCTTTTTAATTATTTGAAAGGGTACAATCAATTTCTTAAGTTTTAGTTAATCTCAATCAAAACGACAATGAGTGGCTACTTAAGAGCCCATTTAAATTATAACAATCCAAGTTTTTAAGTCAACACATATCTCCGTCTCTGTGGATTCGACTCCGGACTTATCGGATATTGTGCTACGTCGGTCTCCGCCCTACGCTTTGGGCAACCCATTAATTTAGGACTAAGAAATCGTCAAGCACCTAACCCATAACAAATTGAACACCCAACCCAAAACCAATTGAATACTCAATTACAACTTATCAATCCAAGTAATTCATATTGAACACCTACCACATCACCTCACTACAAGAAAATCTGGATCTCCCAACGGTTTTTTAGCAACGGTTCCAAAAACCGTTGGTATAGACGGGTCTATAGTAACGGTTTTTAAAACGTTACTAGAAACATGACTATAGCAACGGTTTTTATGTGACCGTTGCTAGATTACAACACTATAGCAACGGTTTTCCTTAACCGTTACTAAACACTGGCCTATAGCAACGGTTTTCAATAACCGTTACTATAAACTGGACTCTAGCAACGGTTTTCATTAACCGTTGCTTTTGTTATGGCGATATTTTTTCCGATATTATTTATTTAACGTATTTTTTTAGCATTTTCTGATAATTTCTGAAACTAATCATTCATTTTGGGATTAATCATTCATCGTAATAGGAATAAAAAAAGTATAAAATTGTGGAATGAAATTGAAAAAAAAATCATATAAGATGACACTAAAGACAACAAATGTTAGTTGTTTGATATTTTTTCACCCATATTGATTTTTTATGCTTTTAATTACATTTTTTTAAATTTTTTAGACTCATCTCATAGTAATGATTAACCAATCAAAAAAATTTATGTGAATCTAACAAAAATTTAGAAACGGTAAAATTAATATTGAAAAAAAAAAGGAAAACAGAGAGGGTTTTTTGTTTTTTTGTTTTTGGAACCTGGTGCATGTCAATTTAATTGATAATGAGTGAATAATGGAACTATTTTGTAAAAAATAGATGCTTCGGATCGAAAAAAATGAAACTAGTAAGTATTTCCATAGTATAAACCGAAATTTTAAAAAAAGGATAAAAAAAATCCGGCTAGTATAGTATAAATATTAAAAGGTGTATTATTCCTCACAAGTCATGGGCTAGCTCAGTTGGTTCACGCGCGCGCGCGAAGGCGGGAGGTCGGGAGTTCGAATCCCAGGAGGTGCAAATATTTCAGGTGCCAGGCAGCGCCACGGCCGCGCCACGCGGGCGCCACGTCAGCGACACGCGGGTTCCACGCGAGCGCCACACGGGCGCCACGTCATTGACACGTGTGACGTGTCAGTGCCACGTGGTGGCTTACATCACACAATGGTTTGTTTTTAAAAAAAAAGAAAATAGCCTTTAGCAACGGTTATAACCGTTGCTGATGGAACCGTTACTAAAAAAAAATCTGTACCAACGCTTGACAAAACCGTTGCTATAACCCTACAGCAACGGATATATTGCAACGGTTTGGCCAACGGTTCTAAAACCGTTGGTATAGACAAAAGGGGTCTTTACCAACGGTTTTTTCAATTTTTTGCAACGCTTTCGACCGTTGCTATAGAACAATTTTCTTGTAGTGCCTAAAATCAAGCTCACAAACATAATGAAAAATATGGAAAAAAAAAAAGTAGGAGAAAAACAAGAATATGTTAGTGTTTTGGTTGGCTCCTTACCTTTCTTTGGGTTTGGTTCTCGGGTGACGTTCACTGGTGTGCCCATGATCAGTTAAATCTTTGTCCTCTTTTTCCAAGATTTATAAAGAAATTTTGCTGATAGAAAAAAATATTAGTATAAGTATTATATTCTACGTTCTCTCTCCATCTTTATTGTTGATAATCTAAATATGTTAATTTTGAATTCATGACAATAACTACTTTTTTTTGTCTGGGTAGTTTATAGAATATGAGCAAAATTTTTAAAAAATTCAACTACATTGCAAAACTCCGTTATTGAATAATATTTCTTCGAATTTAAGACTAGGGCATAAAATCTTATCATATTGTCATACTAAAGAACAACATATTTTCGAGAAAGTCAGGCCTAACATACTTTCTAAAAATTTTTTCAAAATAATTTTGATAGATTAATACGCCGGTTAAACGTTGAGACAAATTATGAGAACTCGTCTAGGATGACGGTAAAATTTTACCCTCTTCATTTTCAAAGCATTGTCTGGTACTAAGCAATAAGACAACTTTTAAAAAAACACATTGTTTATGGTTTGGTATGCGTAGAGTACCTTGAGCAGGACAAATGTAGTATTTTTTTAATTCATGAAGTGAATTGAATACATTGGCTCGTGGGTGAGCGGAAAATTACATGTCAACAAAACATTGTTTAAAATTTGTGAATACTGGGTGGATGAGATTGCCTAGGGTTCAGATCCCGTCCAGTATTGTACCCTCCAGTCCAGTCCAGTTCGGCCTTTTGTGGGCCCTTTTCGGACCCACAACAATGATCGGAACCGTTCACATTTTAAAGCTCGTCAAGACCAACGACCATACCAAAAATCACGTTGATCGGATACTGTTTAATATCATTTCAAAATGCATTAATGTTGTCTAAAAAAAGGTGTGAAACACAGGATTACAACCCTTCAACACATTTTTTTTGAAACTTAATACATTTTGAAATGATACCAAACGGTGTCCGATCAACGTGATTTTTGGTTTGGTCGTTGGTCTCGACGAGCTCTAAAATGTGAACGGTTCCGATCATTGTTGTGGGCCCGAAAAGGGCCCACAAAAGGCCGAACTGGACCGGACTGGAGGGTAACTCCAAACTGGACAGGATCTGACTCCGATTGGCTAAATCCAATTTTGTTGAGAAAGCTAAGTTTATCTTAAAAATGTTACGCGTTGTGTGTGTGTATGTTACGTTTTTATTTTTACTTTTATTTTTATGGTTAGGTATGAGTAGGGTACCTTGTGCTGGACAAATGTAGTATTTTTTTTTATTCATGGACGAATTGAGTACATTGACATGTGGGTGAGCAGAAAATTACATGTCAACAAAACATTGTTTAAAATTTGTGAATACTGGGTGGATGAGATTGCCTAAATCCAATTTTGTTGAGAAAGCTACGTTTATCTTAAAAATATTACGCGTTGTGTGTGTATGTTACGGGTTTTTTTAATTTTTTATCCAAGACAAATTTAGTAATTTTTTTTATTCATGGAGTAAGCGGAATTTATGTACATATATTTTTTATGAGACAAACACTGGCACATTGGTTAAAAAAGGGAAAAGTACACGTCAACAAAACATTATTTAAAATTTGTGAATACTGGGTGGGTGAGATTGCCTAAATCCAATTTTGTTGAGAAAGCTAGGTTTATCTTAAAAATGTTACGCGTTGTGTGTGCATGTTACGGGGTTTTTTTTTTTTTTTTTTAATGTTTAGTTATGCGTAGAGTACCTTAAAACTATATTGTACTCGTAGTTTAGATTCCGGTATGCATATTTTTGGTGCATGGTACAAATGCTTTTTGTTAGGGATGAGTGTATACCGAATTAGTTCACTTTTATTGTAAATCGAAAACTATACCAGGAGTGGCGCATGGTACTTATGCTTTTTGTTAGGGGTGAGTGTATACCAAATTAGTTCAGTTTTATAGTAAATTGAAAACTAAACCAGGACCTATGGTTTAAAAATTTGAAGAACTAAACAAACCCATAAAATTCATAGAACCAACCAATCCAAGTATAAAAATATGATTAGGTTTTGATTTTAAACTAGGGGTTGCTTGGATCTGAGGTATCATTTTCATAAACTATTTTGTCTATGTCTTGCAAATTTTTTGGGTCATTAAATACACAATTTTATTGTAAGATTAGCGCATATTTTTCCTTGAAGTTACGGACATGCCGTACGGTAAGTTCCAAATTACTTAAATATTTTTTTCGGGTCAGATGCGTTTAGGGGTTTCCAGTTATGCTTTTCTTTGTGTCAATATGCTTTCTTTCTTATGCTATTTGTGTAGCCAAAGCGTTTGTAATACCAAAAATTATGATCGAAATCAAATTTTTTTTGAATAAAGACAAAAAAATCGGCTTATTGGCTTATTTTCGTCTTTATTCAAAAAAAATTGATTTCGATCATAATTTTTTACTTTTCAGATTTTTCTCGTCATGACGATGCAATAATCTCCTACAAATTAACGACAAATTAACAAATGTGAAAAAAATTTGAATAAGAACAAAAAAATAAACCACTTAACTTATTTGTCCAAACAAGTATAAGAATTAAAAAAAAAAAGAAAATGGCCTTAGGGCATCCACATCACCCTCTTTACTCTCCTCTTTAAACTAAATTAAAGAGCCAAAATAAGAAAAAACATCCAAAACCCCCCTTTATCAGCCTCTCTTTCTTTCTCTCTATTTTGAAGAAATTTAGTTTTCCTACAGTAGCTCGTCTATAAAAACGAGCTACTGTTCACTTGCCACTAATTTTTATATTGTTTCTCTCTCTCTCTCTCTTTCTCTCTCTTGTACCAGCGACTGTCTGCCTGTCAGAGGCAAGGGAGATTGGGAGAGTTTTTTTTTAATCAGAAGGAAGAGTTAAATAGAGTATTTAATTGAGGTGGGTTTAATTATTTGTTGAAAGGAGAGTGAGAGTAAAGGGTCTGATACAGTAGTTATTTTAAAAGTATTATAGCTAAAGTAATAAAGTGACTTTTTAAAGTGTAAATTGATCTAAAATATAGAGAATCTGGTGCGAATACTCTTAGTGCAGTTGTAATAGGCCCCACAGCGCCATTATCAACCGACCAAAATAAAGTTATGAATGTGACCGGACGATATTAAAAGATATGTCAAAGACAAAAATGGGGCCACCTTTGGCAATAATTTACAGTGCCGACCCAAAAAGTTGACTGATCCCATTGACTAACCCAAGAGGGGGGTGAATTGGGTGTCACACTGACTTTTAGCAATTTAAAAAACTAAGTGTGCTACAAAAATAAATCAGCACAACAGCAGGATGGAGTCTACAAAAATAAATCAGCACAACAGCAGGATGGAGTCTACTCAAAACAGACAGCAACACAATAATCTTAACAGATGGAGCAAGCTAAAAATCAGAAAACACAATAAATGCATAGAATAGTTCAACTGATTCTTAGACTATAATGCATGGTCGAAATTAACTAAATAAGCAAGCTATTTCATCCCAAGTCAGATTCGAAGATATATCAGTTAACTCAAGCAATATTAGTATGCAAAACGTAAAGTAAAAGAGTAAGGGAAAGAGAAATCAAACACGAGAATTTTAATAGTGGTTCGGTCCGCAACTTCACGGCTTACTTCACTCCCCAAGTGTCCTACTCGGGAATTGCTGTACTATCTCCAATAGTTGTTCCAAACCTCTAGCTTCGCGGGTGCTAGAGAACCTTACAATGAGCGATTACTCCAAATTCACTCCCAACTAGCTATGACTCCGGCGCTAGTCACACCTAAATCCCAAATGATTTTTCTACCCAAAAACCACTCACAAAAACTGTTTCAATCTCAGAAAAGGGTGTGAAATCCCTTTTACAATATGGTTCAAAGAACAACACTCAAACTAGTGTAGATATTCAAGATGTAAGCCTAGAATTTAAATGATCAATAGACAAATTTGCAAGTGAGAGCTCACTGAATTTTTCTTCAATAGTTGGAGTAGTTGTCTGACCTTGCTCCTGCTTTTCCTTTTAACGTGAAAAACGAAATTGAACGTTGGAGACTTTCTCCTAGCCGTTGCACATAATCAGCCACAATCTTTCCATCTTAGAGCTATCCATCTTCATATTCACAACAATCAATCTTCTTCTTTCCATACGAGTTGATTTCCAGCCGCTAGAAATTAGGGAGAGATTTTCCTTAATCTCTCTCCTTCTTCAATTTACTTGCCTATTGGAGATAGGAATTGTGAAGCAGAGAATCCCTTCAATTGAATCTTTGATTGAGCCGAAGAACCCCTTTGATTTCGGTCGCCTCTTTCTTCTTCGAACCTCCTCTCTTGTTTTCGTCGCCTGATTCTTCCTCTCACACGAAGAAACCCAATTTTTGAAAAATGATATCCTGTGTAGGGCACACCTTTAGATACGAGGGAATTGCTTATAAGTCCCTATAATAAGGAGTAATAGCATAATGAGTTCAATAGACACATATTATTCCAATTAAGCCCAATAGACTAATTTAATCCCAATTAGGATGTGTTTGTTATCATCAAAATCTAAACCATGGGGCTAACAGATTGGACAGTTGTGGTAGAAGAGAACACCTCCCAGGAAGTACTATGCCCTTGGGGCGTGCGGAAAATTATAAACAGCCCTCGGGCAAAGTCACGTGGTGTCTATGTGCGGGTTATTAAAATGTGTGGTGCAAAGAGCTTCTGGGACATCATGTGATCTTATCCTAGGGGCGGAATCTCTCCCACCACACGGTTTTCCTTTCCACCTTTTTTCTTGATAAATTTGTAAGAGCATCCAGAATGAGTTTAGCAAAACAAAAATGCTACTCTGTCCATCCTTTTTAAGTGTCTAGCTTCGAAATTTGAACTTATTAAAAATACATCATCATTACACCTTTCACATTAATTTTTACGTCTACTTTCTATCCTTATTGTCATTACATTTTTACTCATTAATTTTTTAAAATGAAATCTACTTAGGGGTAAAAAGAAAAATTCACCAACTTTTACCTATTAACTTTATAAAATAGACAATTATTTAGGGACAACCCAAATTGAATACTGGACTCTAAAAAAAGGATAGAGGGATTATATTTTTTGAGTCACAATACTTGTGTTAATTTGTGTGCTAGATTGTGGTAAATTTTATAGGGTGTTAGTATGTGTGCCAAATTTAGTAAAAAACACTAGTAAACAACATGTGGGTCTCATCTCTATAAATTCAAACTCCAACTATAAAACACAAATGTCAATGTCTAGCACTCAATTGTAGGACCTACACTTTATCCCAGTACAAACTTTAACAAACATTTTAATATAAAAATAATATACCAAACCCATTGATGTACGTACTTGTGTATACACTAAGCACACATTTGTGGGACTCATTTTTTATCCTAAAACACACTTTAAAAAACACACAAGGGACAAGAAGTTGGAAGCTAATCACGCAAAGCAACTTAAGGTATCGACTGTGGACAAAAAAAGAACTTGATATCCGTGCTTCACTTTTTACTGAAGGCGCTCAATTTTGTTCATAAAATTACTAGTAACTTCACATCAAAATTGGAGCGCCATCAGTAAACAATGTAGCGCGAAAATCAGTTTCCGAAAAAAAATTATGACTAATTCATATATCAACACAAGTCCACGATCGTGAGTACTTCCATTTGTTTACTGCTTTTAAAACAGGGCAAATTTTAAAAAAGCCTATGAACTTTTAGAAACTTTACAAAAAAAATACTTGAACTTTAATTAATGATTAAAAAGACACCGGAACTTACCATCCCGTTAACAATAAAGTCTCTGCCATCCAATTTCATCAATTTGTAATGGATGGAGATAACGGAAGGCGTTAAACCTTCTTCTTTTCTAACTTTTTACTTCAAAAAATTATTTTTAACTCGTTTTTAAGAAATAATTAACAATGCAATAAATTTTTTACTACTCCCTCTGTCCAAATTTGTTCCGCCTACTTTGACTGTCACAAACTTTAAGAAAACATTCTACTTACATTGACTTTTGATCAATTTTACCATTTTACCCTTTTGAGAAAATATTACTAAAATTTTGTAAAAAAAAAAATTGAACTCACCAAATCAAAAGTAGTCTCCTGTCATGTCATGAAAGGAATGGAGCCAAATTCAAATGTTTTGCCGGCTGCCAATTGCTCTATTTTCCTTTAAACATGTTTAAAATTTGAATTTGGGAGGGAGAAAATATCTCCTTAAATGAGGGGTAAAAAGATAATCTGGACATCTAAAATGGAAAGTTTTGTAATAAGCATATCATTTTGGGACATCCCAAAAAGGAATAAGGGCGGAATAAATTGGGACAGAGGGAGTACTTTTTATTAAAAATTACTTTAACCCTTTTTTTACTTTCAATTTTTACCTTTTCCCCCTCTCTCTGTCTCTCCTCTTTTTTTTTTTCAAATATTTTACTACACACAACAAATTAACACCATAACCAACCAATTGCCAAAGCTCGAGCCCCAATTTCAAAAATTCAAAATTACTTTTAACCTGCTTTATTTAACCATCCTTTTTTACTATAGACACTACAATTTGGAAAGCCTGGATAACTTTTAAGTCCCCAATGATGATAAACAAAGCATGATTTAAACCTTTGGATTGATAGAAACCTTTTGGAGCGCTACTTTTCGAAAACCGTAGACAAGTAACCGATAAGCTTCCCAATAATGAAAACGTGCTTTGAAAAGTTTTGAACAATGCTCTTTGAACTCAAAGGAGTGAGAAAACACCTTAGAACTGGGTATGAGAGTGCCAAGTAACACTTAAAATGAGTAAGTATGTATTTTGTCCATCGTAGCACCAACGGTCTTCATATTAGTTTGCTTTCAGCCCAATTTTCATAAATCAGACTTTCTTATTTTATGGTTTGAGTCCCCCACCTTTTAGTATATTCAAAACCCTCTTTATCGATATATAATAAGTCTTAATCCGATTTGAAAAGATGGAGATACAAGGATTTTGCCTAGCTAAATGACTTCTTTTTCGACTACCTGAGGGTAAAATTGTCATATCTTTTGATGTACAAAATTATTTTTATCCAAACCACTTGGGTTAGAAAGTAGATTTAATGAACTTTCCAACGGTCCAAAGAACACCCAAAACTGAGTTCGGGAGTGTTCGGGGCTGCCTTGCGAAGTTCGGCCTGTTGAGCAGTCACCTGTACCGTATGGCGGTCAACTGTGCCGTACGGTGGTCAACTGTGTCGTATGGTGGACATATTTCTACCGTACAGTACAGTTTTTAACTGCCCAAACTTAAATCAATTGGGATGTGCCGTACGGTGGAAGCCTAGTGCCGTACGGTAGAGTTTATGTGCCATACGGTGGACACAATAACGGTTAAAAATGTGAGCAGACCAAGTTTGCTTCATTTCCAAGCCATTTTCACTCTATAAATACCCTTGCTATTCCCATTTCAAAAAAACAGGAAATTTTCACTCCTTTTCACTTTCAAAAACACCATTTTTCTTTTCAAGAAAATCAAGTCAAAAAAAACCACTCAAGTCTCATACTTTGCCATCACAATATACTGAAGCCTTACTCGTGCCAAAAGACTTTGCAATTGACAAAATTTTCCAAAGGAAGGTTTCGCTCCAAGAGGTACCAGCCTTTTATCCACTATTTTGTCTCTGTAATCTGAGGGAAAACTACTAGGTACAGACTGGTTCATCATACCAGTTCTAGCCCTAAATGGTTTGAGCAATCGCAAGAAAATCGACACCCCGTATATTTCTACCGCACGGCACATATTACTGCCGTACGGCAAAAACTCTTAGGGGCACATGTTCTGTTTTCCATCTCATCCTTTCTCCTTTTCATGACTATTAATATGCAATGAAGTACTATTTTATGCTTTAATAGTAACATATGCCGTGTTGACTTGTTTTTGGATTAACAAAGCATGTTAGTCTTATATTACTTTTTGGAATGAGCAGTGGTTATTTCCTGTATAAACATGCATATATACTTCAGATAAACATATGATAGACAACCTTGATTAACCTTGTTTTAAACTGCTAACCATGAAGCCATGTGCCGTACGGCACAACTTTCGACCGTACGGTAGTGCTTGTCGTGGAACAGAATCTTTATTTACTTCCTGTAATTAAACTATTTTAATTCCAAGCATACTTGTTAATATTTGTTTCTAAATTGTTTATGTGCTATATCTATTTGTGCGGCCTAAAAAAACTTAAGCAATAAAATAATTTTCAAAATCCCATAAATATTAGTAGAGACCAATATTATCGGGCGAGGGGGGTGCTCTTCCCAACAAAACTTTCTCCTCTCGTAACCTGGCTTCTGAACCCAAAACTCTCTGTTTTTAGACCAAAACTTTTTTAAAGGTCAAACGAGTCACATTTTTTTTTCAAATATGGTTTCTCGGGGTTAATCCTTTTCAAAACCCAGGTGGCGACTCTCAAACGAACCAACTATTTTTCTCATTTTTGTAGCACTGAAAATACAAAAAGAGAGACAGAAATTTTTTCCAGGCATGAAGCCCACAGTGGCGACTCTGCTGGGGATTATATTAATTTATATTTTTAAGAATTAGTACACTTGTGAAAATAACCCATCTTGAAAGTCTGTCAAAAAGATAAGCTTCGCGCTATCTAAGAAAGGTGCGGTGATTCTAACGGGGCTCAGCCTGACCACCCTGCCTGGGACTTTTTGGTTATTTCATTTGTGTAATTTTTCTTAAAAATATGATTTAATACAATAGCCAAGCTTGAAAATATTTGTAGGATTTTTCATTTTATTGCTTAACTTTTGCATTGCACGTGCATCGATGTTGGATAGCATCGCCGCTATGTTTTAGTTACCCTACCCAGCTTGCTGGTGCTAGGACATCCCAAAATGCTCGGCAACCTTGGACGATGATGAGTCAGTCTGCCGTTCGACCGTTGCCATGCAGTACACTTGGCAATAGAGAGGCAAATTATTGGCTCTAGTCTGGGGGACCCCTCTAAACCAAAACCGGCCTTCTGCATATAGCAAAAACGTAAAACTTTTGCCAAAACTAGGACAGGGCCCTCACGTTAGGATTACATGATATATCCTGCTTACGTGTTTACCGTTTTTCTTATACCCTGCCTATGTATTTTAATGCTTTCATTATATGTTGTTATATTGCATCCACATGTTAGCTCGACCCTAGGTTATCACCCTCCCGTGCAAGTTTAAAAGAATTGCCACAACCAATGAAGAGTCATGCATGTTGGAAAATGCATTTTTTGTTTCAATTCCTTAGGGGTCATAAGCTGTAGGGAAAATCAAAATCAAGCCAAAAATATCATTTTTGTCAATAATTTCCCAAATCAAATAGCTTGTTGAGACCTAACCCTCAATGACTAGCTTTTTTCAAATAAAAATCAGCTCCTTAAGGCTTAACCCTTAATAACTAATTTTTTCCAAATTAGTTTATTGGGACCTAACTCCTAATGACTAAATTCTCTTCAAACAAAGTCTCACAATCAATGACTTTTTAACTTTAAACTAGTTTATTGAAACCTAACTCTTAAGAACTAGATTTCCAAAAAAACCCACTAGGGCCTAACTCCTAGTGAATAATCTTTCAAATTTATCCAAAGCTATTGACAAGAAAATAATTTTGGCTTGACGAAGTTTTTCCTTTCTCTTATGCTCCTCATAAAGGACACACTACCGAACAACTGAGGATTGGGGCAATTCTGTTAAGCTTGTGCATGTATGGTCTAGGAGACCTTAAATCCATGGAGTTTGGGATACCTCTGGTGTTTGTCATGCCTGAACGGCTTCCTTTGATCTAGCCTAACCTTAACGCGTCTGTATTCTGGCAATCGTATTGCTTTGCCTCGGATGGTCAAAATAAGGAGATTGGTTCTAATTCCCAACATGTGGAATTTAACCTACCTGACAACGATCAACCCGGATTGTTGGAATTTAACTTGCATGTTAATGCTTTCTGCATTGCATCCATACCATCCCTTTATGCTACACGTTTTGAGTCTTAAAGTTTCCTTGCACGGTCTGCTGAAGGTTGCCTTAACTGATGAAGAATCTTGCACCCATGTGCACGTTGTCTAAAGCTACATAAGTCCTTGGAATGGTGAGACCTAAGGAAATCAAAACCTTACTAAGTCATCGACTAGTGCTTAATCAAAGGTTCAGCGGAGAATAAGGAATAACAAGGAAACATCATGATGTCACGTCACTTACACCACTTGCTAATGGCGGTATGCCACTGGCGCCATGTGGTTATGATATCACGTCGTCAATACTAAGTTATTTCGAGTTCAAAAGTGAAACTTCAAAAGGGAACTATTCAAATACTTAGTTTGTTTTGACATCTCTTGAAATTTGTCGTTACTAAACAAAGGATATACCCTAAAGGAAATTCTAAGGAATGGAGCAACCTTCGGAAGGCCGTAATCTTATGTGACACATCCCGCTTGCACATCATCTTTTGCTATCGTGTTGCGTATAGAACTCTTAAACTCGTTCGCGCGGTTTGTTTTAGATTACCTAGACCGATGAAGAGTCGTGCTTTTCATAATGCACGTTGTTAAAATTAATTAGTCCTTGGAACGATGAGGTTTTGGGGATATCAAAATTTATCAAGTCTTCAATATATTTCAATCAATGATTCAATGGAGATTAAACGAAACAATAAAGCTATAATGGCATAATACCCACGCCACCCAGGTTATAGTGCGAAGTCACTTACAGCACTTAGGCTAATGGCGCCATGCCACATACGCTGCTTTGGATACGGTATCATGTCATTTATGCCACACGGTTTTCAAAAGCAAAGGAATCTTTGAATGAAAAATGTTAAAGATTTAATCCGTCTTGATATCTCTCAAAACTTGTCATTCTAATCAAAGGATACACTTTAAAAGAATCTCTGAGGACTAAGGCAATCCCTCATAGGTTGTCATGGTCTAGGAGAATCTATGGAGTTTGAGATACCTCCGGTATTTGCTGTGCCCAAGTGGCTCCTTCTAGCCCAGTCTAACCTCTAGTATATCGCGATAACCTCATTGCTTTGTCTTGGATGGTCAAGATAAGAAGATTGGCTCTAATTCCCAACGTGTGAAATTTAACCTACCTAACATGACCTACTCGTGGTTGTTGGAATCCTCGAGTCGACAATGATGACACGTGTACAACATTCTTTTATGGCATACAGATTCTTTTTAATAAAATACAACAAGGGCACATTCTAAGTCCGTTTTCTTTTTGCTTTATTGTCAGTACCTGGCCATTCATCCCGCATAAGGCCATACCATCTCCTTCAAACACCTCAATGGCGGGGCACACAGAACTGATTGAGCTAAAGAAAGCTATGGAAAAAACAAGTCAGAAAATTGATAAAACGCTAACTTTTGTCCAAGGGCTGGTTAATCTTCTCACCTCTATAATCCTGAATCCGAATCTGGGACTAAAAGCTGAGAGTGTCAAGATCGAAGAACCTCCACAAATTTATCGCCCTCCAATGAAGCTTTCAGACATGTTCAAAGACTTGACTAAAAGCTGATAGTGTCAGGATCGAAGAACCTCCACAAATTTATCGCCCTCCAATGAAGCTTTCAGACATGTTCAAAGACTTGGCTGAATTCTATGATGCCAAAACGCACTCAAAGAAGGATGGTGGATTCCTGTTTGAAACAAGTGCAGAAAGAGAGGACATGCTTATGAATGAGATCAATCCCAAAGGCAAAAGAGTATATCCCTTTGATAGCATAACTCTATACAGTTGCAAAGCAAGCAAAAGGTCCGCTACCCTCTACCCAAGTGCAAAACTCGACCAAGTGGTCCTCACACTCAACCCCGCACCTTCTTCCAATTCCCCATACCACTGTCGGTCGTCTTCGAGAGACTCAAGGAAAAGCTCACTCTCCGACCACTTCTTCCAACCCCTTCACCTGCTGTTCTCCCAGCATCCCATAACCCAAACGCCTATTGCGCTTACCACCAAATGCCTGGCCACTACACCAACAACTATTTCTGCCTCCGGATCAAAATCCAAGACCTCATTGACGACAAAACCATTCTGGCTCCACCGCAAAATCTACGAAACCATGCCAAACACCCCATTCCACCTAGCTTATGGAGGAAATTTTGATTGAGTCAAAGACTGGAGAATCGTCAAGGGCCATGCCGGAATCCAACCTTCCACGGGTTTTTGGAATTTTCAAAGGTTTCAAGTCTAGTCAAGTCTTTGTCTTTGTTGTGTCAGCTTGTACTTCAAGTTTGTCATCTTTGTGTTCTCATGCTCATGTGTGTTCTCAGCTTCGAATTTGTAATCTCATGTTATTGTAAAGAAAAAAAACAAAAAAAAAAAAAAACAAGAACAAAAGAGCGTCAGTTTCGTAGATCCAAACTGCGCACGGCCTGATTCCTCGCAAAGGAATACGTAGGCAACCCTCAATGGTTTGGCCGCATCTTTTGAAAATTAATTTGTGTCAAAATTGTCATAATAAACTTGGTTTTTTGCAATTTTCCCTCAACTTAAAATTATTTTCCATCATTATTTGAAAGTCATGATAATCACTTCAAAACGCAAGAGTACTAAACCCTCATGCAAAAAGGAGGACATCCAGAGGACCATTCCCCGCCTCCACCGAAGCAACGCCACTGATTAGCAATACCTTGACACAAAAAATAGGGGATGGAGAAGAAAAAGAAGAGCCTGCTAGGTCGAAAACCCGCAAGGGCAATCTTGGCAAATGTTAAGGCAAATAATCAAGAGCTCACTAGATCAAAACTCCCAAATTCGATCTAGGCAAAAGTTAGAGCATTTTTGAGTTCCTTTTATCAAGTTGCGCAATTCAAAATGAAGAAAGCCATTCTTTGCTTTTGTCCAACACATAAATATATCCCTTGGAGCCTCAAATCAATTCAAAAGAACTCAGCCAGGCAGCTATCCCCTATACTGGGGTAAAATATAAAAGTGCCCAAACACATGGTTACCATTGGCACATCAAAAAAAGAAAGTACGTTTGTATTTGGAATTCCTTCCTCGATAACAAGGAATTGCATGCTATATTATTAATGCTTATCCGGGCGTCCATTAAGTAGTAACCGGGCAATCGGGGTATGCTCCCACCGTATTGTTTGGGTCAAAAGATGGATAGACCTTGTGAAGGTATATTGAATGTGGTTAGCTTGGATCTCAACATAAAAGCCTTTTTGACTTGAGCAATTAACTCCGTAGGGGTCTCTTAAAACCTGGTGCTCTAAAGCCATTTTGGCTTGGGGATAACCGACCCAACGCTTGCTAAAGAGTCAACTAGAAAGCCTGAGAGATCTAGGCATTGCATGACCATATGAGGAAAAGAAGTGGGGGAATAAAAGAAAAGGTGTCATTTGAAAAAAAGAAGAAGAAGAAAAGAGCCGTTTCTCCAATGTGAAGTTGTCACTGCGACGCAATTCACAAAAGTTCCACGAATTGTTCAAACTCAAGATAGTTGCTAGCTTTAATCACCCAAAGCAAAAACAAAACTTTTTGAGCCTGTTATCCTTTCTTTGTTAAACCCAAGCCTTGGCCCCGTTATAATCTAGATAAAGTTCCTTCAGATTGAAAAACACAACTTGATCGGAGGAAGATCAAAAGAGAATAGTATAATCTCTCTTGAAAGTCAACAGTCAAGGTATTGTGCAACACTGGCGTTAGTCCACCAACACTGGTGTCGTCCAAAAGCAAACCAAGGTGTTTCAAATGGAAATTCAGTAAATATTCATTGGCAATCCAAGACATGGGTTCATTTTCTTGCAAATAAACATCATTTGATGAAGCTAAACAATTTTAAAAATCCTAAAGGGAAAATTATCAAATACGTAAGTTTATTATAACAGTTTCAAAGACCAATTGCATGACATGTGTGCCTTCCTTCAAAATCTCGAGTCAACATGGTCTTCATCATCGTTCGAGTCAACATGGTTTGATCACTCTCCGCCAGTCAGGGGCACCCTTAAAACAGTCTCCGAGTCAGCGTCATCAAATCAAGTTGTCACCCCTCAAACGTCATTCAAGTCTACCTAGTCAGGGGCATTCTTAAGAAAGTCACTCTCCTTCCTACCGTTTGAGTCAACATGGTTGATCAATAGCAACCATGGAAGTCACTCAAAAGTTCTTTTCCTATCCTTCGTGGTCTTGTTAAAATCTGCCTAAAAGGTCAATCTAGTCATTTGGTCATGTCAATTCCTAGCTCGTGGAAGCAGTTTCAATGCATAAGGTAACCTTGCTTGGACACATAGTCAATTGGTTTCCAAAACCATCAACAACAATGGAAAATAAGTCAAAATTGAGGACCGCAGTCCACCGAGGCAAAACAACTCAAGATTGGGGTGCATCAACCTAATACCACCTACCGAATCAAATGCATGCCCAAATCCAAGACTGGGGCATGGAAACCCAAATCCTAACAAAGGCCAAAAGGAAAGACAGTAAAGCAAAAGGGGACACTCCGTCGTGCCGCCCATTTTTCAAGAGAGGAATGTTGTCCACATTGTCGTCAAGTGTCGAAACACGAGTCTTGCATAATGTATGAAAGTCAATCAGCTATCCCAAGGGACATCTTTTCAAATAATGGTCTAGTCAACCTAAGTTTTTCAACCAATCATCCCGAAAGATATTCTTTCAAATAAAAGTCAACCTAAACTTTCCAATCAAACCTCTTAAGAGACATTTTTTCAAGCAATGGTCTAGACACCCCCCAACACTAGGAATACACATGCATTTTTAAAAACTACTTTAAACGATCTCGGCTTTGTAGATAGGCAAGGCTAAGTCTACAAATCCGACCTTTTTTTTAGTTCATTAAAACCTCAAATTTCGATGGCCAACTTTCTGTTCTAAGTCTTCGAATTACATTCTTGCCCTTCAGGACTCGTTTGTGTCCTAAAACCATGCCTTCCGTGGCCTCAAATCCTTGGAGTTCACCATTTTTATCCTAAAATTTGGTGCCTTACTAATCTATCTTGCCAAGTGTTTACCATCATGGCTTGTGGAAGCCTCACCCTCGACAACCATTCTTTTGAAATACCTTCTATCATGGCTTGTTAAGGTCTCACCCTGGACAACCATATTTTGAATGGTTCATTGAGGTTGTACCCTCAATAACCGCCTTTGAGATAGCTTGTTGAGTTCTTATCCTCAACAATCTTCTATCATGGCTTGTTAACGTCTCACCCTTGATAGCCATATTTCCAATGCTTCATTGAGGTCGCACCCTCAATAACTGCCTTTCCAATAGCTTATTGAGTTCTTATCCTCAATAATCTTCTATCATGGCTTGTTAAGGTCTCACCATTGACAGCCATATTTCCAATGGTTCATTGAGGTCGTACCCTCAATAATCGCCTTTGAGATAGCTTGTTGAGTTCTTATCCTCAACAGTCTTCTATCATGGCTTGTTAAGGTCTCACCCTTGATAGCCATATTTCCAATGGTTCATTGAGGTCGTACCCTCAATAACCGCCTTTGAGAAAACTTGTTGAGATCTTATCTTCAACAATCTTCTATCATGACTTGTTAAGGACTCACCATTGACAGCCATATTTCCAATGGTTCATTGAGATCGTTCCCTCAATAACCACTTTTCAAAAAACTTGTTGAGTTCTTATCCTCAACAATCTTCAATCATCTTTAAAATCACCCTCAAATAGTATAGAGTGCCTTGCTAGGTCTGCATTGTTATCCTCGATAGGATTGATTTGTTACATTACCCGTATCATGTTTGCATATAATAAATCGCATTTGCCCCCATGAACTACGCAAGTTTGATCCCTACAGAAGGGTACGTAGGCAGCTTAAAAGAGCGCGACCACATGTTTCCATATGTTGCATTTTCATTGCATTTACTTAAAAGGTTCCTAGACGACTAAATTGGGTGGTCTATGTCTTTAATGCGACTTGAACCACGGTGGTAATCAAGTCTCGTCAAAGAGAGGCAACTGTAGACACCCCAATTTGGAAATCCCGGATAACTTTTAAGTCCCCAATGATGATAAACAAAGTATGATTTAAACCATTGGATTGATATAAACCTTTTGGAGTGCTACCTTTCAAAAACCGTAGACAAGTGACCGATAAGCTTCCCAAAAATGAAAACGTGCTTTGAAAAGCTTTGAACAATGCTCTTTGTACTCAAAGGAGTGAGAAAACACCTTAGAACTGGGTATGAGAGTGCCAAATAACACTTAAAATGAGTGAGTACGTGTTTTGTCCATCGTAGCACCAACGATCTTCGTATTAGTCTGCTTTCAGCCAAATTTTCATAAATCGAACTTCCTTATTTTTATGATTTGAGTCCATCACCTTCTAGTACATTCAAAACCCTCTTTATCGATATATAATAAGTCTTAATCCGATTTAAAAAGAGGGAGATTCAAGGATTTTGCCTAAATGACTTCTTTTTCGACTGCCTGAGGGTAAAATTGTCATATCTTTTGATGTACAAAATTAATTTTATCCAAAATATTTGTTTAGAAAGTAGACTTAACGAGCTTTCCAGCTGTCCAAAGAACACCCAAAAACGAGCTCGGGAGTGTCAGGGGCGGCCTTGCGAAGTTCGGCCTGTTGAGCAGTCACCTGTACCGTACGGCGGTCAACTGTGCCGTACGGTGGACATATTTCTACTGTACGGTAGAGTTTTTAACCGCCTAAACTTAAGTCAGTTGGGATGTGCCGTACGGTGGAATCCTAGTGCTGTACGGTAGAGTTTATGTGCCGTACGGTGGACACAATGACGGTTAAAAATGTGTGCAGACCAAGTTTGCTTTATTTCCAAGCCATTTTCACTTTATAAATACCCTTGCTATTCCCATTTCAAAAAATCAGGTCATTTTCACTCCTTTTCACTTTCAAAAACACCATTTTTCTTTTCAAGAAAATCAAGTCCAAAAAAATCACTCAAGTCTCATACTTTGCCATCACAATATACCGAAGCCTTACTCGTGCCAAAAGACTTTGCAATTGACACAATTTTCCAAAGGAAGGTTTCGCTCCAAAAGATACCAGCCTTTTATCCACTATTTTGTCTCTGTAATCTGAGGGAACACTACTAGGTGTAGACTGGTTCATCATACCAGTTCTAGCCCTAAATGGTTTGAGCAATCGCAAGAAAATCGACACCCCGTATATTTCTACCGCACAACACATATTACTGCCGCACCGCAAAAACTCTTAGGGGGACATGTTCTGTTTTCCATCTCATCCTTTCTCCTTTTCATGACTATTAATATGCAATGAAGTACTATTTTATGCTTTAATAGTAACATATGCCGTGTTGACTTGTTTTTGGATTAACAAAGCATGTTAGTCTTATAGTACTTTTAGGAATGAGCAGTGGTTATTTCCTATCATGCATATATGCTTCAGATAAACACATGCTAGATAACCTTGATTAACCTTGTTTTAAACTGCTAACCACGAAGCCATGTGTCGTACGACACAACTTTCTATCGTACGGTAGTTTTTGTCGTGGAACAGAATCTTTTATTTACTTCCTGTAATTAAACTGTTTTAATTCCAAGCATGCTTATTAATATTTGTTTCTAAATTGTTTATGTGCTATATCTGTTTGTGTGGCCTAAAAAAACTTAAGCAATAAAATGATTTTCAAAATCCCACAAATATTAGTAGAGACCAATTTTATCGGGCGAGGCGGGTGCTTTTCCAAACAAAACTTTCTCCTCTCGTAACCTGGCTCCCGAACCCAAAACTCTCTGTTTTTAGACCAAAACCTTTTTAAAGGGCAAAAGAGTCACATTTTTTTTCAAATATGGTTTCTCGGGGTTAATCCTTTTCAAAACCCGAGTGGCGACTCTCAAACGAACCAACTATTTTCCTCCTTTTTGTAACACTGAAAATACAAAAAGGGAGATGAGAAATTTTTCTGGGCATGTAGCCCACATTTACTTTTTATTTTTAAAAATTACTTTTAACTCTTTTTTAAGTAAATAAATATGAAATAAAGTTTTTTTCTCTTACTATTTATCAAAAATTTCTTTAATTCCAATTTTTAATATTTAAAAAAATAACTTTAACCCCCATTTTTACATTAAAAATTATGTCTCTCCCTCTTTCTCTCAAACTCTCTTTCTTCTTTATGTAATTTAGGGTTTGAATTTTGGGAAAATCCGAAATTTTTCTCTCAGATGGTTATGGGGTTGATTGGTCATGTGTAGTCAAAATTTTAAAAAAAAAGGGAGGGAGAGGGAGAGGGGGTTTAAAGTAGTTTTCGTAAAGAGTTAAAAAAACAGAGTGAAAGTAAGTTTTGGAAAATAGTAAGGGAAAAAAAACTCTATTGCATATTTATTTATTACTCCCTCCGTCTCCTTTTTAAAGTCCAGTATTCTATTTTGTAAAGTTAGTAGGTAAAAGGTGGTACATTTTTCATTTTGCCCCTAAAAGTAGATTCCATTTTGAAAATTAATGAGTAAAAATGTAATGATAATGTCTCTATAGAGGGTAAATAGAGAAAGTGGAGATAAAAGTTGATGTGAAAGGTGTAATAATGATGTTTTCTGAATAAGTTGAAGTTGTAAAGCGGGACATTTAAAAAGGGACGGAGAGAGTACTAAAAAAGAGTTAAAAGTAGTTTTCAAAAATAAAAAATAAAAAGAGGACTAAAAAAAGGAGGTTAAAAGTATTTTCAAAATTTGAAATTGGGCTAGGGCTTTAACAATTGGTTGTGGGGTTGATTGGTGGTATAGAGTCGAATTTCTAAAAAAAAGGGAGAGAGAGAGAGAGAGAGAGAGAGAGAGAGAGAGAGAGAGAGAGAGAGAGAGAGAGAGAGAGAGAGAGGGTGGGGTAAAATTTGAAAGTAAAAAGAGGGGAGGGGGGGGGGGTGTTTGTTTAAAGTTATTTTTGTCAATAGTAAAAAAATAGGATTAAAGATTTTTGGTAAATGGTAAGAAAAAAAGTGGGTAAGTTGCACCTGTGCAAGGCAGGATAAATGCAAGGATCAAGACAAAAAAACAAAAGACATATAATAGAGGGGAAATGGTTGTAATTACTTTGATTTAAGGCAAAGAAATTAACGTAGGAGTGGTACCTGGATTTGGAGGGCAATATCGAAATCACTGTTGTCCAAGAACTGACAAAGCTGAACAAGCTTTTCAGCCACATTTTTAGAGATGTCCCCACTGTTGAGCTTGGCAAACAAGGCACCTTTTCTCCTTGAATTATCCTCGATTTTCCACTTCTTAGCTGGGTTTGCACATGAACCTCCCAGTGCTTTTGATGTCTCATTAAAAAGCTGTATAAAGGTCATAATGATAGGTGTTTGCTGGGCACATTATTTTCAAATGAGCAAAACAACACACATTAGATGAGGCAATATCTCTACGGTAATTTTTTTTGTGGTCATTTTCTCCAAAATATGAAGATTTGAAATCACACTTTTCTAGGATAAAAAAAAAACTACCCTTTTCTAAAAATTATATCATTTTTACCGTTAAATAGTTTTAGCACTTATCCGTTCAATTGATAGGTTTGGAAAAAAAACGCATCGACATGTTTGACCAGTAAAGCCCCGTGAGGGCCGAGACTAACTAAAAAATCACGAAACGTAAAACAAAAGGAAAAGAAACACCCTTACCAGGTACATTTGAAGTATCACTATCAACTCTCTGTACTGTAGGTGGGGGTGAGGCAAGAGTTTTAATTGTCTGGTTGAACTTGTGCTGCCTGAGCAAGGCCGATCCAAACCCAAGTCCCAAGAGGCCTAGGGCTTGGGCATCCAAAAATTTTCAATTTTTAAGGACACTCCAATATTTTTTACTATTTGGGTTTTAGTATGACTCTTTTTAATTAAGCCCAATAGAATGAAAAAAATACTCAATTATAGGTAATGAGTTAGTCCAACCCACCATCCCATAAGCCCAAGTGCCTAACCTAATAAATTCCCAAAATTATTTCCCCCAAATCACCGAATAACACCTCCCACAAATCATTTCCACCCAAACCACCCAAAAACTAGACGATCTCGATTTTGTGTTCGTATGTAATAATTGTTAGAATTATATATTGGTTTGGCTTTCTCATATTGTGATTGTTACTGTAAAAATTGTTAAATACAGTATTAACCTTTTAAGGACACACTTTTTTTAATTAGGCCTTAGACACTAAAAACCCTTGGGCCGACCCTGTGGCTGAGTAGGGCTGCAAGGCTGTGTTGGACCCATGGCAGGTCTTTGGACTCTACACTAGTAACCGGCATAAATCCCCTAGACATCAACCTATTTGAGACGGAATAGTGCAAAGTGAACTACCAACGCAAGGTCCTTTTTGATAATTGGAGTTGCCGGTTCCCTGAAAAAAATAATTAAAGAGTAAATTTCAGTACAACGCAATGCAACATCGAAGCAATTTACACAGGAGGGGTTGCAGAGACGAAGGGTTTTTCTTTATTCTGAGGGGTTACCGGTAATAAAGTTCATCTGATATAAAATGTATAAAAACTCAACAGAATCGGGGACGAAGGGTTTTCCTTGTATTAACTGACAGTTGAAAAGTACATTAAAGTAAATTGATGGAAGATAAACAAAATAGGAAGAAACTAAGGAACAAGAGCTTCATGCTGGCTATATATTACAATCGCAAACATCACTTTTTACTCCCATGACAAAAGATATGCTTACATAGAATATAAAGGAGATATGAAAAAAATTCCCTTTCAGAAACATCACCAGTTGTTCTCATTTCAGCAGTGAGAAACTTAATGTAAGAAGAATTTCTAGGATTTAGGTCTGGAAAGGCGAAAGATATAGAGGAAGTGGCAGTAATATAAAACAAAGGGCCATAAGAAAAAAGGCCTAAGAGATGAGAAACATCAAACACAGTGGGAGCCATCATCCCACAGTTAAAACGAAAGCAATTAAATGAGGGATCCCAAAAAGCCACGGCTGTATGAATAAGGCTAGGATTTTGAGGGATACCATTTCGAACTAGACGAAGAAGGTCTTTGAGACCAACCTTCACCAAATGATCGTTCTTCTTAGTGAACATACGTTTTGTCCACTGACACCAATTGGGGTCGGATACAGGCCAACAAAGAAAATTCTTTCTTGGCCAGTGAACCCAGTCCAAATCGTCGATCATTATCACAAAGGATTTTGCATTCTTCGAAGACCGGATAATGAGCTGTGAATGCCAAAGGAAGTTCATCAAATGCACGCCCTAAGATTGGGGTTTCTGAAGATTGAGGATTTGGAACAAAGATAGCATTAGAAAGATTACTCTGAGGAGCCTTAGCCTTTGAGAGTTCTTCAGCCGAAGAGCATAAGAGGGTTGGCCAAGGCTCTCGACAACATGAACTTGAGATGCCATTGAAGTTGCAGGAAGAATGCAGACGATGAAGTTGAGATTTGTGCGTGAACTTCAGACGAACTCAGAAGGAGTAGAGGAGAATTTGAAGTTCCCTAAGTTAAATACGTACAGGGTTTTAGAAGTGAATCAAGTTTGAATTTCTCAACTGCAACGCGTGAAAGGATATTGGATCCTAATTTTGAATATTGGGTTGGGCCTAGATGAGTTATAAAAGTAAATTGGACCCAAATATTAACACAACTATGATTTGTCAATGTGGGCTTTAAATTGATAAAAGGATTGAAATAAACCTTTTTGGTATTTTATCATTTCTGAATAAATATTAGTTATTTCGAAGCCCTCATTGTCAATTGAAATATTAAAGTACTTACGCAAAGACAAATTTCACTAACCAAACTCACGATATTTACAAGAAATAAAAATTGCATATTTACAAAATAAACAAAGGAAAATACTAAATTCCTACTAGCAAATAATAATAATAATAATAATAATAATAATAATAATAATAATAATAACAAACAAAGATAGTTTAGGCCTTCGAAGGGCCTGGGTGCTGGGAAATAGTCTTTTTATTCTCAAAATAGTGAGGAAAAGACCAAGTAACAAGGCTGTAGAACTTGGTCCATGCAAATTGGAGAAATTGCATCTCCATTTTCCTTGTGTCCTCCTCAGCATCCAACTTCAACTTCTTTTCCAAAAGAGGCCTAAAGCTAAGCACCAAAGCTTTAGCCTTCCTCTGGAGATGAGCTTCCTTCCTTGGATACTTCCTCTGCATCCTCTTGAAGCGCTTTCGAAGTCGCTTGTCAACATGACAAGGCACCACTTCTAAGGACTTAGACTTGAAACTCTCAATTTGGTTGTGCAGCTTCTCAATCCTCTCCTTGATAAGATCAAAATCTTAGAAATCTTGATTGAAAGTGTAAGCAGCAGCATTGGCTTCAAGCCACAGCTTGATCACTGGAAGAAAATCCAAAAAACAATGGATTTGACAGGAAACCACAAGGGGAATGCTACAGAGGACAAGTGTTTCACAAGCCCATTTAACGCTGGTACATGGAACTTGTTCTTCTAAGACAGAAATATCCAGGAAGGAAAAAGCAACAAAGAGCTGCAGAGCTTTGCTTTTGTCAGAAGGAAAGATGGAATAGCCATAGTGCAATTGGAAGTGAGAAGGATTGTTGGCAAGACTGACCACTTCCCCAAATCAATTGGGCTCCTCTGGGAGAGGAGTGAAGTCATTGGACTCTTCGAAGTCAGCAGGGTAGTGTGGAGTCTTCACCTTTGTGAGCCATAGAGTTCTCTGGTTTTGGGCATGACGTTTAAAGTCACAGTAAGGAGTTGGCCCAAGGTAGTTCTCCTCTTGCTTGAGGTAAGGAGAGAATTTGAGAGAAAAACATATAAACTCTAGCATTTCCATATGCGTAGTTCTCCACTGGATAGGGGCAAGAATTGGCTTGCGAATAGGGTTCGAAAGTGGTAAAACCTATTGGGAGTAGAGTCATGTTGGTCAAATTTGACCAAAATAACACCAGCATTGGTGTTAAAACAGAGTCTTCTTTCCAGGTCCCCCAACCAGACTCGTTGACAAAGTTCAAAAAGGTGGGAGAGTCTTCCCAACCCAAAGGAGAAGGGGAAGGGGCATGAAAGTTCGATCAGAAAGAATTTTGTAAGCCAACATACGAGGGGAACTTGAAGGAGATATTTGAGGGGTGTTAAGGTTGGCATCGAGGTTTTGTAGAATAAGTTTGACTTCTGGAAGAGAGTCCATAGCCAAAAGACTTATTGTTAAGAAGAATTCGATTTCGACGGGATAAGGAAGACGATGTGATTTACTAAACCTCAGTAATGATCACTATTTATAGACGAATTAAATGAAGGAATGCATTCAGCTTTGGGAAGCTCAAGAAACGTGCATGGAAACAGATCTTTCCATGCCCCATTCATCCTTATTCATAGGGAGACATGGGCACAGATACCATTAACATTTATTTAATTACTTTAAATAAGATGTTAATGTGGAGTGTGTGTCTACATCCTAAAATATGCCTTCCAATAAGAAAAATACACGTGGCACCAAATAGTGTATTATCCAATCAAAACATGTCATGATTAAGCTTAAGATACAGAAGACCAAAGAGTTTAATGATGATGTTATTTTAGTACTATACGGTATCGTTTAGATTGGAAACGACCATATTTGGCCATTAAATAATAGATATTAAGATGATAATTAAGCACAACCACTGATTAGCTCTTAAAACCATTGAACGGTATCATTAGGGCCCCATTTCATCAAGAGAAATCGGTCATGTTTACAATGAATCATCTGAGTAAACTGTTTCGAAGCACTAATCCATGTTGCACAAAACTAGGAACCCACTACCTAGAGTTAGCTACGATTTACATCAACAAACGTGGAGGGAGAAGAGTTTTCTGAGAAGACCCAGTCAAGCGACAGTTCGAAGACCTTCGCAACCGTTTTGGGAGGGAATGAAAAACGTTTTGAATCAAATTTGAACGAGGATGTGGGTATCAAAAGAAAACGTAAAGAATGCAGGTTAAAGACAGACCCATCGTCTATAAATAAAAGAGGCAATTGAAGAGAAACTCTCAGTAAAAATTCATCATCTGACAATCCATACAAAATGGTTGCTCAGAGATCTAGAGTAGTTTAGGACTTAGAGTAACTTAGTTAGTTTAGTATTTTACAAGTTTGAAGAGTACTTATTTGAATGTAAGCTTACTTTTGATTAAATTTAAGTTATCTTATATCTTTCTATCTTTTTCTTTCCAAAGAGTAGCCGAATATAGGCTTGCTTTCGATTCAATTCAAGTGTGCCTATATTTCTGAATTATTCTTGTCGAAATCTTAAGAGTAATTGTATATAAACTTGCTTTTGATTAAATTTAAGTTTGTTTATATTCAATTATCTTTTCTGATTGAAGAGCGTCAATCTATTATTGATTGATACATTTAGGAAAATCCTCTTAATTGAGGTAATCGAACGGATAACACAATTGCCTAATTAAATTAGCTATTTTGAGTTAATCTGAAAATGATAAATTCTATTCTTTCCTGGCACGCCCGCACACAATCATTCTGCCAAAGGTTAAGCTAATTTAGCCCAAACACTAACCACGGTTAGAAGGGTCACTAAAGAACCCAAAAAGCACTGTTAAAGACCCGTCTAGGCTATACGAGCAGCTAGGGCTGCAAACGAGCCGAGCCGAGCCGAGTTTTACGATGTTCAAGCTTGTTTATTAAATTTTTAACGAACACGAGCTCGAGCTCGAGCTGAATGAAAACTTAACGAGTCGAGCTCGAGCCGAGCGGGCCTTGGCTTGACTCGAGCTCGAGCTTGTTCACGAGCCTTAACGAACCAACGAAAAATGTATATATATCTTCGCATAGGCCTAATACAACCAAAAATATTTTGATTGTGGGTGTATATATCTTTCATTTTCCTATAGACCAAAGGTGTATTGGCGTGCATGTGCTCTAACCTCCCTTGGTTGACTAGAAAGTGAAAACGGAAAGAACAAATTATGAAATAACAATAAAAATCCTAAACTTAAGTATATATACCCGAACTCGCGAGCCGACTCGAGCCGAGCTTATGCTAGCTCGAGCTCGGCTCGTTAACGAAACGAGCTGAAAAAATTGGCTCGAGCTTGTTCGTTTAACTTTTGAGCCGAGCTTGAACGAGCCACTAACGAGCCGAGCTGCGAGCCGCTCGCGAGCGGCTCGGTTCGTTTGCAGCCCTACGAGCAGCCAAACAACCGTCGGGTGCGTTAGGCTATACCAGCGGCCAAACAACCGTTGGGTGCGTTATTTCACGTATAGCCCAGCAAGCAAAATATTTCTTGCTTTTGGATTTGTTTGCAGGGTACGTAGTTTCCTGGGTGCATGGAATAAAATTGATTTTCTTTCTAGTAAGTAGTATATACACAATAATTGACAAGATTTTACTCCATCTCCAGTATCTGTCATATATCGATAGTAGCAATACATACTTAGGTAAGTTCAAGTTGAAAAATGAGAAGGAAAAAAAATCTTTTGTTACTCTTTTAAGATCACCTTTCCATGTCTAAAAATACAAATAAATTTATTTAGTTGATCAAAATGACACCTTCATTGAATTAAAATGGATTGGATATTGATCTTGCACGTCCATTTTGAGGTAGTTGAGGTGTCGATTATTTATGACATGAAATGGAGATCTCTAATCCACGCATGAAATGGAGAGGATGGGTGAATCCGATATTTAGCATGTGATGTATAACAATCATTCAACAATAGATTCAAATAGCTTCCTTGACTCTGAGTAAAAGCTTTATTTGGCAAATCTTCACCGGATGATGGTAATAATGAAGAAAAGAGTTTGTGATACGAGGAGTACTTCAATTTCTAACGCTCAAGACCTATATAAAAGTGACAATCTTCTATCTGGACACCTAAAAGCCGAAGAGGCAAACTTCATCTTGTCGTTAATTTTTATTTTCTCCTTGGCGGTTTCATGGGTTTTGTTAGGCCTGGTGCTCTTCTTCTCAATGGTTATCACCGCGAATTTTAGCATGAGGAGAAAGTGGTTGTTGTTCATGTTATATCATCAAGTTAAATAGCAAATTCCTACTCTCATCGATCTGGTGAACCCGGCCACCACATTGCGTATATATATGACCGGAAAAATAAAATGATTCAATGAAAAACTATAGATGAAGTTAATTTGTTTAGTACCTTATCCCAACAATTTTACGTGCATTAACTGCATGTGATACAGCAAGGACTATTACAATGTCTTTGTGCCCAAGACACAAAGACATAAATGCTAGTAATTGCGATTTTCTCAACCTGTGGCTCTATATAAACGTGCTTTCAATCTGTATTTCTTGCACAAAGAAGCTGGATATATATATAGCAGAAGATGGGCTACACTCAGCTCATGGAACTTCTGGTCTCGATGATGGGCGGCGGTCCAGTCTTTCTCCGCGTGTTTCTCAAGGGCTTCTGCATCCCTGGCCGAGGAAGTGGTTGTTTTTCCAATACTTGTTCATCCGCGCAGAGAGGGTGGCGGTGGTTCATCATAATCGTATGACATGCAATACTTAATGCATGTAAAATTGTTGGGATAAGGTACTAAATAAATTGCAGAGAGAGTGATATGAAAGTGAAACTATTGTGCTAAGCTAATGTAATCTGTTCGAATCAAATTGAAGTAAAATAAGAGATTGGTTTCTAGCTCCTCTAATGTGGGCTTTTGCTTTTGCGTGTGAAGGCTAGGCCAGGAATTTTTAGTATCTCTCAGGGGCGACTCTAAATTCATCTTAAGTTTGTCTCTCTGATCCAAAATTCGAAATCTAAAAAATTTATCCTCTTTTAGACATAGATGTCTCATGGAGATTTCTACCATTTATCACCTTTGAGAGTTCGATTTTAATTTTCTAACGTTTAAACCCTTTTCAACTATAATGTTTATACCCTTCTCATTTACCTGAGTTCGAGTCCAACGGGAAGTAGGTTTGGGGTTCAGGGCTATAGATAGTCTCTAAACCCTCCGATGATTAACATACTAAATAAGGCTTGTCTGCATTCCAAATGTGGAGTACTGCAGAGGTGTGGGTGGAGTGTTCACAACAGTCGGATGGTGTTTTTAACAGTCAAGATCTAAAAAAAACTTTTTTAGGTCCCAGAAAAGTTTTTTAAAGTTTGGACCGTTGGATGCAAAGATGAACGGCTGTAATTGAACTGCAGGGACTCCCTGCAGTCTAATTGCAGAGAATCCGCCTCCTAACATACTAACATATCGCTAACTCCACTGATGTATACCGTATGAGAAAAAAAAACAAAAAACTACTCCAAGATTGGCAAAGGGCCAATAAACAAGGTTATTGTCGCCTATCAAAAAAAAAAAAAATACAAGATTATTGTCTTAACAGATTGAGTATTGTATATATGGTTTAACTTAGCAACAGGCAAAAGATCGATGATCGTAGATGTGTACTCATAAAATTAGTACCTGAACTCTACCGAACATTTTTTTTGAATTTTGGTAGCTAGGTTCTCCTTCAAGTTTTGTTTACTTGGTGAAAGCAAAATAAAAAATAAGGCCCGGCCCGGCCCTAGGGCAGCCGCCTATAGCCTCCAATCTTAAGTCCCAAAACGGGACCCCCAATTCGGGTAAGTAATAGCATATGTTTTAATGGCCCTAAGGGTGCGTTTGGATAGGGTATTGCAAAGGGGTATTAGGAATACCCCTTTTAACACCAGAGTCCCACCTTAATACCCTGTTTGGGAACTCAAAAGGGAGGGGGTATTGTGTAAGCTCCGGATTCCACAACACAGCTAATACCCCCTGAGGGGGTGTTGGAGATGGGCTGCCTCAGACCAGTTGTTATGGAATCCCCCCAAATCCCTCTCTTTCCGGACGAATCTACACCTCCTAATCCCCCTTTTCAACCCCCAGTATCCATTTTCTGGGCAAAAGCAAAAAAAATTAAGTGTTCCAAATTTCAATCCGTTTGAACCGGTAAAAAGATTTTAGTTTTTTGATCATTTTATCCTAAATGGTCATAATTAAATTTTGACTCTGAAACTCTCGTTGATTAGCCATAAGAAGGTAGTACAACCAAATATCTTAGGACGAACCAACGAGAGCCCTAGAGTCAAAATTTAATTATGACCCTTTAGAATTAAATGATCAGAGAAATAAAATCTTCACACCCATTCAAACAGATTGAAATTTGGAACACTTAATTTGTTAACCATATTTTTTAATATATAACTGTAGGTTGAAAAATTAAGTGTTCCAAATTTCAATCCGTTTGAATGAGTGGGAAGATTTTATTTTTTTGATCATTTAATTGTAAAGGGCCATAATTAAATTTTGACTATAGGACTCTCGTTGATTAGCCCTAAGAAAGTCGTACAACCAAATATCTTAGGGCTAATCAACAAAAGCCCTAAAGTCAAAAATTAATTATGACCATGTAGGATAAAATGATTAGACAAATAGTATCTTTACACTGATTCAAACCGATTAAAAATTGGAATACTTAATTTTTCAACGTACAGTTTATATATTAAAAAATATAGTAAAAAAAAAATGAAATGTGAAAGATTAAAAATGAATTTAATCAACAAAACTGATTTTTTCAATCTACAGTTTATATATTAAAAAAAAAACGAATTTTATCAAATTAAAACTGACTTTTTTATTTTGTAATATTATTAAATTAGAACATTTATTAGTAAAATTAGATATTAAAGCTTAAAGTGTGAAAGATTAATTATATTTGTAATTATATATATAACGTAATACATAATTAAGTTTGGGACTGCACAAGGGTAAAAAGGTCATTTGACATCTTTTTACATCATCCACCCTTTCTTGTACCCCATTTCTAATACCTCATCCAAACTAAGTGCTATTTAATACCCCCTTCATAAACATCGCATCAATGTGGGCCATTCCTTCTTAACCAATACCCCCTACTATCTAATCCCCCCTTCTTACATAACACCTCCAAATCTAATCCCGCATCCAAACGAGCCCTAAGTATATCAAACCTGCTCATATGCACCGGCGGTAGGATATAAGGTATCCTTGTGCGAGATGTGAGTTCAGGTCTGTAGTCGGCAAAAAAAAAAAAATTCTCCATAAAATTGGCAATCAATTAATTATCGAACTTCAAAATGTCTTTAGCGGGTATTAATTATCAAAATATGTGTTTGACCGTCATTTTCCCTGTATCGCATTGGTACCAGAGCCATGACCCCGTTCTGCGAGATGGCCTAGGGCCTCCATATCCCCTCCATATAGAGTCGAACTTGAGTATAATTTTTATTTTTTATTTATAACCGAGGAACAACCTTACAGTGGAGCCATAATTGGTCCCGACTCAATCCAAACCTTAGGGGAACTAGCGCGGCCACACCAGTCACGGTCCCCCACTTACTATCAGGGTACTTACACGGTGGAGAATCGAACCTCTGACTAAGGAGAGTTTTCCCAAAATCAGTTATTCGCCTTTACCACTGGGACAACCACTGGGTATGACTTGAGTATAATTGTTATGTACTTCCGTATATATTTCAAGTTCGAGAGGAGATGATCTATGGTTGGAGTCACATATGGAAAATAACACCAATATAATTCTACTAGTCTTATTTGAAAAAATATACATAATTAGACAATAGCCAACGGAGATGATTACGGTATAGTGACTTCAGTTTCTTTCTCTTTCAGGACTAGACGTCTATAAACATGAAAAATCTTAGGCCTATCCATTTATAGTGCAAAATATTTCTTGCTTTTGGATTTGTTTGGAGTGCAGTAATTTCCTGGGTATATGGAATAAAATCAATTTTCTTTCTAGTACGTGGTGCATACATAATAACTGACAATATTGTATACTCTATCTAAGTATCTGTCACATATCGATGGTAGCAATAATTAGGTAAGTTCAAGTTGAAAAATGAGAAAAAGAAAAATCTTTTGTTACTCTTTTAAGATCACCTGTCATGTAAATTACAAATAAATTTAATTAGTCGATCAAAACGCGCGACACTTTCATTGAATTGAAATGGCTTGGATATATAATTCGATGATCTTGCACGTCCATTTTGAGGTAGATGAGGTGTCAACTATTTATGACATGGAATGGAGATCTCCATACCACCCATGAAAATGGAGAGGATGCGAATCTGATATTTAGCATGTGATGCATGACAATCATTCAACAATAGATAATTCATATAGCTGCCCTAACTCCTTAGTAAAAACTTTATTTGGCAAATCTTCACCGGGCGATGGTAATAATGAAGAATATAGTTGGTGATACGATCACCTCAATTCCTAACACTCAAGACCTTTATAAAAGTGACAAAATCTTATATCTGTACATCTAAAAGCCGATCAAAAAGAGGCAACAGTCATCTTGTCGTTATATTTTTATTTATATCCATTGTATTGTGCATAATTCAGCACATTTGGCGTATTAGGCTACATAATAACTGTGAAATCATTTAATTCGCAACACTATGCCTTCGAATTCTTGATCTCCGAAATGCTATATAAACCCGTCGATCACCTGATTTTTCATGTTCTTGAAGAAGAGACAAAGACGGTCTACAGTGGGTTCGCGACACTCCTCTTTTTCTCAACTCGTTCATCAAATAATCCATTCGAGGAAAAAGGGTTGTGATTCATGTTGTTTCATCAAGTTAAAAAAAATTTCAAGTTGTGTGTTGTTGATTGCACTACGTTGAATGACAAACTGTTAAAGCAACACAATCAGATGGCTCAGATCGTTTTCATTAAGAGGTTTGATAGGGCGCATGAAAATCCATCCGTAAAAGTGTACGAAAAAGAGGAACGGACGGTTCAAATTTACAGAAGCTATTCATTATGTTGTTTTCATGTATGCTTTCATGGATGGTCTTTCATGTGGCCTTACCATGCTCATTAATATTACCAAGTGATACGAGTTTCAACTCCTGATCAAATGGGCCTACATTTGCTTGAGACAACCAATCATATGAAGAATGTTAACTGGTGCTTGTATCATTTGGCGTAGTACAGGTAGGCACATAATTGTACATTAAATATGAAAAAGAAACCCACCGTACGTGTCTAAATTGGGACCTAATTTTTTTTAATACAGGGTGTTTCGGGCAGCTTGCGCACGATTAATCGCTACGGTCCCTCCCACAGTCATTTCACACGTTCGCAAAACAGAAGCCGCTAATGCCGAGTCAGCTCTTGTGCCGGTTCCCCAAAATTAAGAGACACAAATTCTTTTTTGCATTTAGGATTTGATAACATTACGGATAATTGTGTAGGTAATATTAATGTGTGAAATACAAAAGAGGATAGATCACGTATATTTATTTTTTAGTTTTTCAGTTTTTTTTTTTAAATATCTTTGGCTCCGTAAATTAGCGGGTTTGCTTTATTGGCTATCTCCAGCACTATAGCCATCATTCTTATGGAAACATGCTACAGTAGACCCTAAACTAATTTTTTACCAATTATACCGGCCAAAAGCGAAAATACGGAACGGGTAACATTCAGAGTCCAACACAACTCCAGTGAAACAGATTTAGGGCAACCGTTTTGTTTGTTTAAATTGTTTTGCTTCATGTATCAATATCAAGAAAAAAGGGCAACCATTTTTTAAGTTAAATATTGTTCAGCGGTTGCTACAATTCTGAGTAATGGCATGAATATGGAACCCTACCGACGGATATCAAGAGTTTTTTCCCTTCGAATTTAAACGGGCTCAAACTATCAATAATCGTAGAACATATTGTTGCCACAAAATTAAGATCGTGATTAGATGCTTGGGATTCGATTTGAGGCAAGTAAAGAATAAAAAGATAAAAAGACTGGGAAATTTTGATTGAATTTATGTAATTTTGCAATCCGTATTTTTACCTGCGCAAAATCTTACATTGAAACACATTTGATAATTAAGGCTAAGTTCCGCTAAGATTTTTGGGTTTTTTCTTGTTTGGTCCTTATTCTTATTTTTTTAGCTTTTTGAGCTTTATCTTGGATATTTCTTAAAGTATTTGGATAAAATTCTTAATTTTTTACTTTTTGATGGGACAAATCAATAATCTACAAAAAGTAGGCGCCAAAATTAGCAAATGCAAAAAATAAAAATAAATAAAGACAAAGCAAGAAAAATCTCCAAAAATCTATTACCGGTCAGAGATATTTATAATCGATCAATGTTTAAAAACATATCTCAACCATGATTGCTGAGACGAACGGGTGAGATTATGCACTACGGTAAATAACTTATTCCATGGAGGAGCTGTAAATAAGTTATTCTCATCCTGAAAACCCCACGAGTTAACGTCATCAACAACCAGTTTGACATCAGTAGGAAAATTGAAAGAAATTATAGAGCAAGCCAATTAAAAGGAACTGTACATTTACATTTTCTCGGCAATTGAAAGCAACATTTAAATTTTGAAGCCCTGTGTACACATATACTCTCTCTCTCCCTAGAAAACCTCTCCCTAGGGAAAACCCTAACTCAGACTGCGTTTGGGGGAGGCCGCCGCAACCACCCCCACCCCCACCTCTCCTATCTCTCTTCGTCGTGTTCTTCATGACCACCAGGTTGCGGGCAGCGGTTCATTAGGACAGCGAGGGTTCCTCAGGAGCTGGCGGATGGTGGCTCCTATGTCCCATTCCTCTTCCTTTGTCTCCAGATTTATTGTTCTTGGTCCGGCAGCAAGCTTAATAAGGTGTGTGATTGGTGTAAGTGGGTTTTCCGTTTTCTTTTCTACCGGCGGGTTTCCCCTGTTCGGTTCTGTACCAGTCTAGATATTCCAGAGCTGGTGGGTGATGATGGTGGGCAAATTACCCGGTGCCTATTGAGGAATGGTTCGGAGTTGGTGGTCTTTGTGTGTCTGGATGTCTGTTTTTGGGGTTGGTGAGTTTCGGTGGTGTTGTTGGAATTGGTGGTGGTCTGGTGGTGTTTGTTTGGGCTGCTCAGCAGTTTCCGCTGAAAGAAGACAGGTCTTCGGTCGCCGTGGTCCGGTGGTGTTCGATTCTCTTCCTGTTCAGCCGGTGACCCTTATGGTTTTTGTCCATGAGAGCTGTTAGATTTTGGTTGATTTGTTGTTTTGCATTCAAATTTTAGCAATGCTTAATTGTTTACAGGTTTGAGTTATGGATCTCTTTAGATCCTTTGTTATCTAGACTGAGATTAGTTCTTATGTACCGGCATTATTGCGGGGCCTACTTCAGCAGTAGGTACTTGATATCGACGTTTAGGTTGCTTGGGTTCTCTCCTGTATCTGTTCTGGAATCTGTTTGCTCGATGGGCTTGTGATGAATGAATGACGTTTTCAAAAAAAAAAAGAGCAACATTATAGAGCAAGGCAAACTCTTGGGGACACCTCACCCCATGCGTAAGCGTGTGAAACGGCTGTGGGAGGGGCTGTAGGGATTAGTCTGAGGTGTGCGCAAATTGGTCGGGAACACCCTGCATTACAAAAAAAAAAAAAAAAGGTTTTAAGTGGTCTTGGCCTGAGACTTAGGTATTTGTTCCATCCCAAAATCTCAGATTCGATTCTTCTTGGCTTGAGGCTTCATTTGTTACATTTGGACTTTTAGGACTTTTAGATTTTCTGTGCTGAAACCATACAAAGAAGGTTATTTTGAATGCTTACAGCAGTGTACCTTCTGTTTTAGGTATTGTACTCCGAGGCCATTAAGTGCATTGCTTGGGCAAAACAAAAATTAATGAAAAGGAAAAGATGGCTTACCTGATTTTTCTTAACTCAAAAGGTCTATATATACAAACTGTGACAAATCTTTTTATAGAATAATATGAGCAGAATAATAAGATCTTCGCATTTGTTCAAACGAATTGAAAATCCAAGTATTTATTTTTTTAATATATAAATAGTCTAAAAATGATCCAATTTTCAATCCGTTTGAACTAGTGCGAAGATCTTATTATTATGATCATATTATTCTATAGGGTCATAAATTAATTTTATTTCTAAGATTTTATAATCAAGTATTTGCTCCACAAGGTTCTAAACGAAAGTCCTAGAGACAAAAAAAAATTTATGAATGTTTGAAATAATATGATTAGAATAATAAGATTTTTGCACCGGTTCAATGAGATCAAAAATTATAGCATTTAATTTTTTTAACCATATTTTCCGGTACTTCACAACTGTTTTTCAAAAATTAAAAAATTAAAGCAATTTGATTGACGTGTAGGAGGGTCAGTTGGAAAGGTAGATTGCCCCATTTATGAGTGAGGTGGCTTGTTCTTATTGGGTAGGAGGGAATTGGCTTGTACACAGAGGGTCCGTGTACAATTTAATCTCAAAAAACAAAGCTGAAGAGCAGCACGACATAAGGGAACCATCACATATATCGGCATAAGTTTCGATTAAAGAACCCCTTGTATGACTGTCCTCATATACTTTCTCATGTGAATCAAAACATGACTAATTACGGTCTTAATTAATTCATGATCCAAACCGTACATTTAATGGGTCTCAATGTGCTTAACGTTTATGCAAAGAATAAAATTGATCGAAGACTGGAAATGCGAGATGAAGGCAATTGTTGTGGCACAAGAAATTTGTCAAAGGATATCACGATCAAATGCGAGATGAAGGCAGTTCCATTTCTATTCAAGATCTAAGATGGTTCATGCCCATTCAAATC
Source organism: Rhododendron simsii (assembly GCA_014282245.1). Classification (NCBI taxonomy): domain Eukaryota; kingdom Viridiplantae; phylum Streptophyta; class Magnoliopsida; order Ericales; family Ericaceae; genus Rhododendron; species Rhododendron simsii. The sequence continues at coordinate 6,904,594 of CM024961.1, read as the reverse complement.
TGTAAAGAAGTATCGAAGATCAACATTGAGGCTCTTCATGAAGATTATCTAGTACACCACCTTGGATTATGAACTACGGCTACTGCAACTTGGAGGGGAGTTTAGAGCTGGACGAGCTTCAAGCAAGGAAACAACAAAGCTCTTGTCCGACGTAATTTTTGAGATAGCATCTTTATGCTCTTTTAATCCTCCTGGGTTGGGTTCAGTGCCATCTAGGACTGTAGAAAAGAGGTTAGATCAATTAACAGCAATAATTAAACAGCAGATGCATGTTTACAATATATATATATATATATATATATATATAATGGTTAAGTGTCGAATACCTTTTTCCCGATTGTGATATCCTTTGACAAATTTCTTGTGCGCTCCATAGCAATTGCCTTCATCTCACATTTGCTTAGGCCATGATTTGAAGGCTCAGCCGGTGTTACATAATGCAATTGTTCATCCAACTCTTCGATTTGCTCGGATAATCTTCACAAGACTTCAGAACCACCATATATACGTTCAGATAATTCTGATCCATCACGGACCACTCGATCGTCATACGTAATATGCGTCACTCAAATTATGGAAGGTGGGGAAATAGTTGTGGGTGAATACGCAAAGTTCAAGGGACAAAAACAATTGTGGGTTCAAATGTGGTTTGAGGAGTGGGAAAATCTGAATCGGTACAGTGTACCGGCATCAACGTTGAGGCTCTTCATGAAGATTATCCGGTACACCACCCTGGATGATGAGTTGTAGCCACTGCAAGCTTGGACAGGAGTTTAGGGCTGGACGAACTTTGAGCAAGGAAACAGCCGGTTCAACCATAGCTACTGTCCGTAAGAACAGGCCGTCACCACGGCACCACTTAGGTACACGTTGGTGGGAGCACAAATTTCCCAATCCCATGCCACTTGCACGATTCGAAACCAAGCCATGCCTGCGGAAAGAGGGAGGCACCAACAAGGCCACCATGCACCTTCGGTGGTTGAACCAACGCTGATTGATATGTAGAAAACGAAGGAATTTTGGAAAGAAACGAAGTGAGGATTTAACTGGATCCAGTTTGGCTTTAGAAGCTTTCTTATCGATTGGATTATTTTCTGAGTCATATGATGAGGGGATCGATATAAATATACTCATATTAGCAACCACTTCCCATAAAATTAGGACTCCATCGATCAGAGATCGGTATCCTCAACTGCCTCCGAGTTAACCTAGTCAAACAACCAAGTGATCGAGCTTATCAAGGACTACTATTAATTACTTATCCTCATTCGATCAAACCTCCATCGAGTTGACTTGGCAAAACTCAATCCCTTCAATCTCTCAACAAATTAAATTATATCACAACACTCTGAGGTTTTCTCAATTCGATCAATTGGTTTATCCGTCACATAATAATTTATTACACAAAAAGTTGGGCAATTTGGCCACGACAATCTAGATTTGGGCTATTTGGCCACAACAATCCAACAATTTCGATTCATCACGGATCACTCCATCGTCATATGTAATGACTCCGACAGCCTTTTTTTCCATTTTGCTTAAGGGCCCGACATGCAATAACCCGACGGGGATGATCTTGCACGTCCATTTTGAGGTAGATTAGGTGTCGATTATTTATCACATGGAATGGAGATCATGGAGATCTCCATTCCTCCCATGAAATGGACTGGATGTGAATGTGATATTTAGCACGTGATGCATAACAATCATTTAACAATCGATAATTCAAAGTGCTGCCCGGACTCCCTAGTAAAAGCTTTATATGGCAAATCTTCACCGGGCGATGGTAATAATGAACAAAATAGTATGTGATACGATGACTTTATTTGATAAAGCTTCATTTCGGTTACGGACGGCTTGGATTTTTATCCGAATAATGGACGGATAGGATTTGTAAGAGCTCGAATTAAATTCAAACCGTCCGCACAAGATGGATGGTCGGATCGGCCGCACTACACGGTGTAGTGGTGTAGTGTGGCGGGTGCACTACAGTCCCTCCCATTCCAATTTTATAGTATGCTAGAATGTGTACCAAGTTTAGCAAAGAAGCTAGTAAACAATAAGTGAGTCTCATCTCTACAATTTCAAACTCCAACCATAAAACATAAATGTCACTGTCTTAGCACTGGACCTACATTTTATCTCAATACACCTTTTAACCCAGAAATATACCAAACCCATTGATGTGCTCATGTATACACTAAGTTAGCACACATTTGTGTGACCCACTTTTTATCTTAGACGAATCAATAACCCACAAAAGTTTAGTGTAAAACTAACAAATGCGAAAAAAATTCAAATAAGGATAAAATTCTCAAATTTAAGTAAGTTCAAGAGAATGGAGCCTTAAATATAAAGTTAAATTTAAATGTAAAAAACATAATTTAGTTGAAAATATAATTTGAGTTAACCAAATTAAAATTAAATAAGTAATTAAATGAAGAATGAAATGAATTAAATAAATACAAAGATAAAAGAATTAAGAAATTAAATAAAAAAATTAGTTAAAAAGGTGGGGTTGGGGGCATTTCCATCTTTCTGGAAAGAGAGGTGGGGGAGGGAAGCAGGTCTCATTTGGAGGGCAGTATCGAAATCACCGTTGTTCAAGAACTGACAAAGCTGAACAAGCTTTTCAGCGGCATTTTTAGAGATATCTCCACTACTGAGCTTTGTAAATAAGGCACCTATTTTCCTTGAATTATCCACGATTTCCCGCTTAGCTGGGTTTACAAATGAACCTCCCAGTGGATCTGATGTCTCATTAAAAAGCAGCGTCAAGGTATAATGATAGGTCTTTAAGCTGGGCTGAAGCACATTATTTACAAATGAGCAAAGCAACACACATTAGATGAGGCAGTATCTCTACGGTATTTTTTGTTGTTGTCATTTTCTCCAAAATATGAAAATTTGAAATCACACTTTTCTTGGATAAAAAAAATCACTTTTCTAAAAATTACGTCCTTTTTACCATTAACGACAGTTAATTCGAATATCTCCAGCGTCGCGGCAATATTCTTATTGACAAAATAAAAATAATCGAGCCATGGCAATAATGAAGAAAATAGTTGGCAATACAGTGATCACTTCAATTTCTAACTTTCCCAAGACCTATATAATCGTGACCAATCTTCTTTTCGTGCATCGATCAAAAGGCAGAGTAGGGGACACAAAAATAAATGTCAGTTCTTTCGTTTTTCCCTCTTTGCTCGACGATTTCAGGGGTTTCGTTGGGTTGTCCTCTTTCGCTCATTGTGTTTGCCAAGAATTTTCACATACCCAAACAGTGGTTGTTGTTCATGTTATATCATCGAGTAGTGAGTTTCCTAGTCTAACCTAGTCACCCCCTATGACATATTGTGTTCCGGAATTAGTTGAGGTACGCGCAAGCTGGCTCAGACGTCCGGTTATCCAAAAAAAAAATAATGATTGTGTTACCATGATTCAACAATTAATTAGACACTTTAATTAGTTACAAGTTACAACGATGCATCCATTTATTGTGTGAGATAATCACAGCATTACAGCAAGGACACAAGCACTATTTCTTTGTGCCCAAGACACGTAATTTTGGGAAATTCTCACATTATCTCTGTATAAATAGTTCTCTAATCTTTCTTTTGAGCATCCATCCAGATGCAGAAAAGAATGGGTTACAATCAGTTGATGGGTTTTCTTATCTCGATGATGGGTGGTCCTCTTTCTCTCCATCCGTTTTTCAAGGATTTCTGCGTTCCTGGTGGAGGGACTAGCTGCTTTTCCTTGCATTTATCTCGGATTTCTGCAATCGAGGGCAACAAAGTGACTGCTGATGGTGGCACATATACCACCAAATGATGGGTGAAAGACCAGCTTGTAGTAGTTAAGATGATGTTGTTATCTGCTAAATTAAATTATATTGAAATAAACAGATTGCTTTGTTTTGGTATTTTGTTTTCCCTTGTGCTTTTCTCTCATTTGATGTGTGTTCCGATGTTGGTATTGCTATCATAGTGCAAAGGGTTTCGAACCAGAGCTCTATTAACTGAGGTGTTGGAGCTTGAGTTGAAAAACACACAATTAAAAAAAAAAAAATACACAAAAACAGAGAGAGAAGAAACAATTTGAGGCGTTCAGCAGGGGAAGTTTCTATGAATCTAGATGAGGCCAACTCTTGTTGCAATGAAATGATCGAGACCGGTTATCGTTGCCTGGGGTAAATCAGATTTTGGTACCCAAAAACATGTTTTCAAAAGAAAAAAAAAGACCGAGAAAATGCTTTCAGAATAGTCCATTTTAATCCAACTTTTATATGTTGTCATACGTTGCGAATTTCTTATCTGTCTGCTTGTGTGATCTAATTAACAAACATCCCAAAAATGAATAGTCTGTAAGACTTGGTTGTATATATCCATTTATTGACGAGAATTTAATTAGTTAAGATATTTGATTTGGTGCAAAAAAAAGTAAAAAAATCATGTGCAGAAGTACCCGATCTAAATATATACTACATCCGATTATGCCATGACTTCTGAAAATAGACACTGAATATGGGATGGGGATACTAATATATAGTTGCGATGAATATTATCCTGAATATTAATTAATTCGAATATTTGCACCGAATAATTGCAATAATCTTATTTGGCAACGTCTTTGTAATCCTCGCATAATAACAACATAGAAAATACCTTACGCGTGTAGGACTTCCATTTCATGTTACTAGTAGTTGTCTAGTCTGCTTATATAGAAATACCTGCTATTACCATGTGATGATCATTCATAGCACAATAACATAACAACAGTTAATTCGAATATCTCCAGCGTCGCGGCAATATTTTTATTCACAAAAATAAACATAATCGGGCCATGGCAATAATGAAGAAAAATAGTTGGCAATACAGTGATCACTTCAATTTCCTAACTTTCCCAAGACCTATATAATCGGGCCATGACAATAATGTAGAAAACTTGGCATAAACAAAATGAACTTACTTCCAAACAAACCTAGCCTTAGTTGAGTGACATGGGAAAGAATTTATTATACGGGCTTAAACATGCACCCATTTCAATAGCAAACAGCTCAATAGAGAAATAGACAGCCAATCGAATAAGTTATGTGGTTGTTCAGAACTGAATAGTCACCGGATGCGTTAGTTTTACCATCAACCAATGTTCATGTAGGCACCTTTCAAGCAAGTTTCTCATACACTCCTATGAGGTTTTAATGAAACAAATGCTTGGGGTTAATCTCCTCATTAAGATGAACACATTTGTATGTGGATCCGTGCAAAATACTCCGTAACAAGTGGTACTCACTTTAATTTTGTGTCAAAAATGACCAAAAACCATTTTCCATAGCATCTTTAGAAATCTTGACTATTTTTTGAAAGGTGAGGAATTAGACGATAATGTCATTGAATAGCAGAAAATTTGCTCCACCTCCAGTATCTTTGCCTTTCACTCCCCAGATTACGGGTGAGGTATACACATTCCTTGCCTTGCCTCAGCTAATATGGGTATCTATCTATGCTTCAATTTGCATTCATGGCCTCACTAGCACTACACAGAGCTTCACTTTTTTTTTTTTGATCCGCAACAGAGCTTCACTTTGGTCTAATTAGATCATGGCCTCTCTAGCACTACACAGAGCTTCAATTTGGGCCAATTAGATCATCTTGTTGTTGCGATTGTTCATGAAAATCCGGTAAAACCACCAATCATCCAAATAGGAGGACTAAATTACAATAATCTCTACTAATTCTAGCTTCAACTATATAACACAGTGACAAAATTTTCCAGCTCACCAATACAAAAAATTAGTTAAAACCAGCACGTGTATATATATTCTCAAAACTGCTAGATTTGTACTGGGATTAAACCTGTTTTTTCAGCCTTTATAACCACGTGTATACATATTCCATCACTAACCACTTTATGTCACCAAAAAGCACTACTATCTGTTTTCTGAAGTTAAGCAGCGTCGAAACAACAAAATCAAAGTACTTGAGAAACTTACAACATGATGACACTCGATCACTGCCGGTCGACAATTCTCTTCCCATGGAACTGCTATTTATCTTCCCACCTCCACCACCACCACTAGCCTCCACAGATGCACCCAAATGAGGATGAAAGCATAGAACCTCATTCCCACAATCTAACACCAATGCACTCCCAGTCGAGTCCAACCCACAACCACCTTCCTTAAAACTAGAAATAGGATTGCACAATAAGAAAACACCCAATTCACCATGAATCTTCACTCTGAGATCCATCAATAACCCTCTCAGCCTCCAGATTTTGGCATCAAGAAAAGGGTAGACCCATTACACATTCACTCTTGCTCTTAGAAATTGGATTGATAAAAGCTGAACTCCAAGGAAAATGTCGTTGAATTTGTGATGAGACAATGAACAATAAAGAAAGTTGCACCTCAGACTTATATAGCTAACTTCGTTTGCTCCTTCTGTGAAGTCATAATCCAACACGGCCTAAATGATTTGCCATCGCTGCGCACAATTTTAGTCACCCATTTTCCACCTGCATTTTATAAGCCGACAATGCAACTGGACCAAAGTTGTAAGCTTTTATCAAATAACAGCAGCATGATTGAGATTTTCTAATGCTTCAAGAGATTATACTGAGTAGACTACTAACCTAGAAGAATTAACCATTGAATTAGAGAAATATGAAGTAGCTTAAATGTCCTAAAGAAGCACCAACTAATTTATTTATGGCATAAAATCATGCAACAAAATCACATTTTGCTCCGAAAACATAACTTAAGGGAACTATTAATTTGGAAAACACAAGCTAAAAATGATAACGTACTACCTGACCTGCTAACCCTTAGCCTAATCACATGGCTCAAAAGGTTAACATTTAGTTATACATAGCTAGTCAGGATTCGTTATATATCAAATCAGTTTTCCTTTCACTGCCAATGTGGGATCTGACATAACATCTTGGCTAAACCACCAAAGGGAAGGGTCCAAATAGCCTAAAATACGTGACTTAGTATGACCTTCAGGTTTCTTCAACAGAAAAATCAGCCTTCTGCACCACCATAGGACCAATTGAGAAAGCAATATAATTCTCGGCTGATATATACAATTGAGACATATATCTCCATTTTTGAAAAAAAAAAAAAAAACTACTCTGTAATTTTTAACATTCCCATCTCTATTTGGAAAAAGATGATTTTCGAGTCAGAATATAATACAAAGGACACATACTAAGAGAAAGATGAGAGATCAAACCTGCATAGCTGTGCACCTCTTGATCTTTGCTATCAGTCAGTTAACTTTAAAACTCTGGAAACTGAAAACAAAATAAGAACTTCAGAAAGCTGCGGTCGTCGGCTAATCAAAAGTAAAACAAATTAGTGAAACAAAAAAAAGGTGAATTGCATGACGCTATAAAAGAATTAGGCTTAAACAAGCACCAAGTTCAAAGGCAAACAACTCAATTCATAGAATGTTTCAGCTTATAAACGGAAGTTTCAAATGGTACTATAATTCCAAAGATCATATATAGAATGGGCACCCAGCTAGGACGGATCTTATATAACTGATCATTACAACTTTGGCTCTACTTCTCTTATAAACTTCAACAAATTCAGTTACTTATGTTTTTGTTTTTTTTGCTTTTTTTTGTTTTTTGGTTAGTAGTAGTAGTTGTAGTTCCAAATGAGGCTGAATCAATCCGCAATACTGCTTGATCAAATCAACTTTTTGCCTTGAGGAAAATAAATGAACGTAGAAGCTCATACTTCTACACGCAACCCTGTTTCGGCTGTAGAAAAAGATCAAAGTCTTCATACGATGAAAAAAGCTTTTTCTCAAAGAAAATGTACATGTCTGGTTGATTATCTTTATGAAAAAGCTTTCTTCGTGCATCAGGACTATCAAAAACACAATCCGACGACTGTGAGAGAAGTCTGGACCTGATCCGGAGTCTGTGTGTATGTGTATATATATATATATATATATATATAAACACAGTCAGGTTCCGGAGAGGGATCCCGCATTTTATTAAAATGCGTGACTCCCCTTGCCGATTAAATTTCTATGGTCTGAGCCGCTCAAAGTGATCAGAGCATGATTTTAAGGGTTCCCGCGAGAAATCAGCAAAAAAAATAACCGGGAAGGGCTCCATCCGAGCAGTTTTCATTGAACGGTGCAAAAAAATTGCTCGGATGAAGCCTTTCCCAGTCATTTTTTTTTTGCTGATTTCTCGCAAGAACGCTTAAAATCATGTTCTGCACATATTGAACAGTTTGGATTTTTAAAATTTGATCGGAAAATGAAAGTCCCACATTTTAACAAAATGAGGAATCCCTCAAAGGATCCGTGGTGTATATCAGTCAGGTTCCGGTGAGGAATCCTGCATTTTATTAAAATGCAGGACTCCCCTTTCCGATTAAATTTCGATGATCCGAGCCGTTCAAAGTGATCAGAACGTGATTTTAAGGGTCCCGCGAGAAATCATCAATATATATATATATATATATATATATATATATATATATATATATATATATATATATATATATATATATAGTGGTTGAGAAATTAATATTGGCTAGCTGGAGAATTGATAACAGAAGAATCCGAAGATGAAAGGAACGAATAATGACAGGTCAAGTTTTTCTTGGAACTATTGCATAAATAGTGCAGAGCAAATACCTCAGTGGAGAGTTCTGGCTTTCCCTGGCTAAAAATCATAAAAAAAGCCACCCACATTATCGTCTAATAGACCGAGATAGACTTGGTCAAGCGTGGCTTCACCATCGATACTTACAATAGGGACATGAGCAATCTTATGCCAGTCTTCTCCTTCCTCCAGGCGGCAACGAGGTTTCAGCAATGGACAATCCCAAAATTCCAGCTCAAAGAGGGAATTGGGAAGCCCCTCTCATTTTTTATACATTTTTCTTTATACATTTTCCCCCTCTCTCCTCCTCACAGCTCACCCATTTTCGTTCCTCTCCGCTTCCTCCCTTCCGTCCTTTTACCTTCCGTTTTTTGGCCGGTGGTCCGGCCCTCGTGACGGGTTCCCGTCCTTGCTGTTCGGCGATGCTGGTTCAAACCGGAGCTAGAAGGCAGTGAGTGGTGGTCCGGCAAGCGGCGTACGTTGATGTGGTAATAAGGTGAGGTTTGGGGTAAGGGTTTTTGCTTTCTTTTCTTCTTTTCCGGCCGTTTGGCTTGGATTCTACCGGTCGGTTTCTCCGGTCCGGTCCGTACTGGTCTAGGCTGCTAGATCTGGTGGGTGTTGGTGGTGGGCTAATAATTTTAGGTTAAGGTTTGTTGTTGGCCGGATTTTTCTGCTGCAGTTTGCCCCTTTGCGTGTCTGGGTTGTGCCGGCGGTTTGGTGCACGTTTGGGTTGTAGTGGAAGTTTTTGGAGTTTTTGGTGTTCGGGTGTCATGTCTGGTGCTCCGCTGCGGTTACATGTGATCGTCGTGCTGCCGGCGGTCGCGTGCCGGAGCCTGAAGTGTCAGCAAGGCTTGCACCGGTGTGGTCCTACCCGTGTCAGATCGTCGGCGGTGGTGGTTCACTAGTGTCGTCTTGCTTTCGGATGTGGGTGTGCCGGCGTTTTGAGCTCCTTCTGGACATCGTCCCCGAAATGATTGCATCTTGTGCTTAGTTTTCAGGATTGGACTGTTGTCCCTCGGGACTTCTATTATCACTTTCGACGACTGGCTCCTAGTTCGGCAACCTAGTTGCAGGCCTGCTCCGGCAGGGGTGTCAAGAGTAGTGGTGTCCTTTTGGCATGTGCTCGCGTTTAGCTCGTGTTAGTTTTGGTTCAATCCGGTATTTTATGATGTAATCTATCCTGCCTTCGGGCTTCTCCATTGTTTAATGGATTGACTTTTCAAAAAAAAAAAAAAAAAAGTTTGGGGTTGGGGATGGCCAACTGTAACGTCGGGGCCGGCCCTGCATGCCTTGCCTTAGCTAATAGTATACCTTGTACAAAAACTACGGGTATATATCTATGCTTCAATTTGCATCCATGGCCTCACTAGCACTACACAGAGCTTCACTTTGGTCTAATTAGGTCGTCTCCTGTTGCAATTGTTCATGAAAATTAGGTAAAACCACCAATCGTCCAAATAGGACCAAATTACAATAATCTCTACTGATTCTTTTCTTTTTTTTGAAACCAATCAAAAAATTTCATTCAACAAACGTCCGAAAGCATTACAAATTTCATTACAAATACAGAATGAACCAAAACTATCATTGTCTAGACACAAGCACCCCTGCCGAGGCGGCCCTGCAACTAGGTTACCGAACTAGGAGCAAGTCTAGAAAAATGACAGTAGAAATCCCTACAGACAACAATTCAAATCGGCAATCAACACTACGCACAACTGAAATCTGAAAAACAACAACAAAACAAACTAAAAACAGTACTACTCTCCTGCCGGAGTAGGCAACATCTTGCCGTTACACCTGTGGCTCCAAAAACCAGCACCCTCCTAGTCGAATCGAGTTGTTGAAGCCGAAATTAAAACCACACAAACTTTATTTGCCACCACCAACATCCGCCGGATCTGGGAGAGACCCAAACCGACAACACCCGAATCTAGGAGAGACCTAGATAAGTATATATTACCCAAACTGCAGCAGCCGGTAAGAAAGGAAAAAAACAAAAAGAAGAGGAAAGTCCACTTTCACCCCCTGTGGTTATCGCCATGTGCGGATACCCCCCTTGTGGTTTAAAACTGACCACATAACCTACCTGTGGTTTTGAAAATGTGCGGATAGACCCCCTACCGTCATATTTTCCATCCATATTAACAGAAATGTATCTCACACATCTCTAGAATGTAATCTAAGTCGTTCATAATGTATTAAATAAAGAATAGAGTATCTCTGTAAAAAATCATTTCGATCAGGTATCAATAACCCAGTGATCTAATTTTTTGAAATTTTTAGTAAATTCAAATTTGAAATTTTAATTTCATAACAAAATCGATTTGACCATGAGCTTTTCATTTTTTGATTGACTTGAATTTTGGCATAGACATAGTACTCGTCAAAATTTACAATATCAACGGTTTGGATTCAATTTTTGGTATACAAGATGGTGTGGTTAGATTTAAAAAAGAAGAAGAATCAAGGGACGTGATGGGGGTATAACGGTCTTTTAACGTTGTGTCCGTTAATATGGATGGAAAATATGACGGCAGGGGGTCGATCCGCACATTTTCAAAACCACAGGTAGGTTATGTGGTCAGTTTTAAACCATAAGGGGGGTATCCGCACATGGCGATAACCAAAGGGGGTGAAAGTGGACTTTCCTCCAAAAAGAAAGTACCCCTCCACCCAATCGCACACTTTATTATCTCGCTTCAACTAATTCTAGCTTCAACTATAACACACTAACAAAACTTTCCAGCACACCAATTAAAAAATAGTTAAACCAGCAAGTCAATTTACATGCCATGTCTACACAATCCACCCAGAGTCTGAGAGATTGCAAAACATGCATATTCTCAAAACTGCTAGATCTGTACTGACCTGTTTTTTCAGCTTTTATAGCCACGTGTATATATATTCCATCACTAACCACTTTATGTCACCAAAAGCACAATCTGCATTCTGCCAAAATCGAAGTATTTGAGGAACTTACAACATGATGATATGTTCCCCTTCAGATTTCCTCAGCACTCACTACATCCTTTGTGTTAGCTCAACAGTCGATCACCGCCAGTTGACAATTCTCATACCCATGGAACCGCTATCGATCTTCCCACCTCCACCTCCACCACTAGCCACCACAGATGAACCCAAATGAATATGAAAGCAAGGCACCTCATTCCCACACCCAAACCCCAAACTTGGTCTTTACCACACTGAAAGTGTGTAACCTGCTGAGTTGAATTAGTTGATTTCTGTAAGATCTGGTGCTGTGTTCCGTTTATCCATAATGAGGAGGAAGTTAGAATGTTTAAAACCTGTTCAAGATGAATGGCAGATATGACTATATGAGAAGTACCTCATTGTTTGCAGGTTACTAAGTGCCACCTGGTTACAGATCCTCACACCAAAGAATCTCGTGGGTTTGCTTTTGTTACTATGGAGACAAATGTACGTGGATGCAGAACCCTGTATTAAGCATCTAAATCGTTCTGTGTTCAAACGACGATTAATCACAGTGGAAATGGTGTTTTTTTTTTTCTAGGAATGGTACAAATATGCAGCTAAACTGTTTGGGAGTTTATAAATGCAACTGCGAATTTACTGCATATGACCCGTTTTTTAAGTAAAAAATATTTGAACAAAAATCTCAATTTCTTCTGCTAGCGATGAAGTGGCAATTTTACATGTATTTCCAGAATCTTTGCGTGATAGTGCTCAAGATTGGTATAATTTTTAAGTCCAAGATTGACATTGAATGAGATTGTAATACAGTTTTTCAAAACTTTCAATCCCTCATATGAGACTCATATGGTTTTACAAGAACTATCAGATTTCTCTCAACAAGATGATGAGTCTTTGTCACAGTGTTGGGGGCGATTTAAATGTTCCGTATTCTCTTGGTCGAGTTTTAATTGTAAGCTTGGCAGTCTTCTGGTTATCTTTTGCCGTAATTTAAATCCTAAGCCATGCTAGGTAGATTTTAGGTCCACTGATGAATTTTTGGATAAAAATGCTAAAGAGGCTTGGGATTACCTAGATGACTTAACCAAAAAGCTCCAGTTTTGTGAGTTGACTGAAAGTTTTGAGGATACCAATCCTAATGCGAGAGAAAAAGAGGAAATAGAGCCGCTTCCTGAGAATATCAATTCTGATGCGAGGGAAAAAGAGGAAATAGAGCCATTTGTCATTATTGAAGGCTATATGCCTTTTGAGTAGTCATTGCCAATAGTTACACTGAATAATCAAGTACTACCAGCTCTAGATTGTGCCACCCCTCCTACCGAGTCTCCACTTTCACAAGAGTTTTTAAATGTGGAGCAGATTGATTTCCATGGTGTTGATAAATTTAATTTAGTTTATCATCCATATCTTGTGGATTTTGTCAACATTTTGAAAATTGATCTAGTTTGGGCTATACACTTGGTGGTATTTAAATATTTAAAACAAATTCGGCAAATGCTCTATTCAAAGTATCTTATCTTGTGGTATGGCCGAGTTCAATTTTTGATAAAATGTGTAGAATGGAGTGCTATGTTTATTGTCTTAGCTCTCGTTGGCATAATAAATGATCGGTACCCGCGTTTGGCTGCTCGTACATTATTTTTTTTATTTTGGGTCTGGTATAGCCACCCGTTTCTCACTTGAGAAATGAGGAGAAAAGTAGTACCCGTGTCTTTCGCGTGAAGAAAGTGGATGATTTTTGTATTTCATTTTATTTCTTGGCTTATTTATTTCTTTTCGTTATTTTCTTATTGTCTTGGAGGCTAACATTTTGCAGGTTATTCGATTTAAGTTGGGGGTCTCCCTCTCTCTATAGTTTACTCTACTTAACCCCTCATTTTCGAGGTGCTATCTCTCATCTCTTTTATGTTTCTGTCCTATCTTTATTCTTCATGCTTTCAATGCGGACATCGAATAGTTTAAGTTGGGGGGAGGGATCACTTTGTTCACTTTTCTTTTGAACTTTAAAAAAAAATGGTGGAAATTTTTTCTTTTTGCATGAGACTTGAAGGATGTTGAGATTGGCTCGTGATTGATTGAGTTTGAGATGTGACAGTTATTGTTTGATTAAATTTGTCATGGCATTTATTTTTAGCTCATTTGCATCACGTCTATTTGGGCTTTGGTTGCTTGCGAGCTGTGACTTAATTATTCTCGATGGCTAGTTTAGTAGAGACTTCTGCCCATGTGAGTTTAGAGCCTTATATTTTCTTGGAGTGGTGTCAAATAAACTCTGGTTGTCACAGAAGAGCAAATTCATTGTTGATCTCATTATTTTTGTTGTTGTCGAGTGTTGAGAATATTTTGAATTGCCTACTTGTCTCTTGGGTTTGAAAAGTTGCATGGTTGTATTACCCCTTGGAGAGGATTATAGGTCATCTTTGCTATTTTGAGCCGGTTCGTTTCTTTCATTCACACATTTATCTCTTATGAGCCAATTTGAGCCTCATGCATACAGCCTTTTTCTTGTTAAGCTCCACCATCTATATTGTGTCTTGAGAAGGGTTAGTTAATGATGTGAAGGTGAATTATTGAGAAGGGGATGAGTGGAATTGCGAATTGAGCTTTGATTGTTGGTGATCTTTTTCATTCAAGAGAGAGAGAGAGAGAGAGAGAGAGAGAGAGAGAGACAAGGCGAGGACACACCAAAATTATTGTAGAAGAAGAAATATTTGTTCTTAATGTGAGATTTTATTAAAGAGTTAGGATGAGAGGTGTGGTGGAGTTGAAAGGAAGAAAAAAAATTTTAAGAAAAAAAAAGGAGGGCACGCATCGTTATATTTGCCTTATGTGAATTGTGGTTAGCCTATATTCTCGGACACTTGAATGTATTATCCTAACCTTGAAATATTTTCTCTTACCTGACATTATCATTGGAATTGAAGTCCTATTTGATCCTAGGGGCAATGAGTTGTGGATTGATCGCAGAGAGAGTTTTCAATACTTGGCAATCCGTTCATAAGCTCGTGTGTCCACTTTGTAGAGCGTTTTTTTTTCATGTCATTATGTGCGGAAGTATTTTGCTTTAATTTACATAGCATCCGCCTGCACATATTGAGAGTAATATGCACCTTGTTTCAAGTGATTTCATTTGTTGAGTGCATGACACAGTGAGATTTGAAGTCGAGACTCGGTCCGGAGAGAGCTTTTGGTTATTTTTCACTTGTGACCGAAACCCTTATTCACACATGCTGAGTATAAGTGCCATGAGTTATTTTTCTGATTTGATAGTATCTAGAACTGCTTATGCCTGTTATCTCTTTACGATCGCTACATGTTCTTTGTTTGAGGTATCATTGAGCTGTCTTACAATTTTTCGGGTTTCATGTGAAGAGGATTCACTGTATTTTGTGGGTGATCATTGCTGAAAACCCTCACGAGACTACACTCGTCCTCTAGGGATCGCTCAGGGGTTTAAATCGCTTGTTGCACGGGCTACGTGCAATCATGAGTCCTACGAAAGTGGCGTAGTTAAAATTTGGGTGAAATTACACAGACACCCCCTCATTTATCTGGTTTGGACACGGACACCCCCTAACCTTTAAAACCGCCCATACACACCCCCTCATCTACTGAAAAGGGAAAAAAGCCTCAACGCCGTTAACGGAATGAACGAAATGTCAAATATACCCTTGGTGAAATTACACGGATACTCCCTCATCTATCTGGTTTGGACACTGACACCCCCTAACCTTTAAAAACGCCCATACACACCCCCTCATCTATTGAAAAGGAAAAAAAAAAACCTTCAACGCCGTTAACGGAATGAACGAAATGTCAAATATTCCCTTTGTTATGAAATGGAGCAACAAGCATACGCCACACTTCACTCGTCAGAAAATTCTCTCCACCTTACTTGATCATGGCGCCTCTGTCGCCTCTGTCTCTCTTTCTCTCCCTCTTCAACTTGCATTGTAGATCATGGCTAACCCTAGATCGTGAAGAAAACCTAAGTTTCAAAGAATATCGGATCGTGTACATTGTAAAAAAGCTATAGATCATGGCAAACCCTACTTTGGAAGGTATGTTTTATATGTCAAAAAATTCTAGATTTTCTTAAAATGGCAAAATGTAGATGATATGTTCATGATTATATGATATATGAATACAATAGGGTTTTTTGTTGGGAATAGTAGGGTTTTTTGAAAGGTGTTATACAGTGGTGACTTCGAAACTTTTAAAATTGGCTTTTGTTGTTTTGCATTTGCTTGTCATCCATTTTGTATTTGAAGTCCTCAAGGGGGCTATGATCTAGAATTTTTTTACATATAAAACATACCTTCCAAGTAGATTTGCCACGATCTTCAGCTTTTATACAGTGCACAAGATCCGATGTTCTTCGAAACTTAGTTTCTTTCACGATCTAGGGCTAGCCATGATCTACAATGCAAGTTGAAGAGGGAGAGGAAGAGAGACAGAGGTGCCATGATCGAGTAGGGTGGAGAGACTTTTCTGATCGAGTGAAGTGTGGCGTATGCTTGTTGCTCCATTTCATAACAAAGGGAATATTTGACATTTCGTTCGTTCCGTTAACGGCATTGAGGGTTTTTTTTTTTCCTTTTCAGTAGATGAGGGGGTGTGTATGGGCGTTTTTAAAGGTTAGGGGGTGTCCGTGTCCAAACCAGATAGATGAGGGAGTATCCGTGTAATTTCACCAAGGGTATATTTGACATTTCGTTCATTCAGTTAACGGCGTTGAGGCTTTTTTCCCTTTTCAGTAGATGAGGGGGTGTGTATGGGCGGTTTTAAAGGTTAGGGGGTGTCCGTGTCCAAACCAGATAGATGAGGGGATGTCCGTGTAATTTCACCTAATTGCTCGGGACTAGCAAAATGTAAGTCCCATATGAAGAGCTAAATGACTGTTGGTAATTTTCACCACAAGGCTTCATTGGAACGCCTTGTTGAAGTTGCGACCAAAAAGGGAAAAACTACTAAAAGACTGAAAATAATACTACAAGCAGATTAGCACTTTACAGAGTTAGACAGTCCCCGTAACACAACTATATTAGTAATTATGTGCGCCAAAATGATAAAAGATTAAGCACCTGGTAATATGTTGAGGGGGCTCAACTGTGCCAAAATTGGATGGATCAGCAGTGTATGCGAGTCCTGCGTATGACTGACCGGTATCGAAAGCCAGATACTTGGGTACTTCTTTCTCTGCCATCATAGTGACACAAAATCATCAGCTGGAACAGATGTTGCAGCAATGTAGCCCTGCTTGGGACAACAGTAGAAGAGCGTATTTGATGCAGGCCGAGACCTGCAAAGGTTAGGATAGTCCCGGGAAGACACTTACCGAGGGCAACGGAATCACTTGACGTTGCTAATCGCGGAAGACACGCATGCGACCAAGTCACACACTTGATTGTCAGAGGAATCACTCACTCTCAAGCAAGAAATACTTGCATATATTTTCATAAACTCAAACTCCCATCTTTACATTCATAAGCAAAGCTTATATAGGACTACAAAAGATGACTCAACAAGACTCAATAAAAATTAGACAATTTCCTAGACAGACTTTTCAAATACCTAGACCACTATTAAAACAAAAACACAACTTACTAGATAGTCAAAACATATATTTTTAGACCAGAAATTAAAAGACATTTACTAGAAACTAAAAGACACTTTGAACTAATTAAGATAACCCTTCGTTTTTTCGATATTATTTTGCTCCTGCATCAGTATTTCACTTCAAAGATTAACATAGGAAACTCAAAACAAATTATCCATCAAACTCCCTATTATGAATTTATGATACTAATAAGCTTGGGGTGGCATCATCAATAACCATCTTCTTATCAGATTTAGAAAGTACCAAATACAAACGTTGAAGTGAGAGAGTAGGAATCTGCAGTCAAAAACAATAGAAAGGTAATAACACAATAAGCTGCTACAACCCATATGTTATTGCAAAGAGGTCAAAGACAGCCAGGCTCAGCTGGATATCCATGTAAGAACCTGAAACTTCCTTTTGAAGCCAAATTTCTCAAGCATCCTCCCATGTTTTTTCATAATGTCTTCTATACACAAGCCCGTAACTAAGATCTATCTAATCTAACTATCGAAGTACAATTGCAATAGGTCAAACACAGCCAGCCTCAGCTGGATATATAGCCCAAACTTCCTTTTGAGGCCCAATTTCACCAGTATTCTCCCATGTTCTTTCATCATGTTTTCTACACACAAGCTGTAACTAAGATCTATAATCGGAACTCGAAACTCTCCAGTGCCCATAGTACAAAACTTAAAGTACATTAGAAGACGTAGTAGTTCAGGAATATAACAATCAGCAAAAAACAAAACATCTCTCTATCTCTCTCGTACTGGATCTTACAGGATCTTGTTCAAGGGGTGGATCAATCTCAAAATAATTGCAGTTTAAAGTTCACAATGATACAAATTACAAACTATGAAAAACACTAAAGCTTCTTAGTTCATACACATGCATAAGGATCTGTGAACTTTAGCCGATATGGCCAATCAAAAAAAAAAAAAAGAACTCTAGCAGATATGCATCTCTTCTACGATATGATTGTGATTCCTTACATTCTGAGATTCGGTAAGAGAATCTGTCTTCGTTTCAAGGATCACAAGTTAATCTCCACAGTATGAACTTTGGTTGCAGGGAGCTCCTATAAAGTGGTGCCGCTCCAACCTTTGGAGCCCGCTTTTGCGCTCCCAACTAAGGAACTACTCCTATCGAGATGGGAGCTCGCCCTTACAAAGATGGAAACTTTTGTATGATGTTTTAATAGAAAAATAGGGATTTATCACTTGACTTTATTAATTGTGTCTTTGATGAACTCATATATATAGCCCAAGTCATGATATCTTGAAAAGAAAACCATATATGTAACACTAGCACATTTCTTACACTAATGGAGGACTTGGCCAATATTTTTACTTCCAAAAATGATTGTACTTTCAAAATGAATACTCTACGCTACATTATTTTGATAATATATATACATGCTCCTCTCACGCTCCCAATCTTGGGAGCTTATGTATCCCCTGCTTCGTGCAACTAAGGTACGAACCAAAAATACCTATGTGCATGCCTCTTTCTTATAAGGAATACCAATTTGGTTATCCTCTTTCTCTTATATAAAGCGGATTATGAGAGGATCTTAACGTGTCCCTCCAAAACAAGTACCACATGTAGAACTTTAACATCCAAATAGGGTAGAACATTAACGTCCAAATAGGGGCTGCAATATAATTGCTACAAATACGTTAAAATAAAAAAAAAGTAGGCCCATTACACTTTCACTTTAGCTCATACAAATTGGATTGATAAAGGAGAAATCCAAGGAAAATGTCACTAAATTTGTGATGAGACAGAGAAAAATTTGATAGCAGCACCTCAGACTTATATACCTTACTTCGTTTCCTCCATGTCACACACTGGAAACTAGTTTGATCACAATCATGTAATGCCAAAGCAATACGAGCGCTTCCCTTCACAAAGACATAATCCAAACACGAGCTAAATGATCGGCCATAGCTTCACACAATTTTGACCACCCAAGATCCGCCCGCTTTATAAGCCATGCAATGCAACCGGACCAAAGTTGTAAGCTTTTACAAGTAAGAGCCACATGATTAAGATTTTGTGATTCTTCAAGAGCTTATGCAAAGAATACGAACCTAGAAAAATAAACCACGGAATTAGAGAAATATGTAGTAGCTTAGATGCTCTATAGAAGGACCAAGTACCTTATGATAGAAAGTGATGCAACAATATCACGTTTTTCTCTGGAAAGTAAACTCAAGGGAACTATGAATTTGGAAAATGCAATTGAAAATTTGTGGCATCTTTGGCTAAACCACTCAAGGGAAGGGTCCAAAATAGTTTGAAATACATTACTCAATTAGACCTTCAGATTTCTTTCAGAAAATTCAGCCCTTGTGTAGCTCGGCATTAAACCAAGTGGAATGCAACACACCATAGGACCAATTGAAAGGCAATTCTCCGCTGATTTATACACTTAAGAAACATTTTTTCTATCTTTTGAAAAAAAAATCCTTGTCAACATTCCCATCACTATTTCAAAAAATATAATTTCCAAGCCAAAAAAGAATATAAAGCGCTCATACTGAAGAAAAGATGAGAGATCAAACCTGCATAGTTGGACATGCCCCTAGGTGTTTGTTATTAGTCAGCTAACTTCCAAACGCTGGAAATTGAAAACCAATATTAAGAATGTCAGAAAGCTGCGGTCTTTGCCTTATCCAAATTAGTAAAAAAGAGTTTAGAGCAAAAATACAGAGAGTTGCATGACATTGAAAAAGAATTTAACATGCAGGAAATAAGCACCAACTTCAATGGCAAACAGCTCAATATTCTTTAAGAGAATTAACAAGGAAAAGGCTTATGATATCGAATTTCTTCAAGTTCGTCCACTTAATGCCTAATCACCCTGTATTCGGTACAAACTTTTCAGCTTACAAACGTGAGTATCAAATGGTTACTATAATTCCGAATGATCTTAGAATGGGCACCAAAGCCAATTACCTTCGTGGTTGTTATTTTTATTGTTTGTAGTAGTTGCAGACGTGGCCCATATTACAAACTGCTTGATCAGATTACCTTTTTGGGTATGCAAAAAAATTTTTTTTAATTAAATAAAGAAGTAACTAAAAAAATCACGAGGAGAAGAAATGAATGTGGAAGCCCATACATCTACCTGCAAAAACAAAGAGAAGTAGTTGACAAATATGGGCTAGTTGGAGAATTTAAAAACAGAAGAATCAGAAGATGAGCGGAGTGAAATAATGACAGGTCGAATTTAATACCTGTGTGGGAAGCTCTGGTTTTCCCTAGCCACATATCGTAGATAGACTTATTAGTCACTGATTAGTTCATGGTCGATTACTATAAAAGGGATGTGAGCAATCTTATGCCAGTCTTCTCCTTCCTCCCTGCGGCAACGAGGCTTCAGCAGTGGACAGTTATCAAATGAAAATGCAATGAGAGAAGTGGGAAGCCCCTCTTCTGGCAAGGATTGGAGCTGAGGGCACTCGGAAATATGTATGCGTTTGAGAGAGCCAAGAAGTTGAAGGCCCCTTTTGTTGAGTGATTTGAGATTCGGCAGATCTTGGAAGTAGAGATATGTAAGAGTGGAGCCGTGGAGGGCAAGAGCCCCTCCTCGGGGAACGACTCGAACACATATTCTTCAGATCCACCGAACAGTACAAAGCTTGTGAGAGAGGGTAGCGTTTGCAAACCCCAATCTCTTCGCCCACCAACAAGTTTCTTGCAATTCCTGATATAAAGATTATCTAATTTGGAGGGCAGACCCCCTTCTGGAAAAGACTCAATTTCTGGACAATCTATTAACGTTAATGACTGAAGAGATGGGAGGAGAGTGTGCATTTGTTCTGGAAGAGCCTTCAATTTCTTGCAACCTTCAATGGTAAGTGTCTTAAGAAATGTCATATTTTGGAGCTCAATCCCTTCTGGAATCAACAGGGTCTCAAAATTTGTACATTCCCCAATAACTAGATCTCGAAGCTTTGGGAATAAACCTAGTGGGAGGGATATGAGACTCTCACACATCACCAATTCCAGACTTTCAAGGAACATATTGCAGTTGCTCATCTCTGGGACATATAGCCTTGGACATTTCTCTACACTCAGCTCCTTCAGATTTGTTAGTGTTGCCAGCTCGCTTGGAAATTCCTTCAAACTTGCAAAGCTTGAAATCTCCAGTTTTTCTACTGAAGAAACACTTCGCCACTCCAATTGTACCCCTCGGCATTCCTTCAACAGTAGCTCTCGTATAAAAGTAGTCCTCGGAAGTGAAGTCACAAGTTCTGGGCATTCCTCTACCTCAAGCTTTTGAAGCCGAGAGAACTCTCCAGCATCTAATATACACCAATCCACCCACCCCGACATTTTCTCAAAACGTAGAGTCTCCAGAGATTGAAATGGTTTGCTTAAAGAACCGCTCTCTCCGTAAAATTCATGGCCCACGTTCGTTATATTGGACATCCTTGCAATGGTAAGCTCCTTCAAAGAGGGCAGTTGACCAAGTGGTGGCAAGGAAAAGCAATTCTTGCAATTCTCCAAACGTAACGATACCATATTGCAAAACGATTGATCTCCTAACCAAGTAGGAAATCTTGTGCCTCCATAGTTTTTTATCTCAAGGTGCTTCAAGTTTGTATGAGGCTCTAGCTTTTCAAGCACATCTCTTGCATTCTGTGAGTCTTCTGTAATGCTATCCCATTTCAACGCTAACTTTTCAAGGTACTTTTTCTCACTCATCTTTGCTTCTAACGCATCATTGCCACTTTTTACATTTTGCAATCCTGATATGGAGATGGTTCCGCGAAGATAATCAAACTCCCCCAACTCATTAATACCTATCCCGCTGCACCTTCCCACTACAAAAACAGTTAATTGTTGGAGATCTTTCAACCTACTTATATGCATTGGCATCTTTTTTAAGTTGGTTCCACTTAAATCAAGATGACGCAATAAAATTAGTTTTACAATCCCTACTGGTAATGTTGTAAGAAGATGACAATCAGATAACAACAATGTTTCTAAATTGTACAGCGTACAAATTGATTCTGGCAACTCCTTGATTTGGGTGTCAGAAAGGTCCAAAAAGCGTAGATGTTTCAAATTGCCAATTGAATGAGGTAATTCCTTAATCATATATAGTGACAGGGACAGCAGTCGTAATCGAGTCAATCTCGACAAAATCTCATCCAAAACCTTTTTACTCAACGACCAAAATACTTTATAATTTCCACGCCGTAGTGGTAGAAAAGTTCTTAAACACTTAGCCTCCATAATTCCCTTGAACTTCTCAAAGCTATCAAAGTGTTGAAGATACGAGAAATGACGTACCTTGTCAGAAATACCGTGTGGCTTGCCATCCTCTAGGCTATAACAAAAATCTCCCATCACATATTGAGCTAAATCATGAACAAGATCATGCATGACAAACAAAAAATTATTAGCATTTGATCTCTGAAAAAATGACCTTGAAAGCAATTCGCGAAAGCACTCATAACCTTCTTCTTCCACTGTCTTATTATTCTTGGGCTTCACCAAAAAACCTTCTGCTATCCAAATTGAGACTAATTCCTTCATGTCAAATTCATAATCCTTAACAAATATGGAACAAAAAGCAAAACATCTTTTCAAATGGGAGGGAAGATAATAATAGCTCAATCTTAAGGCAGGAAGGATGTTACTCTTCTCCTCCGACAATTCCCATATGGCACTTTCCAATATACTATTCCAATCCTTAACATCTTGTTGGTAGCGCAAAAGACCACCCAGTGTCTTTGCGGCTAAAGGCAAACCTTTACACTTTTTCACGATCTCCTTGCCAATCTTTTCAAGGTTGGGATGCGCATTGCAATCTCCCTTCCCAAAAGCATGTTTGGAAAACAACATCCAACTATCTTCCTCTGGTAATTCCTTCAACCAATGAATAGGAACTGTTTGCATGATAGATGCAACACTCTCATTGCGCGTTGTAACAATAATCTTACTGCCGCGTGCTCCAAATCTGAAAGGAGTAATCAAGGCGTCCCAATGTTCATAGTTCTCATTCCAAACATCATCCAAGACAATAAGAAACTTCTTTCCACCCAATGATTCTTTCAACTTGACATGAAGCAAGTTTAGGTCTTTTGCATCAGAAGCCGGCCCAATGACTGACTCTACAATTGTTCTTGTGATACTTAAAACATCAAATACGTCAGAGACACAAACCCATGCTTTCTTATCAAAATGCGCATCCACACTGCCATCATTGTACAGAAGTTGAGCAAGAGTGGTCTTGCCCATCCCACCCATCCCGACAATCGGGATCACGTCTATCTTATTACTATTTTCTCCATCAGAGAGCAACAATTTCATAATCTCTTCCTTGTCATTCTCCCGTCCATAAACACAGGATTCATCCACCAAAGAAGTTGTTGGCAACCTGGTTTGGGACCACTTCCGTGTAGCAACTTCTCTCAAACCAAGGACGTCTTTAGCTTTCACGAAATGGTCTAACATGCCAATCATTTTCTCTAATTTGGAGTTCACACCACGGTCAAAAAAGCTAGTGAAAGTCGAGATCACAGAATCTTGTAAACTTTGTTTGCCTCTTGGGTACTCGGCTTCCACCTTGCTCCGCAGAGCCTCGGTAGCAATCTCATCCACTAGGTCCTCGGCTTGGTAGACAGCATCTTTAAGCTCGTCCAGCCAAGCTTTCACAGCTTGATCAGTGATCTGCCTCTCCTCTGCATCGTTGAGCCCCTTATTAAGTTCAAGTAATGTCACCTTCAGCTTCTTGAGAAGACTTTCGTCATGCTTTCGACCCCGGAAGAAGTTGATGAACTCTTCGGAAGCCAAACGGTCGAGCAGCACTCCAAATGCAGCGCCTAGAAATGCCTCTCCAGCCATGTTTTTTTTTTTTTTTCCTGTTTTTCACAGACAAAAGAGATCACAACACGGTTGGGAAAGAATGCAGGAAACCAAGATTGAAACTCTTTACAACCTACAGAATGAATGTCTTTTTCATCTGTTTGATTAACAAGAAAAATATAATAAAAAATGAAAATAAGAGAAAGTAAAATAAAATAAAATAAAATAGTTTTTTGCCTACATCCATTTGATTAATATGAAAATTTTACAAGAAAATAAGGAAGTCAGAGTATTATTGTTGATTCTCATAAGAAATAAATTTTTCTTATATTTTTTATGAGAAAAAGGCAAGTTCTCTACCTTTAAAGGGTTGTATGAAAAAGTTTATTTTCTATGATTTTTTAGGACATTCTTACTAAGTAAAAAACCAAAAAGTTTTTTTTTTTTTTCCTTTTTCTTGCATTTTCTACAATTATCTTGCTAATTAAACAGACCAAATCAAACGTAGCCAGAGTGAATTGAAAGCATTAACTAGTTGGTGAGTGGAATTTGTGGAATAAATGTATTTTTGTATGAGCGGAACAAATGTATTGCTTCATCACATTTATGGGGAGCCATTGGTTCAGTTGACTCTGTCATTTGCGGGTCTCAAAATCTCTATACACGATTTTCGATAAATTTTATGTCTATCACTCTTCACTCATTATTTTTAAAAACCTACATCTAAATCCAAACCAAATGGGGCAAGAAAACAAATCAAAGTTGGAGTGCTGGACCAACAAAAAAATAAACAGCAAAAAATATAACGAATGCGAGCGATACAGGTTGGTTAAAAAAAAAAAAAAAACCAAAACAAAAAGGCGATACAGATGAAGGCACGTGCCCACGAAACTAGGATTAATACCATGTCAAGTGTAGTAGTTGAAGACAAATACAAAAACCAATCATGCTCTCCGAACAAGAATCAATAGGTACCGCTAGGGGTGTACATGGTCTGGTGGTTCTATAGAAATTCAAGAATCGAACCATATCTAAGGCTTCCGAAGAATTGAGAAACATAATTAGACCGTTGCACATATGAAAACAAAGCACAACAAAATCATAGACCGGTCTAGTTTGGATCAGTTTCCGGTTCTAAACCATGTTAGCATTCAAAAATTGCAAATATATAATTAAAAAAAACATGAATAACATACCGGGTAGTTCTTTAAAATAGCTAACAATTTCCTTCTCAAGACGATGAAATATATATTTTTTAATCCGAAGAAGATGAAATCTTACTGCAAAACTGAGAGAGAGAGAGAGAGAGAGAGAGAGAGAGAGAGAGAGAGAGAGAGAGAGGGTTGGTAGAGAGACACGTGAGAATGAAAGAAAGAAGATGGAAATCTTATTGCCAAACTTGGAGGGGGAGAGAGAGGGAGAGAGAGGGAATTGATTGGTGGAGAGACACGTGAGAATGAAAGTTAGTAATTTTGGAACCCCTGAATAGAATTCTGAAACAGCGAGCATCTAGCTTCAAATTCGAGATATTTGAGGATGTCAAATTTTTTTAAGGTTTACGTGACAATTTGACATATTAAAATTTGATATCTTCAAGGTACCCATTCCAACTAACATATCAAATTTATTATTTAAAAAAATTTTGGAGTGAAACAATGAAAGAAAATATTTGACACCAAATATCAAAGTTGACATTAGAAATGAGATGTCAAATGACACACATTGGACATCTTGGTTAGAAATGTTTCACATATCAATTCTTCCGCTTAACATGCCATGCCAAATTTAACATCTAGATTGGAGATGCTCTAACGTACTAGCCAGAATGTCTTTCTCCATTTAAAAAACAAAAAATGTCTTTCTCCGTGTTCCTCTTCGTGAATCCCACTTTGAGTGACCCCAATAATCTAAACGAAAATTCCAACTTAATATTCATTTACACATTCATATTCACAATAGAAGTGGGTCTTACAAACATTGGGTGTATAGTATGTGTGGACTCCACCTCTATTATAAGAGTGGATGTATAAGAAGGTGTGTATTTGAGTGTAGAGGTTTAATAGGAGTTTTTAAATATCCATTCTCAAACTTCATCCCTCATAAGTATTCATCTGGTACTTTTTGAACAGTTATATTTTCATCATTTCAGATGGTGAATTACCTATTTTACCCTTTTAATAAGATGTTCATATGTTTGTATATATTTCTTTCCTAAATTAGTGGGATTGTAGTAATTATGCTATCTCAAATCATGGGATCATTTATGGGGGAAATTTTGAATTCTCTAATTTTCAAATCCTTAATTAAAATATATTCTAAATCATTTCCTCTCCTATTTTCGTGAATTTTAGTTAGTTTTTTTTTTTTTTTCCAAAACTAACCAAAATCATTTCCATGCAATATGCAGATCAATTTATGCACAAATCGTGACATATTTATGCACAAATCGACAATGTTTTTTTGGACCGGCCATGTTTTCCGTTGATTATCTATTAGTGGAAGGGTATGGCCGCCAAGGACCGCGGTTGATGGGGCCGGAGGACTAGACTGTGTTCGCCATTAAGGGTGCAAAAATGGACTAAATGGAAATGAGGTTTTAGATTTGGAAGAGGGGGTTTTAATGGAAATGGGGTTTCAAAATGGAAATGAAGTTTTAATTGGCGAGATATTCGGCTGTATATTGGCAAAATCTACGGGGACCAACCATTATCTTTTCTATTGAGACTCCAGGACTTAATTTTTCATCCCAAAATTCATTACTCTATAATAGTATATAGAAGGGCAATATTGGGTTTATTTTAAAGCGAGGATGAAAACATACGTGTCAATATTGAGCAGGATGAAAATCTACGAGGAGTGGGTTTCGAGGATGATTCTTTAAGTCTCCCTAGAATAAATCGTTTATCCAATAAAACCCGCAATGAACTTCATCCGTGCGGGAAAAAAAAAAAAAAACGTACTCAAAAATTGATTGAAATGTTAAGAATTAAAAAGAAAATGGCCTTAGTGCAGCTGTAATAGGCCCCACAACGCCATTTCGATCATCGGAACTAAATCGGGGTGACCCCAAAATCCGGCACAGCAGCCCTCCAGCTCCCATTAATTAACCGACCAAAATAAAGTTAAAGTTATGAAGGTGACCGGACCAAATTTTAAAAGAAAGATACGTCAAGACAAAAATGGGGTCACCGCTGGCAATAATTCACAGTGCTGAATACCTTTAACAATTGAGCAGCAGATGATTCGATTCCCATTAACTTTTTAAATTTTTTGACTTATCTACTTATTTGGTCTGTATAAAATATGCTTGATTTCAATTTTGTCCTCACAAATATTTTTATTTCAATTTTACCCTTCTAATTTCTAATTAACCGATTTCAATGCTGCCCTTTCCGTCAAACTTGGATGGAAAATGTCTAAGGGGCTAAAGGATTAAGTGATGTGGATTGTGGATTATGGAACCCTCAAAGTCTCAAACCCACCGACTAAAAACCCTTCTTTTTCGTCACATCTTTCCCCACATGCAAAACTAAAAACCCTAAATGTGAATACATTTCCCGATCTCTTCTGCCCCAGATCTCTTCTCCCCCTAAATGCATCTCTTCTGCCACCAAACTAAAAACCCCGGATTTAACAAAAATGATTTTTTCCCCTGCAATATACACCTCTGTCTTTTTTCTATTCTATAGTTCTTTTTTTCTTTCTACATGTACCAACTGAAGCTATGAATTTCATAATGCTTGAGCTCGTTTATGTAACGAATAGCCCGCAAAACCTACGCACATACAGGAAATTTATGTATTCGAGTTTTGATCTGATGAGTAATCATCTCAAAGTATTATATTCGAACTGGTTTAGAGAAATGTTAGGTATACTTCCATTTGAACAAGGCAAAAACAAACCGAATAGAAACGTACAAATTGAGTGTCTGAAGCAGGGCTAAATAATTAAGGGACGAAAATGTAAATTTTCGTTAACCTAACATTTTTCTAGGCAACCAAACGTAAGTGGATAAAGTGAAAATTAGGCCTAGTTTCCAAAAAAAAAAGAAAAGAAAAAAGGGTAAGGCTTTTTTTTATTTTTTTATTTTATGATTTATCACTTTTAGCCCAGATAGTGCTAAATCATGGATAATTCCGAATAAAAGGGTAAAAGTTATAATTTTTACTTTTCTAATTCCTCTGGTTGAAATGATCTAACAATCCATAAAATTTTAACTCAAAATTCTCAAGTGTGGAAAACATTTGAATAAGGGTAAAAAAAAAAAAAAAACTCTAGCTTTTATTGGGAAACTAGGCTTTATGACCACAAGGAAAATCTAAAATCTCCTAGCTATCACTCCACCTCGTCAATGAAATAAATTTCTGAGATATGGAATCGAATTCATCCCTCTCTAAAAAAAATGGGAAAAAGCCATAGTAATTTAAAATTACTCCCAGTTTTTTTTTTTTTAACACCGATCAACTACATAATCCAGTGTAGAATCATGCGGAGGTGTTACCCGGTGGGTTTGGGATTTAGGTTTTAGGGTTTTTAGTTTTACAGGTGGGGACATGTAAACGGAAAGAATGGTTTTGAGTTTTAGGTTTTTATTCGGTGGGTTTGAGACTTTGAGGGTTCCATAATCCACATCACCTAATCCGTTAGCCCTTAGGCATTTTCCGTTAAGTTTTGAGGGAAAGGGTAACATTGAAATCGGTTAAAAACTAGAAGGGTAAAATTGAAACAAAAAATTATATGAAGACGAAATTGAAACCAAGCCTATTTTGTGAGGACCAAATAAGTAGATAAGCCCTTTTTTTTTTTTATCATTGATTCCCGTTAACTGATTGGACAGTTGTAGTGGGAGAGAACACCTCCACACGAAAAATTATACAATGCCCTTGGGGCATGCAAAAAATTATACTATGCCCTTGGGGCATGACCATGTGGTGCTCCAGAAACTTTTTGCACCACACAAATATGTGAGACCACTAAAATGTATGGTACCGAAAGCCCCTGAGACAATACGTGGCCATACCCCATGGACATATAATAATCTCTCCCACCACACGGTTTTCCTTTCCGCCTTTTTTCATAAATTTGTAAGAGCATCTACAATGAAATTTGGGGAGGTATTTTCCTTTACACAAAGTCCAATCACGCATCCAAGCCTCACATTCTTTACCGACAGAAAAGGGTATAATTGGTATTGTGGCGGACTCGAAAACATAAGAAATTAGGCTGGACCAAAAGCTGGCAACAAATGAGAAAGTAGAGGTACTGTATAAAGAGCAATACTATGGACACAGATGATTGTGTACACAGTCAAATACAGATGTGTACAGAACCTTCTGATGCATGTTGCTCCCACACGGTTTATAGAGTCCACGAACATCGGACTGGTCCAGATACATTTATGTCCGGATTTGTGCACATCCACTTGTATCCGTAGTATTGTTTTATCCAAAATAGTACTTTGGAAGTTAATGTGTGTATTTGGTTTTGTAGAGTTTGGTGAGTCATTCCCACATGGGATGAGAAGGCTGATAGCATATTGTGGTGATATACATTCATAATAAAAGGGCCCTTTATTGAAGTAGAGTGACTTTTGTCTTTGCTGCATGCACATGCTGAGGGGACCTTTACTCAATCTTTTTGGTGGGTTTGTTGGAATAATTGATGGTTTGGATACCAAACCACTAATAGTTAACCAATATTCTTTGATTTATATAACCATGAAAATGATAGCGGCCTTGGTTGAATGGATGATGCCATTCACATTATATTAGTATTATTTTAAGGAGGTATTATATTATATATTTTAAGGAGGTATTTCAAGTAGGTATGGTTTCTACACTCTCTTTTTTAATTATAGCACTCTATTTTTTGTCTTCTAGTGAAGCTTTTGTTTGCATTTTTTTCACTAAAAGATAAGAAAAAAAGTGCCATAATAAAAAAAGGGTATAATTACAATGAATCTTGTTTTGTATCAGATTCATGTTTCTGTATCGGATTGTTTCATTTTGTTGACATTGGAGGTTTATATAATTTTCTGTCATTACTATGATTCTTTTTTTCCGCTGCCCCCTAAATTTCTTAGGACCTACCTGTACTTGGAGATATATACATGCTTAAATATTTCATATGTTTGCTAGATTTTCCAGGCTATGCAGAACCGGTAGAACCAAATATTCTTTACTGACAGAAAAGGGTATAATTGGTTTTCCTTTCCACCTTTTTTCCTGATAAATTTGTAAGAGTTTGGCAAAACAAAAATAGTATTCCCACCGTCCCTTTTAAATGTCCAACTTCAGAATTTGAATTCTTAATTTATTAAAAAGATATCATCATTACACCTTTCACATTAATTTTTACCTCTACTTATCATCATTACATTTTTATTCACTAACGTTTGAAAAAGAAATCTACTTTTAGGGGTAAAAAGGAAAATTCACCAATTTTTACTTACTAACTTTACAAAATGGACACTTATTAAGGGACAACCCAAAATGAAATACTGAACTCTAAAAAATGACAGAGGGAGTATATTTTTTGAGTCACAATATTTGTGCTAGTTTGTGTGCTAGATTGTGGTAAATTTTATAGTGTGCTAGCATATGTGCCAAGTTTGGCAAAGAAACTAGTAAACAACAAGTGAGTCTCATCTCTATAAATTCAAACTCCAACCATAAAATATAAATGCCAATGCCTTAACACTCACTTGTGGGACCTACATTTTATTCAAATAACTTTAACAAACATTTTAACATAAAAATAAATATATCAAACCCATTGATGTACGTACTCGTGTTACGTGTATACACTAAGGACACACTTGTGAGACTAATTTTTTTATCCTAAAACACACTTTAAAAAATATTTTAACACACAAATATATCAATTTCATTGCTGATATTACACTACTACAAAAATAGATAAAGATCTCGGTCATTTGGTGTGATCTTTCACTTTTAATCTCGCATTCAAAACCGTGGTCTATCAAGGTGTAACTAAAAGTCCATGTCTTTTAACCACAGGATAAAAATCGTGATTAAAACTCATTAAAACCGTGGCTAAAAACATAAAAACTGTGATTAAAAATGACAAAACCGTGACCTTTAATAGCTTAACATCTCAGTTTCATTATAAAACCGTGGTTGTTTAGAAAGTAATAATCTCAGTTTTCAAAAAACCGAGATTAAAACCGTGGTTGTTTAGAAAGTAATAATCTCAGTTTTCAAAAAACCGAGATTAAAAGTGGCGTTTTCCTAAGGGAAAAAATCCCCCTTTATTTATCCTGCTGGGTTTTGAACCTCTGTCTCTTGAGTTTTGCATAGAAGCTTCAACCAACTGCACCACACACACTTTTCAATATATAATTGAAATATTTAATATATAACATATGCGTTTAACATTAAAATATATTTCGAACATCATTTTGAACCTTTAAATATTAAAATTAGAAATTTTGATAAACATGAAAGTTGTAGCCCTTTGCGTTATTGTTCAAACCCAATTTGAATTATCTCAATTAATGGAGTTTTGAGCATAGAGTTATACTTGAAATACATTTGGTGACGAAACGCAACCTTCATAAATTTTGTCACCAAAGATACCCATTTGGTGACAAAATATATTTTCATCGCCGAAAGTACCTCATTTTTTGACGAAATATTTTTTTGTAGAATGGTTGAGAGTGACATTTATTTAGGGGTATTGCGCGCAAAGTCGATTAAGGGGTAAGCGACTTTCAACTTTTCCTATATAAGAGCTTTCATCTCAAGTCTTAAAAAAAAATGTGATGTATTCTTTAACTTACGATCTCAATTTCTAGATGATTGAGATTAAAGATTCTTTTTATCTCAGTTTTTTCGAAATGAGATATATTCTTTCATATACAATCTCAGTTTTTCAAAAACGAGATCTATTCTTTAAGTTATAATCTCACTTTTAGATTATTGAGATTACAACTTCTTTTCATCTCACTTTTTTTCGAAACGAAATATATTCTTTCATATATAATCTCAGTTTTTTGAGAATGAGATCTATTCTTCAAGTTACAATCTCAGTTTTTAGATTACTGAGATTAAAAAATCTTTTCATCTCAGTTTTTTCGTATAACTGAGATTAAAACTATAGTCCATAACGTTTTATTACGCTTTTACAAAAAGTGAGATCTTTTTAATTTTTGGACCGTGATCTTTATACCATTTTGTAGTAGTGTTATAACATCCTTTGTTAGTTGCCATCTGAGCAACATGAAATTTGGCACACTTAAAAAAACGAAAGGTTCCGACAATCTAATAAGTGGGTTTAAAAAGAGCTCACGAATATGGACAAAACTTGACGGTCCATTACATTTCAGAGATTGGAGAGGATTTTCACCTAACAAAAAAGAAACATCATCACCGCAAGAGGGATCGATCTTATTCAAGAGTCATTATACAAATCAATGGCCTCCCAAAACACACAAGGGACAAGAAGTTGGAAGTCACCCAAAGCAACTTAAGGCATGGACTGTGGACAAAAAAGAAAATTGATATTCGCGCTTCACTTTTTAATGATGACGCTTCACTTTATTCATGAAGTTACCAGTAACTTCAAGTTAAAATTGGAGCGCCATCAATAAAAAGTTAAGCGCGAAAATCAGTTTCTGAAAAAAAATTATGACTAATTCATACATCACCGCAAGTCCACGAATGTCGTGAGAACTTCCATCGGTTTATTGCTTTAAAATAGGGCAAATTTTAAAAAAGCTCCTGAACTTTTAGAAACTTTACAAAAAAATACCTGAATTTTAATTAATAATAAAAAGACACCTGAACTTACCATCTCGTTAACAATAAAGCCCCTGCCATCCAATTCCATCAATTTGTAACGGATGGAGCTAACGGAAGGCTTTAAACATTTTTATTTTTTAACTTTTTACTTCAAAAAATTATTTTTAACTCTTTTTAAGTAATAATTAACTATGCAATAAATTTTTTATTACTGTTTATAAAAATTCTTTAACCCTTTTTTACTTTCAATTTTTACCTTTTCCCCCTCTGTCCGTCTTTCCTCTTTTTTTAAAAAAATATTTTTCTACACAATACCTTTTCCCCCTCCGTCCATCTTTCCACATTTTTTAAAAAAATATTTTTCTACACAACACGAATCAACACCACAACCAACCGCCAAAACTCCAACCCTAATTTCAAAAATTCAAAATTACTTTAAACCTATTTTTTTTAACCTTCCTTTTTTTCTTTTTATTTTTAAAAATAAATTTTAATTTTTTTAGTAAATAAATATGCAATAAAGTTTTTTTCCTTACTATTTATCAGAAATTGCTTTAATTTCACTTTTTAATATTTAAAAATATAACTTTAACTCCCATTTTTACATTAAAAATTCTCTCTCTCTCTCTCTCTCTCTCTCTCTCTCTCTCTCTCTCTCTCTCTCTCTCTCTCTCTCTCAACTGAAACTCTCTTTCTTCTCTATGTGATTTAGGGTTTGAATTTCGAAAAAATCCAAAATTTCTGTTTCAGTTGGTCATGGGCTTGATTGGTCATGTGTAGTCAAAATTTTAAAAACAAATAAGGGAGAGAGAGAGAGGGGGAGGGGGTTTAAAGTAGTTTTCGTAAAGTGTTAAAAAAACGGACGTGAAAGTAAGTTTTGGAAAATAGTAAGGGAAAAAAAAACTCTATTGCATATTTATTTATTACTAAAAAAGAGTTAAAAGTAATTTTCAAAAATAAAAAATAAAAAGAAGGTTAAAAAAGGAGGTTAAAATTAATTTCAAAATTTGAAATTGGGTTAGGGCTTTGGCGGTTGGTTGTGGGGTTGTTTGGTGGTACGAAGTCGAATTTCTAAAAAAAAGGGAGAGAGAGGGGTAAAATTTGAAAGTAAAAAGAGGGAGGGGGGTGGGGGCGGGTTAAAGTTATTTTTTTTAATAGTAAAAAATAGGATTAAAGTAATTTTTGGTAAATAGTAATGCCTTATTTAACTGTGGGTTTGGAAAATTTTTGAGTTTAATTTTTGAGTAATGAGTAGGAAGAGAAAATAGGGTAATAATTGGGAATAGGTGTAATAAGTGGAGAGAGATAGAGAGAGAAATGAGATTAATGATTGGATATAGGGTTAATGAGTGAAGAGAGAAATAAAAGTAATGATTGAAAATATAGGTAATGAGTGGATTTGGGTTTGAAATTTTTTTTTGAAAACCACAACCGAACAAGGGCTAAGAAAAAAAGTACTTTATTGCCTATTTATGTACTACTACAAAAAAGAAAGAGTTAGAGTAATTTTTGGAAGTAAAAAGTGAAAAAAAGGAAGGTTTCCGCATTCCCCGTTGTTTTCTCCGTTACAAATTGACAGAATTGAATGGCGGGAGTTTTATTGTTAACAGAATGGTAAGTTCAGATATCTTTTTGTCTTTAGTAAAAGTTCAGGTGTTTTTTTTGTAAAGTTTCTAAAAGTTTAGGGATTTTTTTAAAATTTTCCCTTCAAAACACCAAGAAGTTCCCTTTAAAAGTTTAGTGTTTGTTTCTAATCCTCCCCCGCCCATACCTTCAATGATTGGAGACTACACGGGCTCTGTTGTTGTAAAACACCAAGAAGTTGGAACCATCAGTCAGCCTCCCGTAACCTAACTGAAAATGCAGAGTTTCTTGTATATGTAGAGGTATGAGAGCCACGGATCGGAGCCCGGCATGGTATCACAACTGACGAATTTCAAACTCCAATTTTAATGTTGGGTGGCATTTACCGTTCAAAATCATCTCGCACTTTGCCTAATCTTGATCATTCGTTTAAGTGTTGCAAGCTAGAAATTGCAGTACTCATCCCAGTCGCTAATGGGTAAGTTGCACCTGTGCAAGGCAGGATAATGCAAGGATCAAGACAAAAACAAAAGACATAATAGGGGGAAAATGGTTGTAATAACTTTGATTTAAGGCAAAGAAATTGACGTACGAGTGGTACCTGGATTTGGAGGGCAGTATCGAAATCACCGTTGTCCAAGAACTGACAAAGCTGAACAAGCTTTTCAGAGGCATTTTTCAGAAATGTCCCCACTGCTGAGCTTGGCAAACAAGGTACTTATTTTCCTTGAATTATCCTTGGTTTCCCACTTCTTAGTTGGGTTTGCACGTGAATCTCCCAGTGCTTCTGATTGTCTCATTAAAATGCAGCGTCAAGGCCATAATGATAGGCCTTTGCTGGGTGCACATTATTTACAAATGAGCAAAGCAACACACGTTAGATGAGGCAGTATCTCTACGGTTTTTTTTTTTTTTTTTGGGGGTCATTTTCTCCAAAATATGAAGATTTGAAATCACACTTTTCTCGGATTAAAAAAAAACATCAAACTTTCCTAAAAATTACATCCTTTTTTACCATTAAATAGTTTTAGCACTTATCCGTTCAATTGAAAGGTTTGAAAAAAATACGCATCACCATGTTTGACCTGTAAAGCCCGAGACTAACTAAAAAATCACGAAACGTTAAACAAAAGGGAAAGAAACACCATTACCAGGTACATTTGAAGTATCGACTCTCTGTACAGTAGGTGGGGGTGAGGCAGGAGTTTTGTCAGGTTGAACTTGTGCTTGCTGAGTAGGGCTGCAGGGCTGTGTTGGAACATGGCATGTCTTTGGACTCCTGCACTAGTAACCGGCTAAATCCCCTAGATGCTGGGGTCCAAGCCAAAACCTGAGACATCGACCTACTTGAAATGGAATAGTGCTGAGTGAACCACCAACGCGAGGTCCTTTTTTGATAATCGGAGTTGCCGGTTCCCTGAAAAAAATAATTAAAGAGTAAATTTCAGTACTCCACAATGCAACATTGAAGCAATTTACACAGGAGGCCGGGGTTGCAGGGACGAAGGGTTTTCCTGTAGTCTGAGGGGTTACCGGTGGAGTAGTAAAGCTCATCTGATATAAAATGTATAAATACTGATCAACAGAATCAGAGTTTGCAGCCTAATTTCCTTGTATTAACTGACAGTTGGAATGTACATTAAAGTAAATTGGTGGAAGAGAAACAAAATGGGAAGAAACTAAGGAGCAATAGGTTCATGCTATTACAATCGCAAACACCAGAAGTTCTGCCAAACAATCATCTGAGTTGTAACTTGTAAAGCTTCAAAGTTGAGAAATCGATTTCTGTCTTCAAGATTTATAGGTAACCCAAAAACTGTCAAGTGCTAAGTGTACAAAGCTTGGGAAAGCGTCCGCGGAAGCTTTCTGCGGGGAAGCAGCCTCCGTGGAAGTGCGCCGATTGTCACAGAAGGTAGACAAGCCCCATTGCTGGGATGGCCCATAACTATGGGGGACCGAGGGTAAAGTCTCGCGAGATGCTGTAATCTCAGAAATTACAAGTAAGAGAAACTCAGAGTCTCTGGAGTGCCATTCGGACCGTGAGGCAGGGTCCAGAAGGGCTCCGCGACGAGAAGACGATTGCCGCAGGTCGCATCCTTGCTCGAGCGGGAATAGGGGAGATTCTTGTGGCTTGGTGGCTTGGGAAGGAGGTTGCGTCGCGGGGATTCGGGCTCTCCTGCAGAAACCTTCCGCGAGAGACCGAGTTTTCCCCAAGACCTAGAGGTACAGAAGGGACATGTATCGGGGTTTTACAAGGTTGTTGTCATGGGCCTGACCTAGGCCCAGGTGCCCTATAAATACCCTTGACATTCTCCCTGATTTGACAGAGCTGACCTTTTCTAGATATAGAGAGAGTGGTGAGCACTAAATTTGAGAAAGGATTCTTCCCCAGAGAAAAGGTGACCTCACCCTGTCAGTCTAGAAAAGGTCAATCACTGCCCCACGGAAGGACAACAAAGGACACGATGCCTTTGTCTCTTCTATACATACTTCTTGCTTCTTCCCTCACCCCACAAGATTACTCCTCTTTTCCCCTCACTAATCATCGACCAATCGCACCTCTCCAGCTCATGCAAGATCTACATGTAAGCGTACCTCAGCGGAACCCCAACCTACATACTATTTCCTACAGAATATATTTGAGACAAACTACTAAAAGATTGAAAATATTACTGGAAGCAAAGTAGTACAGATTCTAAAGCTAGAGAGTTGCTGAAAATTATTAGTTCTGTGAGTCAAAATGATAAAAGATTAAGCACCTAGTAATAATGTTGAGGGGCCTCAACTGTGCCAAAACAGGATGGACCAGCACCATATGCATGTCCTGCTTGTAACTGAAAGTTGTTGAGAGCCAGAGACTTGTGTACTTCTTTCTCTGCCATAATAGCGACACAAAGTCATCAGCTGGAAAACAAGTTGCAGCAACGTAGCCCCGGCCACTTCGGACAAATAGTTCAAGAGCTTATTTCACTTCGAAGATCAACGTAGAAAACAAACTATCCATCAAACTCCCTAATATGGAACTAATAAGCCTGAGGTGGGTCTTCTTATCACCTAAAGAAGTACCAAATACAAAACAAGAAGTAAAAGTAGGAATCTATGTAATCTAGTTATAATTGCAATAGGTCAAACACAGCCATCCCAGCTTGATATATACCCGGAATTTTCTTTTGAGGCCCAATTTTACGAGTATTCTCGCTCCCACACTCTTTCCTCATGTCCTCTGTACAAAAGCAGTAACTATGATCTATGATCTATCTAACCAGGTACGTACCAAACTCCAAAATTAAATCGTAAATCATAACTCGAAAGCCTTCGATGCCCATAATAAAAAGCTTCAAGTACATTAAAAAATGTAGTGGTTCAGGAATATCAGAATCAGCAATTAAAGAAATATCTATTTCCCTCTCCTTTTTCCTCTTTTTTGCTTGGTCTTGTTCAAATCAATCTCAAAATAATTGCAGTTTAAAGTTCAGAATCCTACAATACTATGAAAAACTGTATAGGGTTCATGTACATCCATAAACATCTGTTAAGTCTAGCAGATATGCATCACTTCTAAACAAGAGAATCTGTCTGCATGCGTTGTATTTCGATCTCGATTACTATGAAGTACTGACTCCAAGGATCACAAGTTAATGTTCACAGTACGAACCAAAAATAGCTGTTTGCGTGCCTCTTTCTCGTATATAAAGTGGATTATGAGAGGAACTTATCATGTACCTTCAAAGCAAGTACCAAATGTAGAACATTAACATCCAAATGGGGGCCTGCAAAAAAAAAAAAAAATTAGGATAGAAAAGAGTAGGCCCATTACGCTTTCACTCCAGCTCATACAAACAGGATTGATAAAAGCAGAAATCCGAGGAAAATGTCGCTAAATTTGTCATGAGACAGACATAAAAATAGCAGCATCTCAGACTTATATACCTAACATTGTTTAATTTCCTCCCTTTCACACTGGAAAGTGGTTTGATCACAATCATGTAATGCCAAAGTGATACAAGCGCTTCCATCCAAAAAGTTATAATCCAAACATGACCTAAATGAACCGCCATCACGTCATACAATTTTGGCAACCCAAGATCCACCTGCTTCTAGAAGCCATGTTGTAAGCTTATATCAAATAACAGCCACATGATTGAGATTTTGTGACTATGAAAGAGCTTATGCTGAGTATTACACCAACCTAGAAAAATTAACCACTAAATTAGAGAAATATGTAGTAGGTTAGATGCTATGTAGAAGGACCAAGTAGTTTATAATAGAAAGTGATGCAACAAAATCAAGTGGAAGGCAAAATGCAAGTGAAAAATGTTAACATCTTTTGGCTAAACCACTCAAGGGAAGAAGGGTCCAAAATATTCTAAAATACGCTACTCAATCAGACATTCAGGTTTCTTCAACATAAATTTCAGAACTTGTGTTGCTCAGCACTTAACCAAGTGAATGCACCACACCATGGGACCAATTGAAAGGCGATTCTACGCTGATTTATGCAATTAAGAAACATTTTGTACATCTTTTGAAAAAAAAATTCTTGTCAATATTCCCATCACTAGCTTAGAAAACTATAATTTTGAAGCCAGAAAAGAATACAACGCGCAAATACTAGAAGAAAGATGAGATCAAACCTGCATAGTTGTACATGCTTCTAGCTGTTTGTTATCAATCAGCTAACTTCCAAACTCAGAAAATTGAAAACCAAGTAAGAACATTGGAAAGCTGTGGTCTTCACCGAATCCGAAGTTTAAAAGAAAAATTAGCGAGCAAAAAGATAAAGTGAG
This sequence comes from Rhododendron simsii, assembly GCA_014282245.1. Classification (NCBI taxonomy): domain Eukaryota; kingdom Viridiplantae; phylum Streptophyta; class Magnoliopsida; order Ericales; family Ericaceae; genus Rhododendron; species Rhododendron simsii. Next base: position 6,865,445 of record CM024961.1, on the reverse strand, counting down.
TTGCATGGCACTGAAAAAGAATATAACATGCTGGCTTAAACGAGCACCAACTTCAATGGCAAACAGCTCAATTTTTACGGGAATTAACAAGGACAGGCTAATGATATCGAATTTCTTCAAGTTATTCTACTTCATGCCTAATCATTTGGAAGTTGGAACGGGCTTTTGAGCTTGCAAAGGTGAGTATTAAATGGTTAATTACTAGAATTCCGAATGATCTGATAGAATGGGCACCAGGGCCCATTAGATATGTGTTGTTATTTTCATTTTTTGTAGTAGTAGCAGTCGTAGGTCCAAATGGGGTTGAATCAATAACCTATACTGCTCGATCAGATCACGCTTTTGGTTATGCAAAAAAAATAAAGACTAAAAAGAAATTATGAGAAAAAGAAATGAATGGAGAATTTAATAACAGAAGAATCAGAAGATGATGGAATGAAATGAAATAATGAAATACAGGTCGAATCAGAAGATGAGTTGGAAGCTTTGGTTTTCCCTGGCCGCTTGTCAGACTTGGTCAAAGACGGGTTCAAAATTGATTACAATAATAGGGATGTGAGCAATCTTATGCATGACATTCTTCTCCTTCCTCCCTGCGGCAACGAGGCTTCAGCAATGGACAGCCCCGAATTTGCAGCTCTAGGAGGGAAGTGGGAAGCCCCTCTTCTGGCAAGGATTAGAGCTGTGGGCATGCAATTCCAAATAAACATGGTTTTGAGAGAAGTGGGAAGCCTCTAGCTCTACCTCTACCGAAAAGGATTGGAGCTGAGCGCAATTATGAATCTCCATGCGTTCGAGAGAGCCGAGAGGTTGGAGGCCCCTTTCGTTGAGCGATTTGAGATTCGGCAGATCTTCAATGTTGAGATGTGTAAGAGTGGAGGGCAGCAGCCCCTCCTCGGGGAACGACTCCAACACATCTTCACATTTACCGCACAGTCCGAAGTCTGTAAGAAAGCTAGGGAGTGTTCTTCGAATCAATCCCGTTCATTTTGGTATTTTGGATTTAGATTTATAGGTGATGAGTATAAAGAGAAATAAAGTAATGATAGAAAATATGAATAATGATTGAGGAGAGATAGAGAAAAAAATAAAAGTAATAATTGAAAAAAAATAAAATAGTTATTAAAATCTAAAATCCAAAACCCTTATACGAACGGGGTAATTTCTTGGGTGTTTTGAACTCAGCAACTCAAAACACATACACGTATGCTCCAATCACACCATGACATTGGGTTTATGTTCCCTTAATTTATTGGCATTTAGTTTTACGCGGCGAAATTTACAAAGAGATTAGTTGCGTACTAATTGAATGAGTAAACTCGAGTCCACGAGACAAGAGATAACGTCTGAATATTATTGATAAAAAATTGCATAAACATTCGGTTACAATTCCGAAAAATGTGTAACCCTAGCAAAACTCTAACTCAAAAAAGAAATTCCCAAATTTTGGGAAAAATAATAAAATTGAAAAAATGAAAGAAAAACATGACTTTTCCAAAAAAAAATTAACTTCTACGGAATTATACGCTAAAAGTTATTAACGAAATAAATATTTTCTAAAACGGCAAAAACGTTCAATTAGAGGCCTAAACGAAGGAATTAGGCCCAAAAACACCATCGATCATGCATCAACTTAGGGTTCATGAGTATTGACCGTAGCATGAAAACAAGTTAACCCACCAAGTTTGGGCCCGATCCGAGCTCGTCCGAAAGTTGCCGAATAGGGTAATTTGCAATTAAACAACGTTTGGGCTTCCGAGATTTCGACCGGTCTAATTGATTGTGAAATTGGACCTCCACGTGTTCTACATCATAGTTTTATTTCCCTAGCTAATATTGCAGATTCATGTTCTCTTCATTTTTCTATGAAGCAACCTCATTCTAATTATTTTGATAATTGATTTTCACACTCCTTTTTTATACTAGTGCACTTCATTTTTTTTCTCTACATTCATGTAAAATTACAAAACCACCCTCCATACATTTTTTCCTCCATGCATGAAAAGGGTAATCTTGTAATTTCACATCACTACAAAAAAAAAAAGGGAGTGTGTTTTGATAAAAGGGGAATGTGAAAATAAATTCCCATTGTTTTGAGAAAAAAATACTCCCTCCATTCCTAAATTACAGTCAACTACGAAAAAACGTACAATCTTTGGACCAAAAAAAAAGTACTTCCGTGCATCGTTTTCCAAATTTTTTGACACCAAATCAAAAATCGCAATTAGTTCTTTAATTTGGTGTCAAATTTTTTTTAAAAACGGTCCACGGAAGAGCCTTTTTTTTTTTTTGGTATAAAAATTGCACGTCTTTTATAGTGGATTGTCATTTAAGAACAAAGAGTACTTAATTATGTCTTATTAAATTTGTCTTACTAAACATAAAGGGACTCCACATTACGATTTCACTGGGGCCACGAAACATTCAAAGATGACCCCGCAAACCCCGCAAACCCCCCCCCCCAAAACCCAAAACCCAAACCCAAAAAAAAAAAAGTAGAGACAGAAAAAAGGATCTAGTATCAATTAGCTAGTATCTGTATTGTAATTTGGCTTCACTCTGAACGACGATCGAGTCTACATCTCCAAGAACAAGTGCATAAGTTCAAAAATAATATTAGTGAATTTGTGAGCCTTTTTTAATATGGCGTGGCTTAAAACAAAATTCGTTGAGAACAATTATAAAATCGCACGTACTTTTATATTTTCGGTTGCACTACTAAAACGAAAATATAAAATTGAATTTACGAAGTGGGACTCTTAAAGGAGAGACAGAGGGAGTATGGACCTTTTATGAGTTTCTGACCCTATCGCCAAGAAATTCGGGCTCTGTCCATAGTCCTTGTCACTTCAATTTCTACCATAATATTGATTGCATATTACCTATGAATTAATCATACGCATGTAAAATATATAAATATGGGATTAATTCAAGATATCTCAATGTAATACACAGCTTGCCAAAACGCCGGTAACAGCAAATGCCAAGAAGACAAGGGACCGCCAAATTCATGCGTGAACAAATGCATTGATGAGAATTGTTAACGACAAGTGCAAATGTGTGCCTGGAGAAGGTGAAGAGAGATGCAAGAAGCCGGAATTTATATGTGGTTATAGACGGCAGAAATGTCAAATTCTCTTTATAAATTAGTTGTCCCGATCTGCTCTAGCTTTCTCTATCACGGTGGGATTTCGTGTTTTTTTCAGAGGATTGAGTGTGATGTGATTTCATGTCATGTTTTCTTAGAGTTAGTTTTTTTTGAATAAATGAAGTAGTTTGTAACTTTTTTGATTTCATGTTATGATGTGATTTCATGTTATGTTTTCTCAAGCCCTTACTTGAATAAAAGGTTCATTTCGTATGAAATTAAGACTCAAATGTACTATCCCAAATCCAAGTACGAATTTGAATAAAAACTTTATTAATGATATAGTAGTAAATTATTAAGGGCAAAATAAGCCTTCAAAAAGTTGAGTAAAATTTCGAATAAAACTCAATATGCGTAATGCCCCCAAGATTGATTTGTTTGTTTTTTTGATAGACAACAAGATTTTAATAATACTCGACAAAAGGTATATCGAGGCAGACAAACTCTGTAATCAAGAAGGAACTTACAACATAGAGCGAGCCAAAAGAAAGAAGAAAAGAAAAGGATATATCCAACACGAAATTGAATGAATAGCCACAAGTAAAGGTGAAATCATCCAACCGCCATGAAAAAGCAATAAAACGCTAGCCCAAGGCACTAGAAAACATCTGTCTGATGAAACATTGATCAATAAGACCCAGGAGACTGGAGAGATTTCATAACAGCATCAGCTTGTAACCAAGGTCTTCAAGAATGATTAAAACCTTTGTGAAGCAACAAATCACATCCAGCACCTTCAGCAAAAGAGATTTAAAAGAAATAAGTATGAAATTAAAAGATTAATTTGGTGTGCCTAAGACCCGTTTAATCTTTGTAATTCTTTTCAAAAATTAATAAAAAAAAAATTGATCAATTCTTTGGACTTAAAAAATTGAGTACAGTGTTTCAAAAGGAGCTAGCTTAACTAAAGACGAGTCATCATCTACTACTGTAATCCAATACCCACAGCTCGACAACATCTGCAAGACTGCAACATCTGAACCTTGACGGAATCATCGTAGACTACTTCTGATTTATCGACACCTAGCCTGGAATACTGGGGCAATGCAGTACCGGAAGTGATCGCACTACAAGAAATTTTACATCTAGCCATGGTCAGAAGGGTCACTAAAGAACACACAGAGCACTCAGAGCTGGCTTATGGCATAGGCGAGGGAAGCAACCGCTTCCGGCCCCTGAATTTTGGTTCAAAATTGAGGCCCCATTGTAATATAACTTACGTATTAATATTAGAATACGGTGGGATTTCGTGTTTTTTTCGGAGGATTGAGTGTGATGTGATTTCATGTCATGTTTTCTTAGAGTTAGTTTTTTTTGAATAATGGAGTAGTTTGTAACTTTTTTGATTTCATGTTATGTTTTCTCAAGCCCTTACTTGAATAAAAGGTTCATTTCCTATGAAATTAAGACTCAAATGTACAATCCCCAATCCAAGTATGAATTTGAGTAAAAACTTTATTAATGAAATAGTAGTAAATTATTAAGGGCAAAATAAGCCTTCAAAAAGTTGAGTAAAATTTCGAATAAAACTCAATATGCTTAATGCCCCCAAGATTGATTTGTTTATTTTTTTGATAGACAACAAGATTTTATTAATACTCGACAAAAGGTATATCAAGGCGGTCAAACTCTGTAATCAAGAAGGAACTTGCAACATAGAGCAAGCCAAAAGAAAGAGGAAAAAAGAAGGGTATATATATCCAACACGAAATTGAATGAATAGCCACAAGCAAAGGTGAAATCATCCAACCGCCATGAAAAAGCAATAAAACGCTAGCCCAAGGACCGGCACTAGAAAACATCTGTCTGATGAAACATTGATCGGTAAGATCGACCCAGGAGACTGGGGAGATTTCATAACAGCATCAGCTTGTAACCAAGGTCTTCAAGAATGATTAAAACCTTTGTGAAGCAACAAATCACATCCAGCACCTTCAGCAACAGAGATTTAAAAGAAATAAGTACGAAATTAAAAGATTAAGCTGGTGTGCCCAAGACCTATTTAATCTTTGTAATTCTTTTCAAAAATTAATAAAAAAAATGATCAATTCTTTGGACTTAAAAAATTGAGTACAGTGTTTCAAATGGAGCTAGCTTAACTAAAGACGAGTCATCATCTATTACTGTAATCCAATACCCACGGCTCGACAACATCTGCAACATCTGAACCTTGACGGAATCATCGTAGACTACTTCTGATTTATCGACACCTAGCCTGGAATACCGGGGCAATGCAGTACCGGAAGTGATCGCACTACAAGAAATTTTACATCTAGCCATGGTCAGAAGGGTCACTAAAGAACACACAGAGCACTCAGAGCTGGCTTATGGCATAGGCGAGGGAAGCAACCGCTTCCGGCCCCTGAATTTTGGTTCAAAATTGAGGCCCCATTGTAATATAACTTACGTATTAATATTAGAATGTTTCCAAACAAAAACACAAACTAGATACTTGGTTTAGTGGTCGCATAATATTATCATGCTATTGTGAGTGTGTAGTTCGACTCTCATGCGTCTCCATACTTGCAAGCATATTTTTTGTACATTTATAGTGTCATAATTATATTCTTTTAGTTTGATTTTTTGTTCTTTTATCATTTTTTAAAGAAATCATGAATTTGTAAGGGCTCAATATACAAAATTTGCTTCGGGCCTCCAAAATATATGAGCCGGCACTGAGAGCACTGCTAAAGTCCCGCTAGGCTATACCAGCGGCCAAACAACCGTCGGGTGCGTTATTTCACGTATAGTCCAGTAAGCAAAATATTTCTTGCTTTTGGATTTGTTTGCAGGGCAGTTTCCTGGGTGCATGGAATAAAATTGATTTTCTTTCTAGTACATAGTATATACACAATAACTGACAAGATTTTACTCTCTATTTGAGTATTTGTCATTTATAGATAGTAGCGATATATAATTAGGTAAGATCAAGATGAAAAATGAGAAGAAAAAAAAATCTTTTGTTACTCTTTTAAGATCACCTTTTTCATGTCTAAAAAAATATATAAATTTAATTAGTTGATCAAAACGACCCTTTTCATTGAATTAAAATGGCTTGGATGATCTTGCACGTCCATTTTGAGGTAGATGAGGTATCGATTATTTGTGACATGGAATGGAGATCTCCATTCCACCCATGAGATGGAGAGGATGCGTGAATCCGATATTTAGCATGTGATGCATAACAATCATTTAACAATAGATAATTCAAATAGCTTCCTTGACTCCTGATTAAAAGCTTTATTTGGCTAATCTTCACCAGCGGATAGTAATAATGAAGAAAATAGTTTGTGATACGATGACTTCAATTCCTAACGCTCAAGACCTATATAAATGTGACAATCTTCTATCTGTACACCTAAAAGCCGAAGAGCAAAATTCATCTTGTCGTTAATTTTTATTTTGTCCTTGGCGGTTTCATGGGTTTTGTTAGGCCTGGTACTCTTCTTCTCAATGGTTATCACCGTGAATTTTCGCATGAGGAAAAAGTGGTTGTTGTTCATGTTATATCTTCAAGTTAGCGAATTCCTATTGTCATCGATGTGGCGAACCCGGCCACTACATTGTGTATATAACCGAAAAATTAACATGATTCAATAAAAAACTATAGATGAAGTTAATTTAATTAGTACCTTATCCCAACAATTTCACATGCATTAACTGCATGTGATACAGCAAGGACTATTCCAATGTCTTTGTGCCCAAGACACAAAGACATAAATTGTAGTAATTGCGATTTTTCTCAACCTGTGGCTATATAAACGTGCTTCCAATCTGTATATTTCTCGCACATAGAAGCTGGATATATAGCCGAAGATGGGTTACATTCAGCTCGTTGGACTTTTGGTGTCGATGATGGGTGGTGGTCCAGTCTTTTTCCGCGTGTTTCTCAAGGACTTCTGCATCCCCGGCCGAGGAAGTGGTTGTTTTTCCATTTGTTCATCGGCAGCTGAGGCAGAGGGAGTAGCGGTGGTTCATCGTAATCGTATCACCGAGTGATATGAAACTATTGTGTTGAGCTAATGTAATCTGTTCAAATCCAATTGAAATAAAATAAGAGATTGCTATCTAGCTCATCCTCTAATGTTGCTTTTGTTTTTGCGTGTGAAGGCCAAGAAATTTTTTTCTCAGGGGCGACTCTATGTGGGTGATTATGTGCCCCGTTCCACTAAGGAAAATAAGTATTTATTTTTTAAATTGAAGGTGATATATTATGAGAAAATGATTTGTCTTGCAAAGCAAAAAATAAATACTTAAAAATAAGAACCTTAGCAAAGCGGGTTATTAGTCTTGATTTGTTGTGGGCATTAATAACTCAGATTTAAATTTGCAAATTTCCTCGCATAAGTAAATGAGTGTTTGAATGAGAAGTGTTATGAGATTATCAATTGTCATGAGTTGATAGGCTAACTTTAAAATTTTAAATTGGTACCATAAACTTACGAATGCGGAAAAAAAAAATACCCTTCCAACATTTAACTTCGAATTCTCTACAAAAAGAATAAAGAAAAATCTAAATTCATGTTCAGTTTGTCTCTCTGATCCAAAATTTGAAATCCAAAAAATTTATCCTTTTAGGCTAGGCATAGATGTCTCATGGAGATTTCTACCATTTATCACCTTTGAGAGTTTCGATTTTCACTTTCTAATGTTTTTTTTTTGGGCTTCTTACTGGCCGGCCCCTTTTTGTCTCTACATATCCATCCAGTCCCGCTCCATGTTAATCCCATTCCCAACAAATCCTATTTTAAGTGAACTATCCAAAATACCCCTCTCTCAGACTCTCTACTAAACCCGCGCACCACTTATATATTAAAAAATGAGACCTAAATATTGACTTTTCTCCCATCCTCATCTTATTCGGATCAAGATATTCAGTATTGTAGCCCCCCATCCCTCTCTCTCCAGAAATGGCCTACCCCACCGCCTGCCGCGTCATCTCAGTCCAAACCTTTGACTCCCACATGTCGACCGACAAGAACGCTCTCCCCTTGCCCTCCGTCACGATGGCCTCGACCCGGTCCGAAATCGTTACCCACGTCCACTCCCTGGTCTCCAAGAACAGCAGCTAGCCCTACGTCGGCAACCAAACCTCCGCCGAGCCATGGGGCATCGGCCACGCTGTGGCATGAATCTGAGGGTTCCCGGCAATGGGACCCATCGCGCCGGCCAGGGAGCGTTGAGGAAAGACAGAGAGGAAAAATACAAGTATTTAGCGCAACAAATTTGTCGTTACGTTTTTTTTCCCAAAATGTATTCATGAATTACTCTTTGCTGGTTTTATGGGCTTGAAATTAGATCACAGATCTGTGATCTGCTTTATACGTGCAGAATTGTTGACGGTGATTTTAATTTTTGGTGATTGATTTGGTCATGCGCGATTTTAGATGGGGTGTTCTATGCGGACCTTTTTTTTTGTGAATTCACACCTTCTTTGTTCTTTTGTGTCGTGAATTCTCTTTTTGAAGGTGTGAATTTTTTTTTTCGAATGTGTGTGTGTGTGTGTTTTTTTAAGGTGTGAATTCTTTTTTTTCCGAAGGTGTGAATTCTAAATTTGGTGTTCTGAATTCTGTCTTTTTCGAAGATGTGAATTCTGCAAAAGTACATGAAATTATGGGGTGTGAATTATGCAAAAGATGTGAAAATGACTGTTTGTAGCCCCAAGAATTCACTTCCAGAATTCACACGTGCCAGAGGTGTACCGGGGCTGAACTGAACTCACACCAACAATTCACCAAGAATTCACGGTTTGTGAAGTGTACAGGGGTGTGAATTTTGAAGGGGGTGCGAATTCTGCACATGGTGTGAATTCTGCACAGGCCAGAGGTGTATCGGGGCTGAATTCACACCAACAATTCACCAAGAATTCACAGTTTGTGAAGTGTACATGGGTGTGAATTTTGAAGGAGGTGTGAATTCTGCACATGGATGTGAATTCTGAAAATGGTGTGAATTCTCAGGATGTGAATTCTGGAGGGCGTGAATTTTGCACGTGTAAATTATGTACAGGGGTGTGAAATCTAGGGTGTGAATTCTGTAAAGGTATGTAAATTCTGGAAAAAGATGTAAATTCTGAGAAGATGTGTATTGAAATATTGTGTGAATTTTGCAAATTGGTGTAAATTTTGTACGATGTGAATTCTGTAAAGATATGTGAATTCTAAAAAAATGTGTATTGAAAAATTGTGTGAATTCTGGGGTGTGAATTCTGCAAATGAGTGTAAAATTTTGTAGGGTGTGAATTCTTGCAAATGGGTGTGAATTCTGCAATGTGAATTCTGGGACTGGTGTGAATTCTAAGATGTGTGAATTCTTGGAGTGTGAATTTTGGGGGTGTGAATTCTTGATGTGTGAATTTTTTTTTTTGCTCGGTTACAAGAAATTTCATAGAACTCGAAAGGTTACATCGAGGGGGAAGGTTGAGGAGCGAACATGCTCAACTCAACAGGGGAAAGGGAAGACGATAATCATCCAGCTGGAAGTTGAATGATAATCATCAAAACAAATTACAAATTAAGCGATCGAATGCCATCTAAAATCTTTTGAAATCCTCCACCTAATATTGAATTTGACTTTAATCCACATCGCCACCCTAAACTTAATAATATCCACCACCTCCTCTGAACTTGCAGTCGCATTCTTAAAAATACAGCCATTCCGCATTATTCAAATGGACCAAATTGTTGCATAGAAACACACTTCCCAAATGTGTTTTTCCAAGTTACGGAAGCTGTTGTCAAACCACCCACACATGAGGTCCGCTATCGAAGACGGACACACCCAATTAGTATGCCACCAATCCAAAACTTGAGACCAAACACACCAAGAAAAGTGACAATGAAGTAGCAAATGGTTAGGTGTTTCCAGAAACAAGGAGCAAAAAGGGCACAATACATCATTTATCACAATATTTCTGCTTATCAGAACTGACCTTGTGGCCAACCTCTCCTGTAAAGCCTTCCACGCCAGAAGTTCCACCTTAGGTGGGCAAAGGTTTTTCCACAAGGAGCCCAAGATTGGATTTCTATCCTGTGTTTGCCTTTCCCACTGCTCATATACGGACCTAACCGTAAAGTTCTTGTTAGCCGTCCATCTCCATTGCAGTGAATCAGGTTTGGACGGATCTAAGTGGTAGGACTGCAACCTTAATTTCAGGTTTGTTAGCATCAAATTCTCCCTTTCATGCAACTCCCTCCTAAACTCCAATCCCCAATTGCCGTTTCCTAACCCATCCCAAATGTTACCAACCACCACCTCCTGTTGAGTGGATATCAAAAATAGCCTAGGAAAAGCTTCTTTAAGAGTTTGAGGACCTAGCCATCAATGGTGCCAAAAATACGTGTTCTGACCCGAAGAGACATGAATTTCAAAACCCTCTGTCACAATTTCTCCAACACAGGACCCATTATCGCCAATCGAACAGATGCCTTTCCAAAGAGTAGAAGCTGAACCTCTCACAGGACAAGCCAACAGCCAACTCCTCTGATCCATCTTATATTTATCTCTTACCACTCTCACCCATAAGGAGTTGTTGTCTTTGTTGAATCTCCACCACCACTTAGCAAGCAATGCTAGGTTTTGTTGCAAAAGTCTTTTCACCCCTAAGCCACCCGCTTCTTTCTTTTTTGCTATGCTCTCCCACTTAACCAAATGTAGCTTCTTCTTGTCAATGGTATCACCCCAAAAAAATTGACGCTTTAATTTTTTCAATTTTTTTGCCACTGCCACCGGCATTTTAAAGATAGACATAAAGTACACAGGTAGGTTGGTCATATTGGAGTTAATTTGATTAAGTCTACCACCAGCGGACATAGCTCTACTTCTCCATAAACTCAGGTTCTTTTGGGTTCTCTCAATCACCGGTTCCCATGTTTTCACGTTCCCTGAATTTGCTCCCAACGGTAGTCCAAGATATTTAATTGGCAAAGTTTCCACTTTGCAACCCAACACATGAGAAAGATTGAGCACATCTTGGCCGCTAACATTAATCCCACATAGAGAACTCTTTGAGTAATTTACCTTCAGCCCAGACATCAATTGGAAATTCCTTAGAATCCTTTTGATAGTACAAATCTCTTCCTTATCAACATTGCAGAATATGATCGTAAACTGAAGATGAGACAACACCAGTCCATTTCGACCCATCTCCACCCCTTTAATAATTCCTTTCTCCTTAGGATGTGTGAATTTTTTAAAGGGGTGTAAATTCTGGAGGTGTAAAAAGTGATGAGGATAAAACAGTAAAAGCATCTTAAAAAAGGGTCTTGAGGGGATAGCTAAGACAAAAAAGGGTTGGGATGGAACCCCAACAAAAAAATGGGACCGGCCTGTCATTTCCTATTTTTTTTTATCGGCAAAAGATGAATTTTATTAAAAACGAGAAAAGAGGAAGGGGATCCAACAAACAGTTGGATAGTACACCACAAGGACAAAGCTCAAAACACCCAAAGATCTACCAGGGTCCACCGTAGATAATACATTAAAGCTCAACCCAAAACCCAAATTAAACAAAGTAAGCCCAAACACACAAATCCAGCCCAAGCCTGGACCGGCCCACCCAAACCATTCCACAAAACAATAACTACACCGGCTACCACCGCAACACAAACCACTGGAGCCCAACCTCACCATGCGAAGCACGGCATTTCAACACTAGTGTTCATATATAATACAAGACATCTCAAAATTTAAATATAAATTTTACTTCATTAATTTCTGAATAAATTAGGAATTCTTTCTTGAACTAATTTGATTTTCAATTCAAGAAAGAACATCTAAATTTTATTTATGCAAGCACATCGTTTGTTGTTTCGATTGAATGACCATTGACACAATTGTTAAAAAATGTCCATTAATTAAATGGTAATTGAATTTATTCTACCTTCATATAAAAAGGTTGAAGAAAAGAAAATTAAAGGTACTTTATGGCCCATTTAGATAGAAAAAGTCACAAACAAAACACGAACAGTAACTACAACGCGAATCTTAAAAACCCGCTCGCCTAAAGTGCATGTTTTGAAACCCGCTCGCCTAGTCCTAGCCCATGGGCTAGACTTGGGCTTACATTTTTTAAATGGGTCCATCCGACAACAAAAAAGCCCAAGCCCGAGGGTGGCTTGGGTTGTGACTATGCACACTTGCCCGGCCCGATGACAAATTTACAATTCAACGAGATGCGGTACTTTTATTTTATCCTATCCGATGTTCATACCCCGATCAAATAAACGGATCCAAAAGGTTGTGGACATTAGCTTGTTCGGTTTACGGAACTAATAGCAAAGGCATATACAGTTCATGATTCATTACTTCATTTATCTAATAAAATTATAAAACTGATAGATGTTTAGTTCATACTATAAAAACTTTATTTATCTAATCTAATACTTGATGATAGGGTTAACAACTCTTAATCTCGTGTAGTTTTTATTAGATTTTTAGTTATCAACTCATCTAAAATCTTACACTTTAAGAGAAAGGGGTAACTTTATTATTTAAACTTTCAACACGCGTCTGCACGTGTAACCAAACTCTCCTCCATAAACGGGTTAATACGTGTAAATATTTTACAACAATGTTGTGTTCACTCTTCTAATCACTCATCTTTCATAAATGTGTAGGCCTACACATGTTGTAGGAGTAATATTATAAGACTGATAGATGTTTAGTTCAGACTATACAAACTTTAATCCAATTAAGGCACGGTGCTTTCATCAAATTATTATCGAATCATTAAAGAAAAAAAAATGGAATTGCCTCAATTTTGTGTTGAATCAAGCTCCACGCATGCATGTCATATGTATTTTTTTTCGACAAACAAAGTCATCCCATTGAAATCAGACAAACTGTTTTACTTGACTCAGGGGTCATACGAAATGGAGGCTCATGCTGCATGTTGGGCCCATCCAAACCGTCCATGCTCGACAATGAATGGCCGAGTTTCATTTCAGCCGAACAGCTAAGATCTGCTTGGTCATGATAAATTTGAACCGTCCATTGGAGAGTATGAACGGCTCGGATTGACACTATTACGGCCTAGAAATTTTATTTATCTTGTTAATTATTTTGGCTATTTATTAATTTGAAGTTTTATGGTGTGGGTCCTAATTAGTAATTTTCTTTTCCGCATAATATAGTTACTATGTGCATTATTAAAGTTTGAGGGCATAAGTATAAATATTATTTACAGAAGTTAGTCTATATCAGTTGGATACGTAAGTTAACTAGTCAGCTACAAATTTGGGATATTACGTTAGTGGGTAGTTTTATAAAGTTACCGGTTAAGGGGATATTTTAGCGGAGTAGGGTTTTTATTTGGAGAGAACGTTTGAGATAGGAAGTCTAAGAGAACTTGGCATGAGAGAGAGAAGCCGCAGTCGACAGTTTGTTGGTGATCGATTGGGTAAGCAATTCTTGTTCTCTTTATTCTTGCTTCAGTTTCGTCCTTTTGTTGTACACGGGTTGGAGTATAGTTTTTTTTTTTATTGGGTAGTGAAGGGCAGTGGAGAGAGTTTGAAGGGCTTGTATTGGTTTTGCAAAGTTTTATTGGCATCGATTGTTTCCTTTTAATTCTACTGGATCGTGGAGTGTTGGAGGGGACTTGGGTTAAGGTTGAAGTGTGGCGGTGAGGTGCGTGGCAGCCATGTGGTGATTTTGTGTGAGGTGAAGGGTGTATTGAGGTGGTGATTTGTGTCATTCTTTTGTTGGTAGTATAAACAAAGTCTAGTTTTAAATTGGGGTTGATTTTGGAAGGGGTATCAGGTATTGCTCTTGGGAAACAAATAAACCTTGGGGTTTCGTAGGTGGATTTTTGGAGGCTACTGGTGGTTTAGGAATTAGGAATGTACATGTTGGGTTGGGATATTTCAAGAGTAGAGCTGTTACTAATTTGTATTGTCAGTGTTATATTCAATCAATTAGTTAGTCACTTGTATACTCTATTTTTGTTCAGGTTAGTCTCGTTTTGCGTTACTTGGTTGCATTATCTTTGGATCCAGGTGAGTGGTTAAGAATGTTACGTACTTTCGAACTTTTCCGTGTCCCTTAAATTATTGTTTTAGAAAATTTACTATTGAAATTGGAAATACATTGTTTATATTTGATTATATTAAATTGGCATGCGGTATCAGTGAAATCATTTTGTTATTCAAATAATCTTTTGGTGAGAACTTTGTGGATATCAATGGGAACATATTTTGAAAGTCTAGGAAAATTAATCCTCTGTGTGCGGGTGACTCTGGCTATTAGGGAAGAGACCGGATTAAGCCGTTGACCCTAATGCTCAACAGTTGTTATTGGCCGAATCGTTCTTAGGGGAAAGTTCCACGGGCTGCCTACTCATGGTGACTCTATGATTCGATATTGGATCCAATTTTGAGATATTTGTTCATTGGCACTTGGTACTATTTGGTATTGGTTGTGGTTCCCCATTGTTGTTGGAGATTAGATTCTGATCATCATTAAGACTTATCGGATGAATCGTTAATTGGATTAAGGGAAATTTATATAAATGGTCCTCCTAGTTTCATCCGAGTCTCATTTTCATCCTCCAAGTATCAATTACAACTCTTTTGACCTTCAAGATTGATTTTCGTACCAAATTGATCCAATTGATGACTTTTGTCAGTCAAATTGGACGGAAAAAATCAGATAGATGGTTGTTTGATCGTTGCAGTTTGTACCAAGTTGGTCTAATTGAAAACGTCTGCCCTCAATCTGATTTTTTTCGTCTCGTTTAGCTAACAGACGTTATCAATTGGACCAACTTGATACGAAAACCAAAATTGAAGGTCAAAAGAGTTGGAATTGATATTTGGAGGACGAAAATGAGAATCAAGTGAAACTAGGAGGACCATTTCTAAAAATTTCCCTTGGATTAATGGATTATTTTGTTGTTTACCGCATATGCCAAATTTATATTGACATGGTAAATTATTTTAATCCCTGTTTCAGAACTTTATTATAATATACATGTTTTGCTACTCACTGAGCTCGTCAGCTGACAGAGTTATTCCAACTTCATTTTTAGGCAAGTTGGGCAGTTACGCGGACTCTGGCGACATCTCGGGGATTTCATTTGTTGACCTCCTTAGGGTGTCTCATCATGTTTATATTTTATCAATCGCTTCCGCATTGAAACAATTGATCAGACATCTGGATTCTTTTATTACTGTTGGATCACAGGATTTTATTTGGTTCATAGGATGTTTGTGCCCCATTCTTTTTGTGGAATTTATTGGTTGGGGATGTTCTGAATAAAAAAAAATGGTTGTTCGGTGGATCTTTGCTTGGGAGTTTTTGTAAAGTTTCTTTTTAGACTGCATGTTCTACGAGCTTTGGTCTTGTGGTTCATGGCCGGTCACTTCTCATTTTTGGGTGTGACAGACACAAAACGCAACATGCTCCCCGGGTTCGTCATATATATACTATCAAGTTCCGTAACACCAATACTAAAACCACTTATATCAAGTAATAAAATTTTGCGTAATGCTTTTCTTTTTTTAAATGGTATAATAAGCTCTTTCGGTCTAATAGGTTTTTTTTTTTTTTTTTGCCAATGGTAGGAAAATACTCAAAATAGTATAAGAACTATGGATCCGTTTGATTAGAGAGAAAATATAATAGAAAGGATATAAAGTGAAGTAAAAGGAAAGAAAAAGGAAATGAATTTTAGTTCCTCGCATCTGTTTGATTAGGATGAAAGTTTTTCAAGAAAATAAGAAAGTCTTAGTAGTTATTGTTAATTCTCACAAGATCATAAATTTTCCTGCACTTTTTGTGAGAAAAAATTAGGCAAGCTGTCTAGTTTTAGAGGGTTGTACGGGAAAATTTATTTTCTACTATTTTCTAGGAGATTCTTGCTAAGTGAATAAAAAAAAGTATATATTTTTTCTCTTTCTTGTACTTTTTACTACTATCTCGCTAATCAAACGGATCCTTTGTGAAACCAGAAACCATTCCACAATAACTAAAATCCAACCCAACTACTCGCCCAACAAAGGGGAGAAATAATCACAACAAATATACAATCATTATTTTTACTATTATATATATTTTTAAAACCGGATGTCCAGGCTAACTTGTGCGTACTTCGACTAATTTCGGAGTCCTAAAGATAACAACCAAGCATAATCCAAAGTGACTCAAAGGTTTGGAATGTTTGACTTCCATGGAAATGAAATATGTGACTATATAGATGAACACTTATTGCTTTCTCACACAAACCCCTTGTGTTAACTCTACAATCATTATTATAAGCTCAACAGTCAACTCAACTACTAGCCCCACTAGAGTTAGTAATTATCCCAACAAATCCAAAGGGAATAATATCTACACGTCGGTGGAGAGATTCAAACTTCTTACATCATAGTGAAATATAATAGTCTTGCCCGACGAAACGAGCCCGAGTTTATTGGTCTAAGGACATCGGTTTTCTTTCCAAGGCTTCGCTTGGATTCCTTTTCGCTCAACATAACCCTCGCATGTCACATGAAACAACAAGCGATTCCGAATTACTGATCTATGATAACGCACTTGGGAAAACGGTAATTATTTCGTATATTATCAAAGATTAATATAGCATTTTACAAGGAAACTAAACATACTTAGCACGTACACAGTTAATGATAGGAAATAGATTTTGATACTGTAACGTCAATTTAATTCTCGCTCTTGCGACTTATATAAACCTTTGTGACACAATCATATTTTCACACGCACCTCAACAAAAAAAAAAAATCGAATGACGGCAATTATCTTTTGGAAATGTAGATAATTTTTCATTCCGCTCAGAAAATATTTTTTCAACCAAAGTTTTGATAGAAATCTTTAAAATTTTCTTCTTCATTTATTCCTTGTCTCATAGATCTAGTATAAAATGGTCTCGTTGATTTTTGTTGCTGCGCGGGTCTTCTTTTTTTTTGTCATCAAGTATTTCTTCTCGATAAGAGAGTGGTTGTTGTTCATGTTATTGTTGAAAAATTGCCAGATTTTGTGAATGATAATTGGGACGTTCGGAGGGTCTCTCGAAACAATCGAAAGAACTCCCGTTGGTTCGTTGAATCTAGACGAGGCCATTCAATTTTCCAACAATTTTTGGGCTGAATTATACCCTATGAATAGAGGTTAATGCTGGCATTTGTACCTGTCATTTATTGGGCAGTGTTTTGTATTGATTCTCCCCTATTCAAGGCTGAGAATTCAATTCCCGTATTCATATTCCAGGCCGTTTTCAGAGGCTCCTGAGCAGTATAAATTGGGCAATCCTCTCCTCATTTTGTACCAGAAAATTCACAATTTCAAGAGCTCTGAAATTCGTTTTTGTGTGAGAGAGAGAGAGACAGGCAGTAGACAGTTCGCCAAGGTGGTCGACGGTGGTGTTTCGATGGCTTGCGGTTTAGCTGAGCCAACCTTGGGAGGAAGACGCCGAACAAGAACCTACAACACCGATGGTAGGCGGTGAATCTTTCTTAAGGAGACTGTGGTATCACACAGGACTCGGTTTCGATCTTAAAGATTCTGAAAACATGACAAATGAGCAAGGAAAAACTACGGGCACTGGCAAAGAGAAAGCAACTGGTAATGTCAGTGGCAATGGAAATGGTGGTGGTGCTATTCCAATTCATGCTCATATTCCTGGAATTCCCACTGTTCCAATGTCTCCCGTGGAGGGGCCAAGAAAATTTGTTGGGGTTGACTTCGAAAGGGGGCAACATAAGATGTTGTTCTATCTCACCACCTTGAACTTGGCAAAGTGGCTTATTGAGGAAGCACTTGTTATTGCTGAGGACGATCCTGACACTCAGAAGCGCATTGATGTGGCCAAAATGGAAAAAGCATGACTACATGAGCAAGAATTATATTCTGAATGCTCAAGATGATTCGCTGTATTCTGTGTATGGTGAGGCTCCATTGGCTAAAGAATTGTGGGAATCCTTAGACAGGAAATACAAGATCGAGGGTGCTGGGTCCAAAAAGTTTGTTATGGGCCGGTTCCTTGATTATATGATGGTAGACTCCAAGTTTGTGGCAGTCTAAGTCCAAAACCTGCAGCTCCTGCTTAATGAGATCAGGACTGAAGGGATGATTCTAGGTGAAGCATTCCAGGTGGCTGCGATCATCCACAAGCTACCCCCGGCATGGAAAGAATTCAAGAGCTATCTCATGTTCAAGAATAAGGAGATGACCTTGGAGGCTTTTTTCATTAACCTCCGTATTGAAGAGGAGATTCAGGGTATGGATAGGAGTGCAAAGGCCTCCTACATGGCAAAGGCAAATATGATGAAGCATGGTCAATCGTCTGGTGTGAGGAAAAACCAAAAGGACAGGCGTTCTGACAAGCAAACTGGCAAACAGAAGGACAAAAGTGTCAATCTGGGACCGAGAGGTGGTGTTGCCAAGAAACAGAGAGAGAAGTTTCAGGGTGCATGCTTCAATTGCAACAAGTTTGGGCATAAAGCTTCGGAGTGTACGAAGCTGCTTAACCCTCATGCTCAGGCGCACTTGGCTTAGGTGGAGGCAGCAGTGTCCGATATCAACCTCTCGGCTATGGTACCTGAAGTGAACATAGTTGGTTCAAACCTACAGGAATGGTGGGTAGACACTAGGGCTACACGTCATATCTGTTGTGACAGGCAGTTGTTCACTACCTTCGAGCCGATTGCTAACGGTGAGAAGCTGTTTATGGGGAATTCAGCTACGTCGGATGTTGCGGGGCAGGGGAAAGTGGTCCTGAAGATGACTTCGGGAAGAGAGTTGACTTTGAATAATGTGTTGTTCGTGCCAGATATTCGTAAGAATTTGGTTTCTGTTTCGCTGTTGAGCAAGCACGGCTTCTGCCTGGTTTTCGAGGCAGATAGGGTCACTCTGACTAATGCTGGAATGTATGTAGGGAAAGGTTACATGACTGATGGTCTCTTTAAAATGAATGTAATGACCGTTATCCCTACTATCAATAAAAAGAAATCCTCTGTTGCTTATGTGCTTGAGTCTTTCTTTTTGTGGCATGGTAGACTAGGTCATGTTAATTATGATTCTATGCGTAGATTAATTAACTCGAACCATATTCCAGCTTTCCAATTTGATAAAAAATACAAGTGTAAGACTTGTGTAGAGGCTAAAATGCCGAAAGCATCTTTCAAAGAAGTAGAAAGAAGCACAGAACCTTTGGGTTTAATCCACACTGATGTGTGTGATCTGAAATATGTCCAAACTCAGGCCGGTAACAAGTACTTCATTACTTTTATCGATGATAGCACTCGGTTTTGCTATGTGTATTTGCTGAAAAGCAAGGATGAAGCCTTGGAAAATTTTGTTCATTACAAGACTCAAGTTGAGAATCAACTGAGCAGAAAGATTAAGGTAGTCAGAAGCGATCGTGGTGGTGAATTTCAGTCACCGTTTGGAGAATTCTGTGCCCAACACGGGATTATCTATGAAACCACAGCACCTTATTCGCCTCAGACTAACGGTATTGCTGAGCGCAAGAATCGATCGTACATTGAAGGATATGATGAACGCAATGTTGGTCAGTTTTGTGTTGCCTCAGAACATGTGGGGAGATGTTGTTCTCACCGCTAATTACATCCTTAATAAAATACCTCACAAAGATGTTGATAAAACCCCGTATGAATTGTTTAAGGGTAGGAAGCCTACCTATACATTATTACGAACATGGGGTTGTCTTGCAAAAGTGGTTGTATCTCCTCCTAAGAAGGAGGAGATAGGCCTTAAAACCGTTGATTGTGTATTCATCAGTTATGCAGACAATAGTAGTGCCTATCAATTTCTTGTGTATGAGTTAGATATACAAGATATTCAGAATAATACTCTCATGGAGTCAAGGAATGCAGTGTTTTTTGAACACATATTCTCTTATAAATCCATTGGAGAGTTAAGTTCTGCTAAACGGACTCTGCATCCAGCTAATGAAAGCAGACGAGGCCAAGAAGAGGAAGTTGATGTTGAACCATGACGTAGCAAGCGAGCTAGAACATCAACATCTTTCGGCCCAGATTTCTGACTTTTCTGGTAGAGAATGAGCCTCGGACATACCAGGAAGCTGTAAGCTGCCTTGAGGGTCCTTTGTGGAAAGAGGCCATTAAGAGTGAGATTGACTCCATACTGCAAAACCATACTTCGGAACTGGTGGATTTGCCACCAGGCAGTAAGCCTCTCGGCCACAAGTGGATCTTCAAAAGGAAGATGAAAGCAGATGGGTCAATTGATAAGTACAAAGTTAGGCTTGTTATTAAAGGATACAGACAAAAAGAAGACCTAGATTACTTTGATACTTACTCGCCAGTCTCGAGGATTACTTCCATCCGGATGATCATCGCGATCGTAGCTTTGCGTAACCTTGAGATACATCAAATGGATGTAAAAATAGCTTTCCTGAACAGTGATTTAGATGAAGAAATTTACATGGAACAACCCAAGGGTTTTTCCGCGCCAGGCCAAGAAAGGAAAGTATGTAGGCTTGTTAGATCATTATATGGTTTAAAGCAAGCACCGAAACAATGGCATGAGAAATTTGACAATGTTGTCCTGTCAAGTGGCTTCAAGATCAACGAATGTGACAAGTGTGTTTACGTCAAAGACACAGACGAAGGGTACATCATTTTGTGTCTCTACGTTGGTGACATGCTCATTGTTGGTAGCAATGAAAAGGTCATTCAATCTACCAAAGCCATGTTAAACTCAAAGTTTGACATGACGGATATGGGCCTTGCAGATGTCATTATGGGTGTCAAGATCACCAGAACATCTGTCGGACTTGCGATGTCTCAGACACACTACGTTAACAAGATTCTTGAATAGTTCAACCTGTCTGATTCAAGTGTAGCAAGAACCCCTGTGGATTGAAGTCTGCATTTATCGAAGAATGGGGGGAAGGCGTATCTCAATTAGGGTATTCTCGGATAATTGGGAGCCTGATGTACTTGATGAGTTGTACAAGGCCCAATATAGCTTATTTAGTCAACAGACTGAGTAGATACACAAGTAATCCAGGTCGTGTTCACTGGAAGGCAATAGTCAGGGTTCTGCACTATTTGAGGTATGCTCGTGATCTGGGGTTGCACGACACCAGATATCCAACAGTACTGGAAGGGTATTGTGATGCGAACTGGATATCAAATATGAAAGACTCAAAATCCACAAGTGGATATGCCTTTATACTTGGTGGTGCAACCGTTTCTTGGAAATCCTCCAAATAGACGTGTATAGCACGTTCAACGATGGAATCAGAGTTTATTGCTCTAGATAAAGCGTCTGAGGAGGCCGAATGGCTCCGTCAATTTTTGGAGGACGTTCCAAGATGGCCAAAACCTGTGCCAGCAATTAGTATCCATTGTGACAGTCAATCTGCAATCGGTAGGGCATAGAGTAATATGTATAATGGTAAGTCTAAACATATTCGATGTAGACATAATACCATTAGGCAACTACTCTTAAGTGGGGTTGTCGCTATTGATTATGTAAGGTCAAAGAATTATATTGCGGATCTGCTAACCAAATGGTTAAACCGAGAGCTAGTTGAGCAAGCATCGAAAGGGAAGGGGCTAAAGCCACTACGCTCATAGTTACCGTGGGGGTAGCCAACCTAGTTGACTGGAGATCCCAAGATCTAGGTTCAATGAGACTATCTTTCGCGAGTAACCGAGAACGATCACTGAGAAGACCCGGTCTCCTGCCCATTCCTATGGTGTAGAACAGTGATACCTGCGAATGGAAAGAGGTTAAGCATTGCTTTTAATAACTCCTATGCGCTGGGTTTCCAGGCGGGGTATAGCAGGATACCCTTTATAGGAAGGTCACCTATGTTAGTATGAAGTGGGGCCGCTTCTTTGAGAATTGTGGCGAAATTCTCGAGAAAATACTTGCAGAACCAGGAGAGGGGTGCCATGGCCAAAATGAACCCAACAGTGAGAACTGAACTACGTCAGGAGAAGTCCTGTGTGACGTCTGTTGTCTCGGTTTACATCGGCGGCGGAACAGTTCAAAATGGGACCACACACTGGTCTGCCAATAAACCCGATAGGCTATCACAAGGGAAGGTTCCAGGCCAAAAACCACCTATCCTATGCAGGAATCATCCGTTGTCTCTCTCTCCGAGTCAGCTTTGTACTCTGCGTCAATTTGCCTGCCAATTTCATTCATAGGGGGGATTGTTGGAAAATTTCTAGATTTTGTGAATGATAATTAGGACGTTCGGAGGGTCTCTCGAGACAACCAAAAGGACTCCCGTTGGTTCGTTGAATCTGGACGAGGCCATTCAATTTTCCAGCAGTTTTTGGGCCGAATTATACCCCATGAATAGAGGTTAATGCTAGCATTTGTACCTATCATTCATTGGGCAGTTTTTTGTATTGATTCTCCCCTATTCAAGGCTGAGAATTCAATTCCCGTATTCATATTCCAGGCCGTTTTCAGAGGCTCCTGAGCAGTATAAATTGGGCAGTCCTCTCCTCATTCTGTACCAGAAAATTCACAACTTCAAGAGCTCTGAAATTCGTTCTTGTGTGAGAGAGAGATAGGCAGTAGACAGTTCACCAAGGTGGTCGACGGTGGTGTTCCGACGGCTTGCGGTTTAGCCGAGCCAACCCTGGGAGGAAGACGCCGAACAAGAACCTACAACACCGACAGTAGGCGGCGAATCTTTCTTAAGGAGACTGTGGTATCACACAGGACTCGGTTTCGATCCTAAAGATTCTGTTTGTATCTTGTTCTTTATACTCTGTCAACTGTTTGTATTTTGCAATTCGGTTCAGTATTATAATTTTATCATTGATAATGAAATTGTTCTCTGGAATTTCTGTTATTGTCGAGATTTTTCCAACAGTTATATCATCGAAATCAAGTGACCCCTCTATTTGAATTTTGTATTTTAGCCATTAAAGTTGCTTTATTCAACACAGCCATAAAAATAAGGTTATTTTGAATGCTTACAGCAGTGTACCTTCTGTTTTAGGTATTGTACACCGAGACCATTAAGTGCATTGCTTGGGCAAAACGAAAATTAATGAAAAGGAAAAGATGGCTAACCTGATCTATATAAACTGTGACTAATCTTTTGATGTGCACTTAAAAAGGAGAACAGGAAGAGATGGATCATTTTCAGTTTGTTGATTTCGCTATCTAGATCATGGGTGGCTCGCTTTTCCTAAAAGTTGTTTCAAAAGATTTCTGCATTCCAGGGCAAGAATTGGCTATCGTTCGTGCTTTATCGATGAGTGATGTTGGTGCTTGTGGCTCTGAAAATGTTTAACTTTGGTTCGATTGAATTGAAATAAGGAGATTGCTTTGTTCTGAAATGTTTAACGCCAGTTGTTCGTGCTTTATTGATCTATAAGTAATGTTGGTGCTTGTGGCACTGAAAATGTGTAACTTGGTTTGATCGAATTGAAATAAAGAGATTGCTTTATTCTGAAATGTTTGTTTTGTTTTACCTTGTTTTGCATGTCTAATTCCTTTCTATGTTTTCCCCATTTTTTCCTAATACACTTGAAAACAATCCAGCAAAAACCAAAAAACAAAGAGGAAGAGCAATAGGACATAAGGGAACATCACATATATCGGCAGAAATTTCGAATCAAGATCCTCGTATGATTTCTCATGTGAATCAAAACATGATTAATTACGGTCTTAATTCATGACCCAAACCGTAAATTTAAGATGGAGAATGATTAGCAAAGCCTAACATAATCTGAGTACATATATATGGCGGTTCTGGAGTCTTGTGAAGATCATCCGAACAGAAGAGTTGGACGAACAATTGTATTATATAACACCAGCAGAGCCTTCAAATCATGGCCTAAGCAAATGCGAGATGAAGGCAATTGCTGTGGCACAAGAAATTTGTCGAAGGATATCACGATCAAATGCGAGATGAAAGCAGTTCCATTTCTATTCAAGATCTAAGATGGTTCATGCCCATTCAAATTTGTAAAGAAGTATTGAAGATCAACATTGAGGCTCTTCATGAAGATTATCCGGTACACCACCTTAGATGATGAACTGCAGTTACTGCAACTTGGAGGGGATCAGTTTAGGGCTGGACGAGCTTCGAGCAAGGAAACAGCAAAGCTCTTGTCCAACGTAATTTTCAAGATAGCATCTCTAAGCTCTTTTAATCCTCCTGGGTTCGGTGACACCGAAGGACTGTAGAAGAGAGGTAGGGATGCTATCTCGAAAATTATAGACAAGAGCATTGTTGTTTCCTTGCTCAAAGTTTGTCCAGCCCTAAACTTCCGTCCAATTTGTAGTGGCTGCAGTTCATCATCCAGGGTGGTGTACCAGATAATCTTCATGAAAAGCCTCAACGTTGATCTTCAGCACTTTTTAACATATTTGAATGGGCAAGATGAACCTGCAGCTTAATTAGGTCTTGAATAGAATAGAACTTCACCTCACATTCAATCGTGATATCCTTCGACAAATTTCTTGCGCCACAGTAACTGCCTTCATCTCGCATTTGCTTAGGCCATGATTTGAAGGCCCAGCCGGTGTTACATAATGCAATTGTTTGTCCAACTGATCTTTTGCTCGGACGATCTTCACAAGAGTACTCCAAAACCGCCATATATATGTACTCAGATTATGTTAGGCTTTGCTAGTCATTCCCCATCTTGAACTAACTTTGAAATGTTTTTTTTTTTTTTTGACTAGTAATAGGGTGGGAGGGGTGACCAATGTAGCAACTCCACTTGGGCATGATCATAGGGCTCTCTACCCGCCAATGAAATATCCGGTTGAGCCCTAGCTACTATCCATGAGAACATGCCGTCACCACAACACTACTTAGGTACACATGGTGGGAGCACAAATCCTCCAATCCCATGCCACTTGCACGACTCAAAACCGAGCCATGCCTGCGAAAAGAGGGTGGCCCAACCAAGGAGGCTACCGCCTTCGGTGGTTGAACCAACTCTGATTGATATGTAGAAAACGAAGGAATTTTGGAAAGAAACGAAGAGAGGTTTTCACTCTAAAATTAACTTTAAGTATAACTGAGAAGAGGGAGTAGTGGATATAAATATACTCTCATATTAGCAACCACTTCCCATAAAATTAGGACGTACTCGATCGATCAGAGATCAGAGATATCCTCAACTGCCTCCTAGTTAACCTAGTCAAACAACCAAGTGATCGAGCTTATGTAGGACTACTACAGTTTACTTATCCTCATTCAACAGTCACGTGTTGATTTGGTAAAACTCAATCCCAAATTAGTAAGTAGGAGTATATCACAACAACACTGTGAGGTTTTCCAATTCGATCATTTGGTTTATCCATAACACAATACGTAATTTATTACACAAAAAGTTGGGCTATTTGGCCATGACAATCCAACAATTCGGATCCATCACGGACCACTCGATTGTCATATGTAATATGCTCCCACAGCCTTTTTTCCCATTTTGCTCAAGGGCCTGACATGTAATAACCCGACTTGGATGATCTTGCATGCCCATTTTGAGGTAGATTAGTTGTCGATTATTTATGACATGGAATGGAGATCGATCTCCATTCCACCCCATGAAAAGGAGAGGATGTGAATGTGATATTTAGCACGTGATGCATAACAATCATTCAACAATAGATAATTCAAAGTGCTGGCCTCACTCCTTAGTAAAAGCTTTATTTGGCATATCTTCACCAGGTGATGGTAATGATGAACAAAATAGTGTGTGATATGATGACTTCAATTTCTAACGCTCAAGGCCTTTTAATAAAAGTAACAAGCTTCTACTTCTATCTGTACATCTAAAAGCCGAAGAGGCAAAATTCATCTTGTCATTTTTTTTTTATATCCATTGTATATATTGTGCATAATACAACGCATTTGGTTTATTGATTAGGCAACATAATAACTGTGATATCATTTCGCAATACCATGCCTTGAATTTTTTGATCTCCCAAACGCTATATAAACCCGTCACCTAATGTCTCATGTTCTTGAAGAAGAGACAAAGAAGGTTTACAACGGGTTCGCGACACACCTCCTTTTCTCAACTCGTTTATCAAATAATCTGTAAGAGGAAAAAGGATTGTTGTTCATGTTATATCATCAAGTTGAAAAGAATTTCAAGTTGTAAGTTGTTGATTGCACTACATTGAATAACTAAAATTGCTGAAGCAACACATTAAATGACTTGGGTCGTTTTTATTAAAAGGTTTGGTAGGGCACATGTAAACCCATCCGTAAAAGTGTACATGAAAAGAAAATGAACGGTTCAAATTTGCAGAAACCGTTCATTCTCTTTTGAACATGTATACTTTAAAATAAGTTGGACAGTATATCATATGGTCCGAAACTCTGCCCCTAAGGTCTAACATGGGAGCCCAAAAATAATATCTTAAAATAAGCTGGTTTGTCATTATTTGAATTTTTTTCGCATTTGTTAGTTTTGTGCCAAACTTTTGTAGATTATTGATTTGTTTTTACAAGAAGAATCAGAAAACGGGAAAAGTAAAAAAAAAAAAATTACTTTTACGCAAATATTTTGAGAAATAACCACTTATTTCTCAAAATAAGTTAACTTATTACACTTTTTCTGCTAAAAAGTGGTTATTTTTCAAAAAGTAATATTTTTTTAACTTTTCTAATTTCTCTCGTTGAGACGAATCAATAATCTATAGAAATTTGGCACAAAACTAACAAATGCGGGAAAAATTCAAACCATATTAAGATAAGTTTAAAAGAAGGCAACCTTAGTAGTTTCCCTGATGATCGAAGGCATTCAACGTCTACGATTAGATATGAGTTTATGAGCCAGATCGAGAATTAATGGTCAAAGATCATGATCCCTGTACAATATCATTAGAAGAGTTCTAGTTTTTTTAACTTGACAGATTCATTCATAATCTTCTAGCAGTAGTAAATGGAAATGGGGAAGACAACAAAACATAAACTGATTCCGGTACAAATAAATTTTCATCGAAATATCCTCGATCAACATACAGCTCTTACTTACTATTATTTTATTATTTTCTAGTAAACAAAATAACATAATACTAGGAATTAATTAATTCAAGTTTTAGCTCGATCAAGTACTCCACAAGTGGACAGCATATAGTACTACTTGTAAAATTCCATGACATAGCAATCTAGTTTGATGCCAGAAAATCCAGCTCCAAAGGCTAGGCTCCGGTACTCCTGTTCTGTGCATTCCTTCCCTCCGAGTTCTGACATCATCTGCAAATCAATGTGGAAAGCGGATCTTGCTGCATTGCTAGTATCTACGATCGCTGGAAGTATTGTCTCCACCACAATTACCTTTCCATGCTCTGGTAGAGCTTTATGGCAATTCTTTAGTATTTGCACACATTGATCATCACTCCAATTATGAAGTATCCACTATATATATATATATATATATATGATCACATACATCGCCAACAATTAATCGTCATTAGTATTATAATTTAGGTCTATGTATCGTATATTGAAACCATCTTAATTACCAGAGCATATATAAATGCTATATATGCATCCTAATTACATACTGATCACAGGTTTACTGATTTTATCTTGTCATTTTGAACGGAAACACACAATCACCATCATTTT
This sequence comes from Rhododendron simsii, assembly GCA_014282245.1. NCBI lineage: Eukaryota > Viridiplantae > Streptophyta > Magnoliopsida > Ericales > Ericaceae > Rhododendron > Rhododendron simsii. The sequence goes on along the minus strand of CM024961.1, from coordinate 6,837,729 downwards.
AAGCACGATATCAACAAATTAAAGGAACGAATTGTGGGACAATATTTATGCATGCATGGACGTGTGTGTATATATATATTTATATTTATGCGGACCTTCTATGAAAATGAAAACATTATTAAAAAAAAGTAGAAACTGAAAGGAAATTGATATTCGTGCTCCACTTTTTGCTGATAGTGTTCCACTTTATTTCATGAAGTTACTAGTAACTTCACGTTAAAATTGAAGCGCCATCAGTAAAAAGCGGAGCGTGAAAATCAATTTCCAAATTGAAACTCACCTTCATGAAAATGGCATCGCCCTTCGGAACACTTTCTAACATATCTCCTCCCACATGTTCCACCCCTACAACAAAGTTACAATACCATAACTTATAAAATAAGCTAATAATTATATGTTTCGAAAACTATTATGGTTTATCCGGGGTTTTTTTTTTTTTTTTCCAATTGCACACCCTCAATAGTAAACAGTGAAGTTTGGTATTCGTTGTTTTTTCGCAAAATAAAAGGATTGATTATCAATGCAGTATATGTTATTAGCAAAAGGTTGCTAGTTTTGATTATCAAAGGGCAAAAATTTGATGAATTACTAAGAGATTGTTAAGTTTGGTTATACCAATATAAACACTTTTTTAAGGGAAATATTACTAACTTTAGCAACCTTACGATTTTGGTTATTCCACTGTCGATGCTTTGAGGCCTCACTTGGATTCCTTTTGGCTCAACATAACCCTCGCATGTCACATGAAACAACAAGCGATTCCGAATTAATGATCTATTATAAAGCACTTGGGAAAACGGTAATTGTTTCGTATATTATCAAAAATTTTATAGCATTTTATAAGGAAACTAAACATAATTAGCACGTACGCAGTTAATGATAGGAAATAGATTTTGATACTGTAACGTCAATTTAATTCTCGCTCTTGCGACTTATATAAACCTTTGTGACACAATCATATTTTCACGCGCACCTCAAAAAAAAAAATTGAATGACTGCAATTATCTTTTGGAAATGTAGATAATTTTTCATTCTGCTCAGAAAATATTTTTTCAACCAAAAGTTTTGATAGAAATCTTTAAAATTTCCTTCTTCGTCTATTCCTTGTCTCATAGATCCAGTATAAAATGGTCTAGTCGATTTTGTTGCTGCGCGGGTCTTCCTTTCTTTTTTCATCAAGTATTTCTTCTCAATAAGAGAGTGGTATATAGTTGTTCATGTTATATCATCGAAATCAAGTGGCCCCTCTATTTGAATTTTGTATTTTAGTCATTAAAGTTGCTTTATTCAAATGCTTACAGCAGTATACCTTCTGTTTTAGGTATTGTACACCGAGGCCATTAAGTTCATTGCTTGGGCAAAACGAAAATTATTGAAAAGGAAAAGATGGCTAACCTGATTTTTCTTAACTCAAAAGGTCTATATATAAACTGTGACTAATCTTTTGATGCGCACTTAAAAAGGAGAACAGGAAGAGATGGCTCATTTTCAGTTTGTTGATTTTGCTATCTGGATCATGGGTGGCTCGCTTTTCCTAAAAATGGTTTCGAAAGATTTTTGCATTCCAAGCGAGAATTGGCTGTCGTACGTTCATGCTTTATCGATGAGTGATGTTGGTGCATGCCTGTGGCTCTAAAAATGTGTAACTTTGGTTTGATCGAATTGAAATAAGGAGATTGCTTTGTTCTGAAATCTTTATCGCCAGTTGTTCGCACTTTATCGATCTATGATCGAGTGATGTTGGTGCTTGTGGCTCTGAAAATGTTTAACTTGGATCGATCGAATTGAAATAAGGAGATTGCTTTGTTCTGAAATGTTTGTTTTGTTTTACCTTGTTCTGCATGTCTAATTCCTTTCTATGTTTTCCCCATTTTTTTCCTAATACACATGAAAACACTCCAACAAAAACCAAAAAACAAAGCGGAAGAGCAACAGGATATAAGGGAACATCACAGATATAGGCATAAATTTCAAATCAAGATCCTCGTATGATTTCTCATGTGAATCAAAACATGACTAATTATGGTCTTAATTCATAACCCAAACCGTACATTTAAGATGGAGAATGATTAGCAAAGCCTAACATAATTTGAGTACATATATATATATATATATGGTGGTTCTGGAGTCTTGTGAAGATCATCTGAGCAGAAGAGTTGGATGAACAATTGCATTATGTAACACCTGCTGAGCCTTCAAATCATGGCCTAAGCAAATGCGAGATGAAGGCAATTGCTATGGCACAAGAAATTTGTCAATGGATATCATGATCAAATGCGAGATGAAGGCAGTTCCATTTCGATTCAAGATAATAATTTATTACACTAAAAGTTGGGCTATTTGGCCACGACAATCCAACAATTCCAATCCATCACGGACCACTCGATCATCATATGTAATATGCTCCCACAGCCTTTTTTCTTCGGGGAATGTGTTTCTCGCAGTCATTTAATCGCTCTATGTAGCTCACTATGTCTCTAAATTTTATGATCCAATAATTTCTAAATATTATAAATATGAGACGTAAAATGATTGTAGGCTAATATCTCGGTGAACACGCACATTTACCGTATGAAGTATTCGTATGTGTATGTCATATTGGAATCTAACGCTCAAATTAGGACAAAATAGGCACATCGAAGTCTGTCCCAGCAAGACCCTCGGTGCTGTAAGCCTTTAAAAACCAAAGGGAAAATTACCGGAAAGTGGAGGAGACCCGGTCATATTACCATTTCATGGTCTGCACTCTTAAAATCACCACTCTCATGACACAAGCAAAATTATTCACCAAGACGAGTCCGGCTCCTCTCCAATCCATAGGGAATTGGAGGATCCTCCAATTTTAATTCAATGGTTAGGATTACTTTAGTAACTCCAGCTCCAAAACTCATTTGGCATTCCACGGGCATCCAATTACTTCTCAAATATTTTCCAATTACATAAACGTCTTCCCTCCTGTTAAACCTAACTCTTAAAGAATTTTTTTTTTTATACAGCTCATATTTCGCCATTTCAGGTATCTTATGTTTTTCTGAATTATCTTGTTATAGTAAAACTCCTCAATTAATGACTCTATGTTAATATGCTTCATACGCAACTTATAGTAATTAGCTGCTTTATAATTTTTTTTATAACCGGATGCTCGGGCTAACTTGTGCGCACCTCAACTAATTACGGAGTCTTAAAAGTAACGATTGGGCAAAACCGCTAGTGGCCCCAAGTGATTTCAACTTTTTTACATGAAAAACAACTACAATGAGCATGCAACATCGTGCGAAGAACGTGAAAATACAGTTTACTTATCCTCATTCAACAGTCACGTGTTGATTTGGTAAAACTCAATCCCAAATTAGTAAGTAGGAGTATATCACAACAACACTGTGAGGTTTTCCAATTCGATCATTTGGTTTATCCATAACACAATACGTAATTTATTACACAAAAAGTTGGGCTATTTGGCCATGACAATCCAACAATTCGGATCCATCACGGACCACTCGATTGTCATATGTAATATGCTCCCACAGCCTTTTTTCCCATTTTGCTCAAGGGCCTGACATGTAATAACCCGACTTGGATGATCTTGCATGCCCATTTTGAGGTAGATTAGTTGTCGATTATTTATGACATGGAATGGAGATCGATCTCCATTCCACCCCATGAAAAGGAGAGGATGTGAATGTGATATTTAGCACGTGATGCATAACAATCATTCAACAATAGATAATTCAAAGTGCTGGCCTCACTCCTTAGTAAAAGCTTTATTTGGCATATCTTCACCAGGTGATGGTAATGATGAACAAAATAGTGTGTGATATGATGACTTCAATTTCTAACGCTCAAGGCCTTTTAATAAAAGTAACAAGCTTCTACTTCTATCTGTACATCTAAAAGCCGAAGAGGCAAAATTCATCTTGTCATTTTTTTTTTATATCCATTGTATATATTGTGCATAATACAACGCATTTGGTTTATTGATTAGGCAACATAATAACTGTGATATCATTTCGCAATACCATGCCTTGAATTTTTTGATCTCCCAAACGCTATATAAACCCGTCACCTAATGTCTCATGTTCTTGAAGAAGAGACAAAGAAGGTTTACAACGGGTTCGCGACACACCTCCTTTTCTCAACTCGTTTATCAAATAATCTGTAAGAGGAAAAAGGATTGTTGTTCATGTTATATCATCAAGTTGAAAAGAATTTCAAGTTGTAAGTTGTTGATTGCACTACATTGAATAACTAAAATTGCTGAAGCAACACATTAAATGACTTGGGTCGTTTTTATTAAAAGGTTTGGTAGGGCACATGTAAACCCATCCGTAAAAGTGTACATGAAAAGAAAATGAACGGTTCAAATTTGCAGAAACCGTTCATTCTCTTTTGAACATGTATACTTTAAAATAAGTTGGACAGTATATCATATGGTCCGAAACTCTGCCCCTAAGGTCTAACATGGGAGCCCAAAAATAATATCTTAAAATAAGCTGGTTTGTCATTATTTGAATTTTTTTCGCATTTGTTAGTTTTGTGCCAAACTTTTGTAGATTATTGATTTGTCTTTACAAGAAGAATCAGAAAACGGGAAAAGTAAAAAAAAAATTTTACTTTTACGCAAATATTTTGAGAAATAACCACTTATTTCTCAAAATAAGTTAACTTATTACACTTTTTCTGCTAAAAAGTGGTTATTTTTCAAAAAGTAATATTTTTTTAACTTTTCTAATTTCTCTCGTTGAGACGAATCAATAATCTATAGAAATTTGGCACAAAACTAACAAATGCGGAAAAAATTCAAACCATATTAAGATAAGTTTAAAAGAAGGCAACCTTAGTAGTTTCCCTGATGATCGAAGGCATTCAACGTCTACGATTAGATATGAGTTTATGAGCCAGATCGAGAATTAATGGTCTAAGATCATGATCCCTGTACAATATCATTAGAAGAGTTCTAGTTTTTTTAACTTGACAGATTCATTCATAATCTTCTAGGAGTAGTAAATGGAAATGGGGAAGACAACAAAACATAAACTGATTCCGGTACAAATAAATTTTCATCGAAATATCCTCGGTCAACATACAGCTCCTACTTACTATTATTTTATTTTTTTCTAGTAAACAAAATAACATAATACTAGGAATTAATTAATTCAAGTTTTAGCTCGATCAAGTACTCCACAAGTGGACAGTATATAGTACTACTTGTAAAATTCCATGACATAGCAATCCAGTTTGATGCCAGAAAATCCAGCTCCAAAGGCTAGGCTCCGGTACTCCTGTTCTGTGCGCTCCTTCCCTCCGAGTTCAGACATCATCTGTAAATCAATGTGGAAAGCGGATCTTGCTGCATTGCTAGTATCTACGATCGCTGGAAGTATTGTCTCCACCACAATTACCTTTCCATGCTCTGGTAGAGCTTTATGGCAATTCTTTAGTATTTGCACACATTCATCATCACTCCAATTATGAAGTATCCACTATATATATATATATATATATGATCACATACATCGCCAACAATTAATCGTCATTAGTATTATAATTTAGGTCCATGTATCGTATATTGAAACCATCTTAATTACCAGAGCATATATAAATGCTATATATGCATCCTAATTACATACTGATCACAGGTTTACTGATTTTATCTTGTCATTTTGAACGGAAACACACAATCACCATCATTTTAAGCACGATATCAACAAATTAAAGGAACGAATTGTGGGACAATATTTATGCATGCATGGACGTGTGTGTATATATATATTTATATTTATGCGGACCTTCTATGAAAATGAAAACATTATTAAAAAAAAGTAGAAACTGAAAGGAAATTGATATTCGTGCTCCACTTTTTGCTGATAGTGTTCCACTTTATTTCATGAAGTTACTAGTAACTTCACGTTAAAATTGAAGCGCCATCAGTAAAAAGTGGAGCGTGAAAATCAATTTCCAAACTGAAACTCACCTTCATGAAAATGGCATCGCCCTTCGGAACACTTTCTAACATATCTCCTCCCACATGTTCCACCCCTACAACAAAGTTACAATACCATAATTTATAAAATAAGCTAATAATTATATGTTTCGAAAACTTTTATGGTTTATCCGGGGTTTTTTTTTTTTTTTTCCAATTGCACACCCTCAATAGTAAACAGTGAAGTTTGGTATTCGTTGTTTTTTCGCAAAATAAAAGGATTGATTATCAATGCAGTATATGTTATTAGCAAAAGGTTGTTAGTTTTGATTATCAAAGGGCAAAAATTTGATGAATTACTAAGAGATTGTTAAGTTTGGTTATACCAATGTAAACACTTTTTTAAGGGAAATATTACTAACTTTAGCAACCTTACGATTTTGGTTATTCCACTGTCGATGCTTTGAGGCCTCGCTTGGATTCCTTTTGGCTCAACATAACCCTCGCATGTCACAAGAAACAACAAGCGATTCCGAATTAATGATCTATTATAAAGCACTTGGGAAAACGGTAATTGTTTCGTATATTATCAAAAATTTTATAGCATTTTATAAGGAAACTAAACATAATTAGCACGTACGCAGTTAATGATAGGAAATAGATTTTGATACTGTAACGTCAATTTAATTCTCGCTCTTGCGACTTATATAAACCTTTGTGACACAATCATATTTTCACGCGCACCTCCAAAAAAAAAAAAATCGAATGACTGCAATTATCTTTTGGAAATGTAGATAATTTTTCATTCTGCTCAGAAAATATTTTTTCAACCAAAAGTTTTGATAGAAATCTTTAAAATTTCCTTCTTCGTCTATTCCTTGTCTCATAGATCCAGTATAAAATGGTCTAGTCGATTTTGTTGCTCCGCGGGTCTTCCTTTCTTTTTTCATCAAGTATTTCTTCTCAATAAGAGAGTGGTATATAGTTGTTCATGTTATATCATCGAAATCAAGTGGCCCCTCTATTTGAATTTTGTATTTTAGTCATTAAAGTTGCTTTATTCAAATGCTTACAGCAGTGTACCTTCTGTTTTAGGTATTGTACACCGAGGCCATTAAGTTCATTGCTTGGGCAAAACGAAAATTATTGAAAAGGAAAAGATGGCTAACCTGATTTTTCTTAACTCAAAAGATCTATATATAAACTGTGACTAATCTTTTGATGTGCACTTAAAAAGGAGAACAGGAAGAGATGGCTCATTTTCAGTTTGTTGATTTTGCTATCTAGATCATGGGTGGCTCGCTTTTCCTAAAAGTGGTTTCGAAAGATTTTTGCATTCCAGGCGAGAATTGGCTGTCGTACATTCATGCTTTATCGATGAGTGATGTTGGTGCATGCCTGTGGCTCTAAAAATGTGTAACTTTGGTTCGATCGAATTGAAATAAGGAAATTGCTTTGTTCTGAAATCTTTATCGCCAGTTGTTCGCACTTTATCGATCTATGATCGAGTGATGTTGGTGCTTGTCGCTCTGAAAATGTTTAACTTGGATCGATCGAATTGAAATAAGGAGATTGCTTTGTTCTGAAATGTTTGTTTTGTTTTACCTTGTTCTGCATGTCTAATTCCTTTCTATGTTTTCCCCATTTTTTTCCTAATACACATGAAAACACTCCAACAAAAACCAGAAAACAAAGCGGAAGAGCAACAGGATATAAGGGAACATCACAGATATAGGCATAAATTTCAAATCAAGATCCTCGTATGATTTCTCATGTGAATCAAAACATGACTAATTATGGTCTTAATTCATAACCCAAACCGTACATTTAAGATGGAGAATGATTAGCAAAGCCTAACATAATTTGAGTACATATATATATATATATATGGTGGTTCTGGAGTCTTGTGAAGATCATCTGAGCAGAAGAGTTGGATGAACAATTGCATTATGTAACACCTGCTGAGCCTTCAAATCATGGCCTAAGCAAATGCGAGATGAAGGCAATTGCTATGGCACAAGAAATTTGTCAATGGATATCATGATCAAATGCGAGATGAAGGCAGTTCCATTTCGATTCAAGATAATAATTTATTACACTAAAAGTTGGGCTATTTGGCCACGACAATCCAACAATTCCAATCCATCACGGACCACTCGATCATCATATGTAATATGCTCCCACAGCCTTTTTTCTTCGGGGAATGTGTTTCTCGCAGTCATTTAATCGCTCTATGTAGCTCACTATGTCTCTAAATTTTATGATCCAATAATTTCTAAATATTATAAATATGAGACGTAAAATGATTGTAGGCTAATATCTCGGTGAACACGCACATTTACCGTATGAAGTATTCGTATGTGTATGTCATATTGGAATCTAACGCTCAAATTAGGACAAAATAGGCACATCGAAGTCTGTCCCAGCAAGACCCTCGGTGCTGTAAGCCTTTAAAAACCAAAGGGAAAATTACCGGAAAGTGGAGGAGACCCGGTCATATTACCATTTCATGGTCTGCACTCTTAAAATCACCACTCTCATGACACAAGCAAAATTATTCACCAAGACGAGTCCGGCTCCTCTCCAATCCATAGGGAATTGGAGGATCCTCCAATTTTAATTCAATGGTTAGGATTACTTTAGTAACTCCAGCTCCAAAACTCATTTGGCATTCCACGGGCATCCAATTACTTCTCAAATATTTTCCAATTACATAAACGTCTTCCCTCCTGTTAAACCTAACTCTTAAAGAATTTTTTTTTTTATACAGCTCATATTTCGCCATTTCAGGTATCTTATGTTTTTCTGAATTATCTTGTTATAGTAAAACTCCTCAATTAATGACTCTATGTTAATATGCTTCATACGCAACTTATAGTAATTAGCTGCTTTATAATTTTTTTTATAACCGGATGCTCGGGCTAACTTGTGCGCACCTCAACTAATTACGGAGTCTTAAAAGTAACGATTGGGCAAAACCGCTAGTGGCCCCAAGTGATTTCAACTTTTTTACATGAAAAACAACTACAATGAGCATGCAACATCGTGCGAAGAACGTGAAAATACACTAGTATCAATAAAAAAAATTTCTTATGAGCTGCATAATATCAACAAAAGAAACTAGGCTGAAAGAAAAAAAAATTATTGATATAACATTAGTAAAAAAATCTTCATGAGCTATAGCCTAAATATTATTAGTGGGAAAAAAAATCCTCATCCGCTATATATAAAAAAAAAAATCCTTTCAGAGACTGGTTTAACGAGGAGGGAAAATACTTATGTAATTGAGGAATATATGAGGAGTAATTGGGTGTCCGTAGAATACTATATGAGCTTTGGGGCTGGAGTTACTAGGACGATCCTGACCATTGAATTAGAATTGAAGAATCGTCCAATTCTCTATGAATTGGAGAGGAGCCGGACTCCACCAAGACATGGTGTGAGAAGTTGAAATGACAATTATACCCTCCGTTATATATCAGTAAAAAGCCCTAATCCCATTTCTTCCCAATCGTCCCAATTGTTTTCAGCAGCCTCTCACCGATTCTCCTCTCCTCCTCTCACCGAACTGGTATTCTCTCTCTCTCTCTCTCTCTCTCTCTCTCCCCCAAGTTCTGAACTCCGTCTCTCCCTCTCCCTCTCTCTCTTATGTTTAGTTATTTTCAATTTCGACCATTTTACCCTAGTTTTTGGTTGTATGACACAGGATTCTACAAAAATTGTTGTTTGAGTCGAGATTGAAGGTTTCACAGATACTACCTTGGTAAGTTTCGGAAATCGTGTGTATCGTCTGTGGGTTTGATTTATGTGAACTGAATCTTGGGTCTTGTAATTTCAATCAAATCAAATATGAATTTTTGTTCTTGTTCTTTTTTTCTTTTTCTTTTTCTTTTTTTGATCGGCAAAAAATAATTTTCTTACTCCAAAATGGGCCAAATGCACTCAATGCATGAGTTCTTCTTGTTCTTGATTTGAGCAATTCTGTATCTTTTCTCTCTTCTTCTTTTCAGGAATTTTTTTGCCACATGCATTGATGTTTATGTGTGGAATTTGGTATTCCATTTCGATGTTTTGTTTACTTTTGATCAGCTTGGGCTTCCATTCGTACCGAATTATCTTGGGCAGACTGGCAGTGTCAAAGATATGGTTATGGAGTGAATTATGCGTCTATTGGTGCTGGATGCGGATTAGAATTGGTTGCTTTTCCACTTCTTGTTATCAATCTTGCATTCACATATTGTTTAATGCGATATAAACATTATCGGTCTAGCTCATACATCTTTTGACCAAACACTAGATATGTGGTCCGGCCCCTTGGATATGTAGTCCAAGCTGTCCTCATATCCGGTCAAACAAACAGGCCCTAAATGTAGTTGTTAGATCAAGTATGATTATTGAGAGCTGGGAATAAAACACTAAATAGGAACTGATCGGCTACTTGTAGTGAACATGTCATTGAATTTCCAAACCCATGTCTCATTTAGCCATTTGGACTCGCGTCCTGCCCCTTCCCTTTTGAGGTTGGCAGGGATTTCCCCTCAAGCTAACAACTTCTCTGCAGCAAATCTTTTCTAATCACTTACCATTTCTTCTTTTATTTATCATCAGTTTGCTTCTACTTTGGCAATAGTTACTGTTTTATATACCATGAGAATTTCTCCTTCACATTTTAGAGGAATGTCTTTAATACTAAATGATATTCTTGTCTCTCCAGGCTATATTTTGTTATTGGGTGACCTCCAACCTCTTCTAGGTTACTTACGGATTGGGTGAGTCTTTCTAGTTCATATTCATTATGGATGTTCAATATAGTGTTTCAAAAGATGGCCTAGGCGGTTGATTAATTGGCACCTAGGCGGTATCCCACCGCTGCGCCTAGGTCCCTAGGCTGTTGTCTAGGTGTCGGGCCGATTAATTGGTCGCTAGACAGCTTAGGCAGGCTAGGGGCTTGGCGGATTAGACGGGGCTAGGAAGCTAGGCGGACAATTAGGTGGCTCGACAATGTAATTTTTTAAAATTAAGGACCAGGCGCTAGGCAATTAATCAGCTAGACGGGGCTAGGTGGGGCTAGGCGGACGATTAGGCATCTCAGCGGTGTAATTTTTTATTGGAGTGCCATATTGAATGTTTTATTTTACTTATGTTGTTGTATTTGCTCTCAAAACTTGGGGAAGGGATAGGAGAATATTTTAAAATTATAAAAAATAGAAAATCCGCCTATTGTCTAGGCGCCGATTAATCGGCCTAGGCGCTAGGCAGTGCCCGGCTGCTTGACTACTGCCTAGAACAGGTGATTATGTGTTCAGATATAAATGTTGAACCGTTTGGGTTACTAAATGTTTTGTCCAATAGTGCGTATCAGAATAATTGTATTTTTCAATTGGCGATCCAATACTCAATGAAAACTGCTGCCAAACTTGAGCAAGTAAAAATTGAGGATTGAGAGAGCGTATGAGGTTGCGGAAGGAGATAATGACAACTCATCTTAATTCGATTTCTACGAAAGAAGGAAAAGTTTGGATCATTGCAGTTAGTTTCTCTGACCTATAGTTGATGAGGTTTTAGAGCATATTATGTGATAGTTTGTCTTTGAACTATTCCAGCTCCTTTGAGATTTAGTTGCATTATGTTATCTCCTTTTATGTTTGATCTGTATTTGTATATATCAGTTGCACTCTGCATTTCTGCCACGGTTTTATCAATTATAGCTACACAATCAATGTTACCTTCTCTTGATGGTAACTAAAGGCAGTTGCTTAAGTTAATCTGGCATCAATTACTCAAGTTATTGATCCAAAGCTTCATTAGCATTGCCTATCAAAAAAAAGCTTCATCAGCATTTAAGTACTACCTCTTTACCGTAGTATACTCAAACCTTAATGTTGTTTGTTTCCTGTGTTTCATTTTGCAAATTAAAATAAATGTAGTAACCTGTCTTTCTTGTTTATGAAAACAAAAATCTTGCTAATGAATAAAGTTACTAAGCTACAAAAGGGGAGGAAAATTGCCATTGGAGAAGACAAAAGATAGAAGGCTTGCTAATTCTGTTTTGGTTACTGTCTATCTAACTTTTTTATGTGGCTAATTCTAATGCAATTGAAATTTCTGTATAGATTGGGGCTGTAAAATGCGCTATCTGGTAGTCTTGAGGATGAGATATCATCACTCAATGAAGGTCGCTGCCAAACTTGAGCAAGAAAAGTTGAGGTTTGAGAGAGAGCGAATGAGGTTGGAGGAGATAATGACAACGGATCTGAATTCAATTTCTACGGAAGAATGAAAAGTTTGGATCATCGCAAAACAGAGAGCTATAGTTGTGCGCACGAAGTAAGGAGACATTGGTGATGGCTCAAGTGGCAGTGGGAAGCACATGTAATATTTTTTTGTTCTGTAGTATAACAATATTAGGCAGCAGTAGAAAATCAAAGTGTAGATGACTTATATTTATTGTTTTGGGTTGGAACTAGATGAGTCATGATTAATAATCCACCGGTGGATGCTAAGTAGCATATATATGTAATCTTTTTATTTTCTATAATAGGCAATCGCTATTGTATGAATTAGTTTTGCCATTACTGATGGTGGATGAAGCAAATTGGTCAATCAAATGGGCTTTCTGTTACAAAATATGACTTGGTCCTTAAGAACAAATTAACAATTGGTTCTCATTAATACATGATGTAATCCTTTGCAATTAATGACTTGGCCTTTTGTTCCTCAGAAAACAAATTAATAATTGGTTCTCATTAATACATGATGTAATCCTTTGCGATTAATGACTTGGCCTTTTGTTCCTCAGACAACGTTAATTGAGGTTAAATGGAAGATGACTCCTTCAACTTTCCATCCTTATGTGCCCTTAGACTTGTCATTAGTATGGTCAATCATATGCGACAGAGCACCTCATATTTTTTGGCAAGTCATTAGCGTAGAAAGTTAGGTGAAGTTTCTTTGAAGATGATAGGCGCGTAAATGTTCATATAAGCGCCCACTAATTTGTCCTTGCTAAGTCCATTTATATTATTACTCATAACTTAATGCTTAATTTATGTGTTTCAGGTATCTGGAGGTTTGAACATTTAAATGGGCTTTAATATAGTTGCTCACACTGTGCGGGAATTGGTTACAGAGGAACACAATTTGCGTACGTGTCTTGATGGGCCCAAGGACCAGTTTTACTTCTTGTTTATATTGGCTAGACTTGTACTAAGAAAAGAAGGAAAAAAAGAATCGGCCCATGCCAATTCTCGGCAGTGGGCATGGCCCACATGTTTGGAAAATAAGGGCTCTACCGAAGGTCGGTTACGACGGGGAAATATAAAAGGTTCGGCTACGGCACTTTAAAAGAGGTTTTTTGAACACATTACGGAAAGGAGAGGGCTGCGCACGTTGGGGACGGATGCATTAAGGGACAAAGAACGCAGTCACCACGCATATCGGCTGGCATCAGAAGGCTAAGGATTGGTTTATATACTAAACTGAAACCTTGCTTCTCTTGTATGGAGTTTTATTGTTTGGTGATCATTTATATTTACTCCATGTCCGGCTAAGTCTCTTTTCTAGGGCGTAGATGAAGCTCGAACTCTGAGTAACAATGTTTATGTTTGAGAAAATTTCTTTTATATCCCTTCGACTTTAATCAAAAATTCATTTTGGTCCTTCACCTTTCAATTTCGGCATAAAAATCCTTCGACTTTCCAATTTTTTTCAATGTGGTCCTGTTGACGGAATCCGTTTTCTTTTTGGACGGAAAAAACGACGTTGACTTCTTTTGAGGGGCATTATTGTCCTTTCCCCTCCTCCTTACCCTAGATCCATGGGAGGGAATCAAAACCCACGTTTGGATTGAAAAAAAAAATCAAAACCCACGTTACCACCTGTAAATTTTTTATTTTTACTTAGTTTGAACAAATAAGCTAAAGTGACTTATTTTTTGTCCTTAGTCAAATTTTTTTGTATCACTTAGCTTATTGTCAATTTTTTTGGAGATTATTGCATTCTCATGACAAGAGTAATCTAAGAAGTAAAATTTTTTGACCGAAATCCAATTTTTTTGAATAAAGACGAAAAAATTGGCTTATTGAAATTTTTTTCGTCTTTATTCAAAAAAAAAATTGGATTTCGGTCAAAATTTTTTACTTTTTAGATTCCTCTTGTCTTGAGAATGCAATAATTCTAAAAAAATTGACAATAAGCCAAGTGATACGAAAAAAATTTGAATAAGGACAAAAAATAAGCCACTTTGGCTTATTTGTCTGAACACATTAAAATTTGTCTTTTTGAAAAAAATTATGAGTTTCAGTCTAAATTTTTTACTTTTTCGATTCCTCTTGTCGAGAAGAATTAATAAGTCACAAAAGTTTCACATAAAATTAACAAATAAAAACAAGTGAATAAAAACAAAATAAAATAAGACAAAATGACTTTTAATTTGAAGGACCTATGGTGAGGGAGGAGAGAGGAGGGAAAAGGACAATAATGCCCCTCAAAAGGAGTCAACTTCGTTTTTTCCATCCAAAAAAAAAACGGATTCCGTCAACAGGACCACATTGAAAAAAATTGGAAAGTCGAAGGATTTTTATGCCGAAATTGAAAGGTGAAGGACCAAAATGAATTTTTGATTAAAGTCGAAGGGATATAAAAGAAATTTTCTCTTTATGTTTTGATTAAGTGTTTTATTATTTGAATCATGGTTGTATGACTTTGAGAATTTTATTTATCGTGTTAATTTTCCCATCAAATCTTGTGTAAGATTTCTTAGGATTTATGCACGTTCATACAACGGTTCTTAATTGTTTGTGATAACTGAATAAGATGGGTTATGCTCCGTAAGACGCGCCGTGCTATTAGACGATCCGTGCCATAGAGACGGGTCGTACTAAGTAAGACGGTTCGTGCTAGGCGGCGATACCCCATGCTATTTGGTGATTCATAAATATCTTTAGGCGATACCGTAAGGGCCCATGAACCCTAACGATATCCGGATTGATTCGAATAATTAACCTTTACCATTGCATGAATATTGTTACAATGGGTCGAGTGGATTCGAAACCCTAGATCTTTTCTCTTATAAACTCTCTTTACTTTTAATTGCTTTGCGTTAATTTAGTTTGCATAATTTTAGAAATCAAACAATTAAATCCTTTTCCGAATTAAGTTAGAAATTGATTGAAATAACTGCAATTTAGCCTTTGTAATCCCTGAGGACAAAACTCGGAATACTTACCGCTATCTCTTAGGTAGTAGTAATTATTCTGTTTTATTAATTATTTTTGATACGGAAACGACACGATCAGAAGACTAAGTCCATATTGCTAAAAGACTACTACCTATATCTGTGTGGACCATATGTTTATTGTATAAAGAGCACGTCATATTTTTTGGCAAGTGATAAGTGTGAAAAGTTAGGTGATGGTTCTTTCAAGACCAAGACCAAGTTCATATTGCAAAAAGGCTACTCTATGTCTGTGGGGACCACATGTTTATTGTATAAACAGCATGTCATATTTTTTGGCAAGTGATAAGTGTGAAAAGTTAGATGGTGGTTCTTTTAAGACCAAGACCAAGTCCATATTGCAAAAAGACTACACTCTATGTCTGTGCGGACCATATGTTTATTGTATGAACAACACGTCATATATTTTTGGCAAGTGATAAGTGTGAAAAGTTAGGTGGTGGTTCTTTTAAGACCAAGACCAAGTCCATATTGCAAAAAGACTACACTCTATGTTTGTGCAGACCACTGTTTATTGTATAAAGAGCACGTCATATTTTTTGGCAAGTTATAAGTGAAAAATTAGGTGGTGGTTCTTTCAAGACCAAGACCAAGTCCATATTGCAAAAAGACTACACTCTATGTCTCTGCGGACCACATGTTTATTGTATAAAGAGCACGTCATATTTTTTGGCAAGTTATAAGTGAAAAATTAGGTGGTGGTTCTTTCAAGACCAAGACCAAGTCCATATTGCAAAAAGACTACACTCTGTCTCTGCGGACCACATGTTTATTGTATAAAGAGCACGTCATATTTTTGTGGGATCCAGAATGAGCCCAAACGCATTTTTCCTTGCGTAGTTTCCTGTAACTCTTCCCTGCGAATAGCAGAGTTCCGGATGATTGGTTGATGGTATATCCATTTTCCCCATTATCTTCTTCCCGTTTCCTCTTTCCCAATCCAAATCTCTCTCTCCGTTACAATGATTTTACGTTCTCTCCGTCGAAATCATCGGTGGACCCCGATATGCGTATACTACTGTAGACAACAAATCACAAAGTTTCAAAAAAAATTCCGTCGAAATCCCCTCTAATGTCGACACCCAACTGTTCTGTAACAAGGATATGGTTTCTTTGAAATGTTTGAATTGGAGGACCCATTTCCATAAACAATTTTGTGGGACTATAGAGAGAGAGAGAGAGAGAGAGAATATGGAAGAAAAATTAAAGAATGGGATTGCTGGTGAACAGTGGAGATATGTTCGACTTGGGGAAGAGGAGAAGCGAAAAAGGGCATTTGGGAGGAAATCAAATGACGTCATTTTTATGTAAGGGCAAAATGGTCCTGTCAAGACATGTTTACCATGTTTTGGTCATTAAAGTGGCAGTTACCATGTATGGATAATTTGTAAACTCAGGACCATGTATTGGTGATTAACCCCAGTCCACGCCTCCTGTGGGTAATTTTCCCAAACCAAAAACCCCACTACCGCAATATCAAAAAGTGGATGTTCGACAAAGAGAGATGGTGACTTTAAAGCAATTAATTAATTGAAGTGGGTCCAACTCACATTACCTCCATTCCTTTAAACTCATCTTTCTTCTTTCATATTGTGTGTCAGATTCGTTTTTTAACTTGACAGATTCATTCATAATCTTCTTGGGGTAGTAAATGGAAATGGGGAAGACAACAAAACATAAATTGATTCCGGTACAAAAAAAAATTTCATCGAAATATCCTCGATCAACATACAGCTCTTACTAATTATTATTTTATTTCTACTAATTAAACAAAATAACATAATACAAGGAATTAATTAATGCAAGTTTTAGCTCGATCAAGTACTCCACAAGTGGACAGTATATAGTACTACTTGTAAAATTCCATGACATAGCAATCCAGTTTGATGCCAGAAAATCCAGCTCCAAAGGCTAGGCTCCGGTACTCCTGTTCTGTGCGCTCCTTCCCGCCGAGTTCAGACAGCATCTGTAAATCAATGTGGAAAGCGGATCTTGCTGCATTGCTAGTATCTACGATAGCTGGAAGTATTGTCTCCACCACAATTACCTTTCCATGCTCTGGTAGAGCTTTATGGCAATTCTTTAGTATTCGCACACATTCATCATCGCTCCAATTATGAAGTATCCACTATATATATATGATCACATACATCGCCAACAATTAATCGTCATTAGTATTATAATTAGATCCATGTATCGGATATTGAAACCATCTTCATTACCAGAGCATATATAAATTAATGCTATATATGCATCCTAATTACTGATCACAGGTTTACTGATAATTTATCTTGTCATTTTGAACGGAAACACACAATCACCATCATTTTAAGCACGATATCAACAAATTAAAGGAACGAATTGTGGGACAATATTTATGCATGCATGGACGTGTGTGTATATATATATTTATATTTATGCGGACCTTCTATGAAAATGAAAACATTATTAAAAAAAAGTAGAAACTGAAAGGAAATTGATATTCGTGCTCCACTTTTTGCTGATAGTGTTCCACTTTATTTCATGAAGTTACTAGTAACTTCACGTTAAAATTGAAGCGCCATCAGTAAAAAGTGGAGCGTGAAAATCAATTTCCAAACTGAAACTCACCTTCATGAAAATGGCATCGCCCTTCGGAACACTTTCTAACATATCTCCTCCCACATGTTCCACCCCTACAACAAAGTTACAATACCATAACTTATAAAATAAGCTAATAATTATATGTTTCGAAAACTTTTATGGTTTATCCGGGGTTTTTTTTTTTTTTTTTCCAATTGCACACCCTCAATAGTAAGCAGTGAAGTTTGGTATTCGTTGTTTTTTCGCAAAATAAAAGGATTGATTATCAATGCAGTATATGTTATTAGCCAAATGTTGCTAGTTTTGATTATCAAAGGGCAAAAATTTGATGAATTACTAAGAGATTGTTAAGTTTGGTTATACCAATGTAAACACTTTTTTAAGGGAAATATTACTAACTTTAGCAACCTTACGATTTTGGTTATTCCACTGTCGATGCTTTGAGGCCTCGCTTGGATTCCTTTTGGCTCAACATAACCCTCGCATGTCACATGAAACAACAAGCGATTCCGAATTAATGATCTATTATAAAGCACTTGGGAAAACGGTAATTGTTTCGTATATTATCAAAAATTTTACAGCATTTTATAAGGAAACTAAACATAATTAGCACCAGTGGCGGACCCAGGAATTCCATATACTGGGGGCACATATTATTTACAATTTTGAAAAATATTCCTCTGTATATATACCACTAAATTATCGCTAAATAATTGAATATTGATCACTCATTCTATTCCGCAACTGATTTTTGATAATCTTCATGTTTGAAAATACTCTTTCAACTGTCGTGGTGGCAACCGTAAAATTAATAGAAAGTAAACTAAAGAATTTAGTAATTTGATTTTCATAATATTTTGGATTGGGAGGAAAATACACAGAGATAGGATAAAAATAGAGAAATAAAAAAAAAGAAGTAGAACAAAAATGGAGAAATAAAGGAAAGAGGTAAAACAAAAATGAAAAAGTAAAGGAAAGAGACAAAACGAAAATGAAAAAATAAAGTAAAGAGAGAACAAAAATAGAAAAAAACAAAAAAACACAAGCATTGGCATACTGGGAAATCGAACCCAGGTTGCCTAGAGCTTTTCACAGCACACATAACCACTCCACCACACTACTAATTAGTACCAATGTAGGAAACTTTTACAAATTTATATCAATTTTTAAAAAAATTTTTTTTTTAAAAAAATACGTGGGGGCACGTGACCCCACGTGCCTCCACGTGGGTCCGCCCCTGATTAGCACGTACGCAGTTAATGATAGGAAATAGATTTTGATACTGTAACGTCAATTTAATTCTCGCTCTTGCGACTTATATAAACCTTTGTGACACAATCATATTTTCACGCGCACCTCAAAAAAAAAAATCGAATGACTGCAATTATCTTTTGGAAATGTAGATAATTTTTCATTCTGCTCAGAAAATATTTTTTCAACCAAAATTTTTGATAGAAATCTTTAAAATTTCCTTCTTCGTCTATTCCTTGTCTCATAGATCCAGTATAAAATGGTCTAGTCGATTTTGTTGCTGCGCGGGTCTTCCTTTCTTTTTTCATCAAGTATTTCTTCTCAATAAGAGAGTGGTATATAGTTGTTCATGTTATATCATCGAAATCAAGTGGCCCCTCTATTTGAATTTTGTATTTTAGTCATTAAAGTTGCTTTATTCAAATGCTTACAGCAGTGTACCTTCTGTTTTAGGTGTTGTACACCGAGGCCATTAAGTTCATTGCTTGGGCAAAACGAAAAGGTTTATATAAGAAGAGAGTCATCAAGTATCAATTACAAAATACAAACCATGAGATATTAGATCAATTGTGTGAAAGTCCACGAGATAACGAAACCAACAACTCAACCACTATAAACCCAACTACAAGTCCCCACTAGGGGGAGAAATAATATTGACGAAAGAATATCCACATGCAGGTGGGAATACTCGAACTTCTGACCTTCTACTAAGATGCACAAGATGCCATAAATTCTATCAAATGAGTTAGAAATGCTTCTTCAGGTTATACGATTCAAAATTGAATATTCGTGAGCATTTTTGGGCCGTATGATAGCGATTAGCGCGCAATGACTTCCAATGTCATAGCTTTTCCGATATGAAACAATCGACATTTTATGATGGGCCAAAAACATTGTGGAATATCACTATTTATAATAGCGTTCACTAAATGCGATAATATTATTCAACCACCGCTACATTAATAGTGATGTAAAAAGGAATAAAAAAAAGGAATTGGCGTAAAACTATTAAATGTAATGGTAGTTAAATAATGTTAAAACTTCTTAATGGCCTATCGAAGTCAAACTGGCAAAAATTTGCAAATTGTCTTAATATTTTTATATGATGGCGTGAATACCTGAGCGGCACTTAGGGGTTAAATTAACAGAAAATCTACCCACACAGCAATTGTGCACAGAATCCAACTAAGCCGCGCACGAAAAAATAATAGGTAATCTCTCTTTGTGTGTGAACAATAATAGGTAATCTCTCTTTGTGTGTGAACAAGACAAGCTGAGGTTGCTCCCATTGTGGAGTAATGCTCCTCATTCGTTGTATTGAAATATAGTAATTGTAAAATTCCAGTTGTTGTCCCCTAGTTGTTGACGGGCCCTTTTCACACCTGCGTTTTGAAAACGCAATTTTTGAATTTGATAAGATTGTTCAATTAAAGCAATTAATTGAAGTGGGTCCAACTCACATTACCTCCATTCCTTTAAACTCATCTTTCTTCTTTCATATTGTGTGTCAGATTCGTTTTTTAACTTGACAGATTCATTCATAATCTTCTTGGGGTAGTAAATGGAAATGGGGAAGACAACAAAACATAAATTGATTCCGGTAAAAAAAAAATTTCATCGAAATATCCTCGATCAACATACATGCAGCTCTTACTAATTATTATTTTATTTCTACTAAACAAAATAACATAATACTAGGAATTAATTAATGCAAGTTTTAGCTCGATCAAGTACTCCACAAGTGGACAGTATATAGTACTACTTGTAAAATTCCATGACATAGCAATCCAGTTTGATGCCAGAAAATCCAGCTCCAAAGGCTAGGGTCTGGTACTCCTGTTCTGTGCGCTCCTTCCCGCTGAGTTCAGACATCATCTGTAAATCAATGTGGAAAGCGGATCTTGCTGCATTGCTAGTATCTACGATAGCTGGAAGTATTGTCTCCACCACAATTACCTTTCCATGCTCTGGTAGAGCTTTATGGCAATTCTTTAGTATTTGCACACATTCATCATCGCTCCAATTATGAAGTATCCACTATATATATATGATCACATACATCGCCAACAATTAATCATCATTAGTATTATAATTAGATCCATGTATCGGATATTGAAACCATCTTCATTACCAGAGCATATATAAATTAATGCTATATATGCATCCTAATTACTGATCACAGGTTTACTGATAATTTATCTTGTCATTTTGAACGGAAACACACAATCACCATCATTTTAAGCACGATATCAACAAATTAAAGGATCGAATTGTGGGACAATATTTATGCATGAATGGAAATACATACATACATATATATATATATATTTATTTATTTATGCGGACCTTCTATGAAAATGAAAACATTATTCAAAAAAAGTAGAAACTGAAAGGAAATTGATATTCGTGCTCCACTTTTTGCTGATAGTGTTCCACTTTATTTCATGAAGTTACTAGTAACTTCACGTTAAAATTGAAGCGCCATCAGTAAAAAGTGGAGCGTGAAAATCAATTTCCAAACTGAAACTCACCTTCATGAAAATGGCATCGCCCTTCGGAACACTTTCTAACATATCTCCTCCCACATGTTCCACCCCTACAACAAAGTTACAATACCATAACTTATAAAATGAGCTAATAATTATATGTTTCGAAAACTCTTATGGTTTATCAGCGGTTTTTTTTTAATCAATCGCACAGCCTCAATAGTAAACAGTGAAGTTTGATATTCGTCGTTTTTTCGCAAAATAAAAGGATTGAAAATCATACGTACCGGGATAGGGCGGGGCTTGCTGAATAACGTGTGGGAGGTCAAAATTAATGGCCTTGATGTGTGGGTATTTGGCAGTGATCAAGCTGAGGCTGACACCAAGGCCGCCACCAACATCAACAAGGCTTTGGAGTTGCTCAAAGCCCTTGTAGGAGTGGACGATTTTGTTGTTGAGAAGTTTGGTGACACATTGCATGGCCTTGTTGAATACCTCATTGAACCTCGCATCTTTCCCGCAGTATTCAAAAAAATGCATCCCGTGTGCCCGTTCGAAGGGTATCCCTCCTTCCAAAACTGCCCCTTTTAGTTCGTTCCTAGTTAATCAAGGAAATCAAATCATAAAGCAATCAAAATTATAAGACGGACAAAGTAAAACTACTATTTATTCAAGGAAATTAAGGCGAGTCGGAATGTGTGCGTATGATTTACTAATTACCAGCTGTTAATGCGGACTTTGTCCTGGGACATGAACAGCAAGTACCGTAACGAGACTCCGTCTTGGTCGGGAACGAAGTATTTGGCCACAGGTGCCAGCCCATACACTCTTGTCTCGCGGACTGGGGCAGCAGGCCCAGTCGGCGTTGGGTCATCGGAGGAGGAGATGGCGGCCGAGCACGTGAGAATCGAGTGGCTGGCCAGGAAACGCAGCATCCGGTCCAGCATCTCCGGCGCGTCCGGATTGCGACCGGATGCCGCAGCAGAGGGTGGCAACCGCGATGCGATTTCCGAGGCAGAGAGTTGGGCACCAGGACCCTCCTTGGCTATGATGTCTAGCACTTCTAACTCTATCACCGCCTTCAACACCAATGGCAGCACTGAGGAGCGTATCACTTGCATTGCATAGCTATACTGCTTTTCGTCTTCTTCTTCGTCTATGTTATCTCTATAACATGGCTCCATTTTGTTTCTTTAATTCTACTTCTTTCTAAGAAGGGAAATACTGGAGTGGGAAAGGCAGCCAATTTTACTACTATTTATAGGAGGAGCAAAACTAAGTTACGTACCGATCCTGTTAATTAACCACTCCTGAGTTTTTCCTCCACCGGTACTTTCTCTATCTTCCCACTTGTTCTTCTTTGCTGTCTTTTTCTCGGTGTCTACGCTAATAATTAAATTGTGCAGCATATGTTTTTGGTTTTGTTTTTATTTAATTTTTTTAACATATTATTATTTTTATTCTCTTACACCAAATTAAAGTACTCAATTTGGTATAAGAAATTTAAAAGAATAATATGTGAAAATAAGTTTTTTTTTGTTTGAAATTACACGAATTCCTGTAGGAGACAATTAATTAAAGTGGGCAAAGGGAGTATGATGTTCAGGGGCGGAGCTAGGATTCGGAAACGGGGTGGCACCGTAATTTATTCATACAAGTATGTAAATTAGCATGTTTTTTAATTCAATTTTTTTGTCAATAAACACTCACTATGATCCGTAAAGAAACATGCAATAAAAATACTAAACTTGTGGAAAAAAAAATTAATGTCCAAATGTGTTGCGTTCCTCTCCAATTAGTGGGAAAAAAAATACTAACCATGTGGGGAAAAAAATATTAAACTTATGGGAAAAAAATTAATGTTCTAACGTATTATGTTCCTTTCCAATTAGTGAAAAAAAGAAGACAAACCATGTGAGAATTTATGCACAAAGAAATATGCAATAAAAAAAAATACTAAACTTGTGGAAAAAAAATTGATGTCCAAATGTATTAATTAAATTCCTCTCCAATTAGGGCGAAAAAAATACAAACTATTAGTAAATTTATGTAAAAACTTCAAATATGAGAGAGAGGGGTTGAAAAGAGGAAAAATTTTAAATGGAGAATGCCGAGTTTCAAATCCTTGTGCACCAACACCCAAAACCGAAGGTATGCGACTGAACAATATGTCAAAGTGAACATTGAGCACATTCTACGTACTTACTTTTTTACTTAACCCTTTCTCGGTAAATTTTATTTTATTTTTTTTTTGTGTATTTTCGGAACGGGGTGGCACGTGCGCCGCCTCTCCCATACTAGCTCCGCCCCAAATGGTGTTGTCATTTATTTTTATTTTTTTAGTAAATCGGGTTAAAATAGAAAAAGGAACTTGCCATTTATTATTGTTCTTCAATTTTCAACATGTCACCTACTCCAGTGTTACCATTTATTTATTTATTGTTCTTCAATTTTCAACACAATTAGCAAACCTTTTTACTCCCATGGATCAAAAAACAGTTACTTTTTTTTATTATAATTATTATTTATTATTTTTATTATTATTATTATTATTATTATTATATTATTATTTATTATTATTATTATATGTTGTAATTATTATGAATATAATATTGATATTATATAATATGATATATTATTTATATAATTAATATAATATAATATAAACGGGGGGGAATTGGACCCAAAATAGGAAAAATTCAAATCCACCAGGATATGGGATGGTGTACATTGTTACATAACTGCCCCCCAATGTGCAGTGCGCCAAAACGACGTCGTTTTGGCGCAGTGTTGTGTATTCCTTTTTCAGCTAACAAGGCCCCGTTTGGTTCCCAGCTTTCTCTCTTGAACGGAAATGAGGATTCTCACTCTTCTTTCTCATCTGCCTCTTCAACCAAATCCCAAATCTGGTCCCCATGGACC
The DNA here is from genome assembly GCA_014282245.1 of Rhododendron simsii. Classification (NCBI taxonomy): domain Eukaryota; kingdom Viridiplantae; phylum Streptophyta; class Magnoliopsida; order Ericales; family Ericaceae; genus Rhododendron; species Rhododendron simsii. The sequence continues at coordinate 6,813,332 of CM024961.1, read as the reverse complement.
CAAACTATACTTTGTAGAAGAATACCTCATCTTCAGTCTTTTCACATCATCGTCAGTGAAATTAGAATCAAGAAAAAAAACGTAAGCGAACTCTATTTTTTCTCTTTGCATTTGTAGACAGGTCTATATCACATGAAAAATACAGGATTTGAAAATTTTAAAAATAAAACTAGACAATGTCGTGCTGTTCTCTTCATCTTCCTCTTGGGACAGAAAAATTGAGTGTTTATGTACGTTCGGAGATGGGGTCAAGGGAGATGGGGTATCTGTTCAACTTTCATTTGGAAACTTACATGGAAAGGAGACGTAAATGGCTTAGTATGTAAAATCAATATGTTAGTAAAAACAATCTGTATGTATATATATATTTATACAAATTTGAAGTCGATCTGATACCTATTTTAGAGCATGAAATTAGTAAAATTTGAATTATGACACTTAATTTGAACTTGAATTCTTGCACCTAGTTTCGCTAACCGATTCCATGATTAATTTGAGCTATTTTTTGCGTTGAATTTCCAAAAGAAAATGATTCCTTATCTCATCTAGTGATTCCATGATTTGGATATCATCGATCGTATAAGCTATAACGGTTAACTATATGGGGTTTAATTTGTTAGCTTAAACATACGGCAGCATCTGTACGTAATTGCCACATGATGATCTTTGTTAAAAACAATCAACGGTACAAATATTCGCATAGCTAATTGTAGTAATATTAATTCTAAGGCAAAATAAACATAGCTAATCAGGCCATACCCAATTCATATCGAAGTAAATATTCTGTGACATTGTGGCTTCGGTTTATCATGTTCCTGGAATATATAAACTTACCGATTGGGCACACCAATCCATACATGCACCTAAAACATGCATATAAACTTTTAACGTTTGGTCCGATAGTTTGGACCTTGTCTGATCGAGCAAAGAGTATGAAACAAATCATGTAGGTTTTTCTTTGTCAGACTGTGAAATCATCGATCGACTGAGCTTTTCTTTTCTTCCTCCAACTCTATCTCATTGGTACAGTTCACTCCACGGTCTCATCAAGAATTCCTACATGAGATTTAAGAGAGTGGTTGTTTTTTTTTTTTTTTTTTTTATCGGCAGAGAGTGATTGTTGTTCATGACATATCGTCGAGTGACTAATTAATTGGCCAGGTAAGCACTATTTGTATATACAGCGAGGAATACATTTAATGCATTATGTAAGGCAAAAGAAACCGAGGTCTATATAAGCCTCTCTGGATATGCACTCAAATGGAGAAAAAACAGAAGAGGAGGAGCTAGGTGACCACAATGGTTTACAATCATTTGGTGGATCTTGTTGCCTTCATGATGGGTGGTCCGTTTGTTTTCGATGCGTTCGCGAAGGGTTTTTGCATCCCGGGGCGAGAAATGGCGGCCAAGGTTCGCGTTTTATCGAAGAGTGATGGTGGTGCCCGTTACTCGAACCAATTGTAATTTGCTTTCACCTTAAAATTCAGAGTGCATGTGTTGAGATTAATGATTTATTATTGGATTGGAAAGAAATACTATATTGAAGAAAGCTAGAGATATCATTGGAATTTGCCCAATTTCGTCCCTCATCTTTCCATTGTCTTCTTCTTGTTCTTTTTTTAACTTTCCTCAAATTCAATCCGAGGACGGACACTGTTTGAATACAAAATCACTCAAAGATTGATAGCAACTAGCTAGCAAACTTTTGACAGGCCAAGCTCGTATTTCAAAATTCCCCATTGTTACATTGGTGGTACTTAGTCCCACCATTCTCTTTCGGGTTATTCATTTTGAATGCCTGTAATCTCAAGGACCGGGGACCATTTGATGAGCAAGTCAATATAGGGGTATAGTGATCATTCGGACCGTTGGTTTCCCTAATCGGTGGTTCAGATTCATTGGAAAATTTTACCGGTCAAAGTAGGATTAACAAACATATCTGAATGATTGATTCAAATACAAGTAAAGTAATTAATACGTACGGGTAACCTCATTATTCATTTCAGTCTTCGGATTATTAGTTCAGAAATTCTATTAATCCAAAAAAAAAAAAAATTTTGAGAAAATCCATTACCGTGGATATGTTGTTTCTTAGGAAGGCTGCATGTGTTAAATGGACTTGTAAAATAGGAAATGTTACTAATTGAGATTTTTCACTTTCCTCAAAATGGGGCCCACACTACGCGAGAATGATTCATACAGTGCTACCAACAGCTAAATAAAAGACGATTAAAAAAAAAAGCTAATTAATATAAAACAAAGATGCTAATTTATGGAGGCAAAACAAATGGCAAAAAAACTACTACAATAATTACATGAAGAAGCTAATTTAATTCCTTGTTTATTTTATCTCTCATTCACCATAGATTAAACGTTTCCCAATCCTCTTTACCGCATGTAGCTGTATCGAAGTTATCAGGCCGTTCCGTCCTTGTCGTTTCGAGCGTCGCGTAGTTCGAGTCCAGATGAGGTCGTATTCTTGGGTCGGAGGTAGTTGTTGGTGTTGGATAGTGGGGTGTGCGCCGTGTGGCTATTATGGTGTTTGGGGATTAGATCCATAGTCAGTCTTTACTGTGGTGGCAATGATGCGGTCCTAGTCGACGGTTCGGGCTACCGGGGTGTGTGGATCTATTGTTTCTTGTAGGTTTTTTTGGATTGTTACTATTTTTGGGATCTATTGTTTCTCATTCCTTGAGGATGTCGTTCTCACTCCTTGCGGGTAGGGTTGTTTTTCTTTGTTTGATGAACTCTATGTGAGTTCTTCGAGACTCGTTGTAACTATGTGGCTCAGTATGTGACTAAGAATTCTGTGTGAGAGAGTAGTTCAATCTGGGAAATGCTCTTTCCCTCTATTGTAGTTGTTTCTTCTCTACAATGGATATCTTCTAAAACTGACACAAAAAAAAAAAAAACAATTACCGGACAAAGTGCGGCCCAAGCATTTTTTTTTTTTTTGGTTCGGTAACGGAAATTTTATTAAGGACGGATTGTATTAAAAAGTTGAGTGACTTATTTTTGTCCTTATTCAAATTTTTTTTGCATTTGTTTGTTTTTCGTTAAACTTTTGTCACTTATTGATTTGTCTTGACGAGAGGAATCAGAAAAGTAAAAAATTTTGATCGAAATTTATAATTTTTTGAATAAAAACAAAAATAAGTCAATAAATCAGTTTTTGTTAACTTATTCTAGTCTTTTTGAAAAAAATTATGAGTTTCGATCAAAATTTTTTACTTTTCCGATTCCTCTCGTCGAGACAAATCAATAAGTCGCAAAAATTTGACGCAAAACTAACAAATGCAAATTTTTTTGAATGAAGACAAAAAATATATATATATTTACCTTTCCACTTTTAAAGCCAAATGAAACCTAATTTCGATACGGGTACAATGAAATGTGGATAAGGATTGGCGAGAGCGCAATACAAGAATGCCAACAAGAGGGGCATCCAAATACTACGAAAACAAAAGACAAAGCCACATCCCCAAGGAAACATCCAATAAAGCAGTTGGATGAAACAGTACAAAGAAATCAGAAAACGATATACAGAGGACTTAAGAGTGTAATAACTAGAAAACAAAACTATGGTAATCATTGAATTACTAATTTAATTTTATCTTTTCCTCAGCTTTCCAACTTCTTGTTTTTTCCTGAGCTTTCCCCTAATCCAATCCGAAACATCTTAATTGAAACGTCCAATTGGTTTGCGAACATTTTCTACGATAACAAAGAATGTCCAAGATCTCTCAATGAATAACCATTTCGCGAGTGATTCTTCAGTATTCTGGAATCCAATCCGAAACATCATAATTGAAACGTCCTGTTAGTTTGCATACATTTTCTACAATAACAAGAGTGTCCATAATCTCTCATTTGAATAATCATTTTGTGAGTGATTTTTCAATGATTATGGAGCGCCGCCACGTACTGCTCTAGGGGCCTCCACCACTACACGTTCACATAGGGTCCATACACCATGTTTTGGGCTCCATGTAGATGTTTTGTGCATATATGGTTGATGCCCTTGAAGAACCACGTGGCCGTCCTCAAAGAACAAGCACTATCTGCATTCCAGGCCGTGAAGCGGCTCATGTTTCATCAACAAGTGATGGTGGCACCCATTTTTTTTCAGCAAATGTAATTTGGTTAAAGCAAATTGAAATAAAGAGAATGCGTAGCTCCAGCTTAAGTTTGCTATTGTTATGTCCTATAGTTTGGTTATTTGATTATTTGTTGTCCTTGTGCTAGAATCTATTTAGAGATTATTTTCGTACTTAAAAAGTTTGGATCTTGGTTTTAATAAAATGATTTTTACCACCAAAAAAAAAGGGTCCGGATCTTCGGTTTATAAAGGTATGAACCTTACAAGTTAAAGTAGTCTCCATGTAATGATCCCTCATGCGACGCAAAATTGAATCAATCACGGATTTTTTTGACGATCCACATAGTTTATTTCCTGTGTCTCAATGCGTTTAATGTCTTTGCAGAGAGTCAATTCCATTGGATATCAGTATCTAGTTAACAACCATATACGGCACAAGTGAATTCCTAGCATGGCTTTTTTTTTTTTCCTTATATTTCTATCCTTTAAGTTTCTATTTGTAAAATATGAGAAGAAATATTTTACTGACCTCGATGATAAAACTATACAATGAGGTCTCTATTTATATAAGAGGAGGGAACTATGGAAGGAAATTATCTCAATTATAATAAAATCATAATCAATCACAATCTCAATATCACGATATGGTCACGATATTATTTTGTATATGCATTTATTCTAACATTAGTTTCAAGAAGAAATTAATTAGCCATCCTATCTGCCCTACTTATTTAGGTGTCCATCCTATAGGTTTAAAATACTTATGTTGCAGTCCTCAAAATCCATTTTTACCCACTATACCCCTATCCATATATATATATTGTATTCCTATTATTTTGATTTCCCTATTTTTATGTTTCAGATCCCCACCGTTTCAGCCAAGATAGTCCTACAATTTCTCCATTTCAAACACAATCCATAATTCCCTATTTTTATATTTGTTATCCCCCCCTTTTCACGTAATATCAGGCCTATAATATCTCTATTTCATAACAGAATTCGGCTGGGTTCCTAATTTCTCGCCCACTCACCCATTCAACTTCCGACGATATATATTTGCTGTGATTTTGACAGAAAAGATGACAAATTGACAGATCATCTGAACTCATAATAGATGACAAATTAAACAGTATACTAGTTTAACCTGTCATCCAATCGCGTATAACCTTCTTGATTATTTTTGATCATTTCAATGATATACTTACAACGAAAAGATTGTGAATGGAAATTACACCGTAAACAATGAACATTTCTAAGTTGCTCAAACAAAATCATGACCAATTTACCAAAATCATATGCCATCTGAACTACATATTTACCAAAATCATATGCCATCTGAACTACATAATATGCCATTCTAAACAATAAAATTAGTTCGGCTAACCAATAAAACTAGCCAAATTCCCAAATCTGTTATTAATCCTACATTCATATGTCTAAATTGACCATCTAATACCATCAACATCCTTTCAGAATCATGTCGAATTGTAGACAACGAGTTATGCATTGCATTGTACCAAAAACGATTAGCGTGTCTTTATGCCGCTTCACCACAAAATCATGTCGAATTGTCCCTAATGCGCCATTTCCCTTTCAGAATCCTCTTTATCCTTTAAATGCTTTCCCAGTGTCCATGAACAATGGTCATCATTCAGGAAACGCATGCAACATATCTGACCACATTTTACGGCATTCTGCAATTCAAAACTTCGACGCAATGGACTCATTTTGGAAGCACTAGCGGATACCGAGAAACATGTCAAAATCTGGTGAAATCGAAACACACCTGCAAGTCATGACAAAATTCACGAGAAAAAAATAAAACATAAAAAGACCATGAGTGTGGTTTCGAGAATGCAACTTATTAAGTCAATCCATTGTTAATCGTTGATACAAGTGACTGCCTAGGATTTTCGAACAAAAGTCACACATACCGAAATCATGACATAATCTTCAAAAATGGCCATACAACAGAAAACATGACACAAACTGGTGAACTCAAAACAATATATACCGAAATCATGTAAAAATCTGGAGAAATCAAAATACACCCTCAAGTGATGACAAAATTTGTCAGATCAACTTAGTACTAAAAAAATCTGGTGACCGTACAACAAAAAACCGAAATCACTACAAAATTTTCCACAATGACCATACAACAGAAAACATGACAAAATCTGGTGAAATCATGTCAAAATCTGGTGAAATCAAAACACACTCGCAATCATGACAAAATTCGCGATAAAAAAATAAAACATAAAAAGACCATGAGTGTGGTTTTGAGATTGCAACTTATTAAGTCAATCCATTGTTAATCGTTGATATAAGTGACCGCCTAGGATTTTCGAACATAGGTTACACATACCGAAATCATGACATAATTTTCAAAAATGGCCATACAACAGAAAACATGACATAAACTGGTGAACTCGAAACAAATATATCGAAATCATGTAAAAATCTGGACAAATCAAAACACACCATCAAGTGATGACAAAATTCGTGAGATCAACTGAGTACTAAAAAAACCTTGAATGTGATTTAAATATTACAACTTACGAAGTCTAGCCACTGCTGATCGTTGATATAAGTCTAGGGTTTTCAAATATAGATCACACATACTCAAATCATGACAAAATGATCCGGAACGATCCAACCACCGAATACATGACAAAATTTGGTGAAATATTGATTCACATATACCCAAATCAAATTGAAATATAGTGAAATCGAAAAACACCCGCAATTGGTGACAAAATTCGCGACAACAACAGAAAACATATTCAAATCATGAATGTGGTTTAGAGATTGCTAACTTACCAAGACTAGCCATTGTTGATCGTTGATTTAAGTTACCTCCTAGGGTTTTTCGAACAGGGGTCAATGGAATGATTGGTTGGGTCAGTAAATTTTGGGATTTTTAGGCCGAACAACTTCCGATGGGGGATTTGCGACTAGGTTTTCTTCACTTCGCCGGAACGTCTAGATTTTTCAGTCCGACCAACAGTCGCCGTGATGGCCGAACTGGAACTACCATCGCTTTTTCCGATCATGTCTTTTCCCTTTTTGCCGTCGTCCCTTTTCGACGACCTTTTTCTGCTCCTCTGTAATCATTTTTGGGGTTTTGAACGAGGGGAATGGGGAAGGTGCTGAGTTATTGGGGAAAGTGAGACCTGGACCAAACAAAATCACCGTATAAAAAGGGATAAAAATTATCTAGTTACAATTTCAAATGAAAACCGGACTTGGACCAAGCAATTTTATCAAAAAAAATAATGGGAGATTTCCGTTCTAATTTGTGTAAAGAAATAATGCAATAAATCAAATAGTAAGGGTAATATGGGTATTATTGAAATTTCAGGATGAGAACATAAGTTTTCAAACCCTTAAGGACTAGGACATAAGTATCTATATAGTTTAGGACCCCTAATTAAGTACCCCTAGTTTCAATACCTTTTGTCGTTATTCAACTTAATTTCAATAAATTTTGTTACTTATTCAATTGGTCAAGATTAATTTAAATAATCTAATTTTTCAGGAATTTTTTTTTAAAAATTTTACCTTTTGTGGTTTCTTTGCTATCATAATTCATATTCTTTAATATTTCTAATGACGAGGAATTGAAAAGGACGTATACTCCAATTCGATAAATGTAAAAAGCTTCCTAATAAAGTTTCATTACGAAGTTTGTGACTTCGCGACAACTCTGTGTTATTCGATGTAAATGTTATTACACATTTTTTTATTTTAACGAAAACAATAGGAAATTTTTATTATAACTAACAGAACTCAAATATAAGAAATAAGTCAGTTATCTTTTCCCAAATAATATAACAACCAATCAAGAGGCCTAACTTCCCAAGTTTTAACACTAAGACCTCGCAAACAATCTTTCGCCAAAGCATCCGCTACACCATTAGCCGATCTTCGAACAAACACAACGTCACACTCCCGAACCAAATTCCTTGATCTTCTCACATCTTCCACCACCGGCCACCTCCACTTCAATGGAACACGCTATCTCCCCTCAGATACACCTCACCAACTGTTGTGAATCCCCCTCCACGACGAGCAAATCCAGTCCCAGCAAAACGGCAAAATCAAAAGTTGCCTGCCATGTCATTAGCTCCCGCACATAGAGGAGAACCCACCACACCTAGATTCAATGAACGTGCTACCATAAAAGACCCATTTGAATCTCGTACCACTATCCCTCCTCCGCCAATCCATCTGATATACTTATCCAAGCCCTATCCACATTGGAGGGATACTTTTTTGCACGATCGAGCTCTATATCTACTACTATAATAAATTCAAAAAATTACTTAGCTCGAACTTTTAGTATCAAGTGCTAAAATAAATCACTTAAAGGTCAATCAACAAAAGCATGTTCTATGTTTTGTAATTCGGTACAATTATATATTTTGAATTTACTTTTGTTTTTTTGAATTCATTAAAAATATGTATTGGGTCCAATAATATATAAATCTGAGGACACATACATTTTTACACATATCATTATTTTTAAAATAATGTTTTAAGAGTTTTTGTAAAAAAATTAACTCTATAGGAGATGTAAAGGCTTTTTCAAAAATCGCAGGGCGCATTAAAATATTATTTTAAAAATAATGAGCGGTTCGGATCATATTGGTGGGCCCCAAAGTGGGCCCCATAAAAGTGTATGTGCAAGATATGTGTAAAAATATATGTACAAATAGAATGACTGATATATATTGGAAGCTCACAACTCCCTCCTTCGCCACTCTTCTCCACCTCCTTCCACCCTTCCTCGGCCGTCTCTCCGCTGGCGCCCTCCACCACACACACATCATAAATCCTCCCCTCTCTCCTCAACCAACATTTCTTCTGAAATTGTTTGTACCCCAAAATGACCGTCCAATAAAAGCGTGCCACGCTACAGGTATTTGGTAACAAAAGGGACCAGCACAGGATTTTTCCTATGCCAAGTAGCTGTGGCTATAGCAACTTGGTTTCCGGATATGTGGAGGTCGAAATGCAAAGATTGTGGTTTGATTGTCTCCCTGAAATCATGGTTTGGTAAACTGCATGCCAAGCATGGCAGTTGTTGGTTACAAAATTGTTGCATGATTTCAAGCTCTAGGGATGTTGTGCACCATGATCCTAAGAATTGGGTGATAACCGGCCCACGGCCATCTATAAAAGCAAGAAACGGAGAAGAGAAAAGCCCTCCAACACAACTTCAAGCTCATACTTCAATTATCTTTCTTTTGGCATCGGCCACACTATATTTATTTTTCTGCACTCTCAATTTTGGCAACTTCGTATAGTTGATTGTAATTTTTATTATTTCCGACGAAGCCCAGGCCCGGCCTTGGCCCTAGGCCCACCAGGCGGTGGCCTAGTGCCTCCCCAAAAGGCCCAAAATTAGGGCCCAAACATTATAAGTGAGTATACTATACTAGGAGTCATTTGGGCCCAAAATTTGTATCCAAAGTTGACTTAAAAGAGTGAGGCCCCATTTAAAAACAAGGCCCAAAATATTTTTTCAGCCCAATCTGGAAATTCTGCAACAAACAACTCTTGAAAGGAAAAAGAAAAAGAAAAAGAAAACAATAGAACCACAAATAGAAAAGCCAACTCGGCTCAGCCTCTAGTCTCACAGTGGAGAATTGAAATCTGAAATTTGAAAACCCCAGGTCCCCAACGTTGGCTTCTCGAGTTCTCCAATCTCCAATCCTCTCGGCTCTCTGCTCTCACAGCCTCACTTTCTCCAATTCTCCAGTCCTCTGGTCTCATATTCACAGCAGAGCTGCAAAGAATTGAAATGTGAAATTTGCCCTTGAAGAATGAAGAGCCAGAAGGGGTAAAAATGTGAATCGGCGGCAACTCGGCAAGAAGAAATCTACCAGAGTACGAGGTATGCTTTTTTCTTTTTCTAGTTGAGAACTATTTGTTTAATTTCTCGAAAATAGGGCTAAAGCCATGCAGTGAATCGGCATAAAATAGGATAAAATATGTTGGAGTTGTGATTTGTGATAAAATATGTTTATGTTGGATAAAATATGTTGGAGTGAATCGGCAGTGGATTTGTGATTTGTGATATGTGGGAGTTGTGATTTGTGTTTATGCGTATTCACTGTTTCGACTCTCTGCTTTTTTCTTTTGTGATTTGTGATTTTGTGGAGTTGTGCTCTTGTGTTTTATTCCTTTAGAATAAAATACGTTGGAATATGGTGGTGCATATAGAATAAAATAGGCATATATGAGAGTTCATTGATAACCTAACATTGTATATCTTGATCTAATAAAAAAAGTATGTTACATGATTAATACCTTTCTCTTTTTTTCCCTTTTACCCCAGCTTATCATGAAGTCTAATAAAAAAAGTATGTTACACGATATTCCGCGGCTTTGCTAGCCGAAGCAAGGCTAGCTAGAGCGTCGGCATGCGCATTTTTCTCCCTGTTGATCTGCTCGATATGGAATCCTTTGAATTTCCGAATCAGTTCCAGAGCGGTAGCTTGATACTTGAGCATTCTTGGGTCTCGCGCCTCATAGTCGCCAGTAACCTGGTTTACGATGAGTTGAGAGTCGCAGAAGACATGCAAGTTCTCAACTTGTAGATGCGCGGCTGCTCGAAGTCCAGCTAGTAATGCCTCATATTCGGCCTCATTGTTTGTCGCTGGGAAGTTGAGTGTGATGGCACTTTCATGGAGGACACCGCATGGGGTGACCAGGACAACGCCGGCCCCAGAGCCATTGCTATTTGATGCGCCGTCGACGTTGAGCCGCCAAACGTCGCCACTGAACAGGTTCCAAGTTTTTCGAGTTTCGTGCTGGTCCAACATTCCGTACTCTGGCCGAACAAGAGCCTCTTCGTCGGGATTACCTGGAGTGAATTCGGCAATGAAGTCGGCCAAGACCTGTGCTTTGATGGCAGTCCGAGGCTCGAAGTGGATATCAAAATTGGCGAGCTCAACTGCCCACTGTGACACGCGGCTGGAAAGGTCGGCTTTCCGAAGGAGATTCTTGAGAGGGAATTCTGTGAGGAGAGTGATAGGGTGCTCCTGAAAGTAAGGAAGGAGCTTCCGAGCAGACGTGACCAATGCAAAGAGGAGCTTTTCCAAAGGGAGGTAACGCGTCTGTGCGGGAAGTAACGTCCGGCTTGCAAAGTAAATGGGCTGGTCTTCGGCCCCTTCCCGACGTACTAGTGCCGAACTGACGGCATGAGGTGAGACGGCAAGGTAAAGATACAACATTTCGAAGGAGTGTGGCTTGACGAGAAGAGGAGATGAGCCAAGGTAGCTTTTTAGCTCGGCTAGGGCAGCGTCGCAATCGGCCGTCCACTTGAAACTTCGTCGGCTTTGTTTCTTTAGAGATTGGAAGAACACATGGCATTTGTCCGACGAACGACTGATAAACCGATTAAGGGCTGCCGCCATGCCTGTTAACTTCTGGATTTCTCGGGGGGTTGATGGGGCTTTGAGCTGCTGAATAGCTGCTATCTGGTTGGGATCTGCCTCAATGCCTCTTCTGGTTACCAAATAACCGAGGAACTTTCCGGAGCTTACGCCGAACGCACATTTTTCGGCATTAAGGCGCAGTCTATACTTTTTCAGGATCGCAAATACCTCGGCAAGGTGGGAAAGGTGATTTTCTGCCTTGAGACTTTTGACGACCATGTCATCAATATAAGCTTCCATGATCTCTCCAATAAGAAGACCGAACAGGATGTAAATCATCCTTTGGAATGTAGCCCCAGCATTCTTGAGACCGAACGGCATGACCAGGTAGCAAAAGAGACCCCTGGCAGTAATGAAAGACGTCTTTTCCATATCGTTGGGGTCCATTGCTATCTGGTGATAACCTCGGTAAGCATCCAAGAAGCTTAGCCGAGCGTGACCAGCCGTAGCGTCAACTAATTGATCAATCTTTGGCAGTGGAAGGTAGTCTTTTGGGCAGGCATCATTGAGATTGGTGTAGTCGACGCAGACACGCAATTTCCCATTTTTCTTCTTGACCACCACGGGGTTCGCTAGCCATGTAGGGTATCGTACTTCTCTGATGGCACCGGCTTCAAGAAGCCGCTCAACCTCTTCGTTAACCGCGTCGGCATGAAATGCAGCCGACCTTCTTGGCCGTTGAATAACCGGCCTCGCCGACTTGGAGACGTTAAGGGAGTGCTGAATGACTTGTGGATCGATGCCTGGCATATCGTATGGCGATCAAGCGAAGACTTCGATGTGCTTCTGAAGAAATTCAAAGGTTTCCTGACGCTCATCTGCAGGCAGCTCGGAGCCGAGCAAGAAATGCCGTGACGCATTGTCATTAATTGGTACCTTCTCGAGATCTTCAATCGATTTCTGATCGGCAGGACAGCCGACGTCTTCTAGGACGGGCTTGTCCGGTACCTCGACCCAGTGAACCCGGGAGAGGCTCGGTGTTTTGCCGATTGCTGACACGAAACATTGTTTGGCCTGTAATTGATCTCCTTGCAGGTCTTCTTGTCGGCCATCAGCGCCGATGTAGCGTACCACCTGATGATAGGTGGAAGCCACGGCTTTGATGGAATGGAGCCAGTTGCGGCCAAGGATGGCGTTATACGGGCTTGGGGCGTCAACGACGATAAACTCCATGAGTGAACAGACCGAACCGGTGATCACCGGTAAGGTTACTTTGCCGACGGGCCACACTGGTATTCCACTGAAACCGATTAAAGGGACCTCGGATGGAAGGAGAGAGGACTCTGGGAGATTAAGCTCTTTGAAGAGAGATAAGTACATCACTTCGGCCGAGCTTCCTTGATCAACAAGTACCCTCTTAACCGCATGAGTCGAGATTTGGACTGTGACTACCAGGGCGTCGTTATGAGGTTGTTGGACGCGTTGGAGGTCTCGCTCCGTGAATGTGATTGACCAAGGACGCTCAAGGGTTTTCAGTCTCTTGGGAGCATTATTGATAGAGAAAATTGTGGGCAAATGCGATTTGCCCAGACTCTTTCTCTCTCCTCCGAGGGAAAGGGATTCCGTTCCCCACCCTTTTTTGAGAAAGGAGAGATGCTGCCTGTTCGCGGGAGCGCTTTTGAAGCTGGACGACAAGCGCTCGCGAAAATACAGAGTCGCCACTTGGGTTTTGAAGGTCCGACACCCAAGGAACCGTATTTCGAAGCACCTGCCGCGCTGTTTGATTTGAAAAAGTTAAGGAACCAGTCCGTCATAACCATATCTGGGTTCGGGAGCCAGGTTACGAGAGGGGAAGGGTTTTATGGCACCCCTCTCGCCCAATCCGGAGATCGGTCTCTACTTAGGCATTTGCGAAAATGTTGTTTTGTTTGCGATTCTGTTTGATTAATCAATTTTTAGCCAATTAGGGCGGGGGAACAGTTAAAGGGGATTAAAACTGTAACATGTTTGCAGGATGTGAATGATATCATGGATGAACAGTTAGTATAGGATGAGAACAGACTGTTGTGGGAGTTTAAACAAACTGGGAAGCCCTTGTTTTGGAGTGACGTGCGCAGGAAGAAACCAGCATGCACTGAACAAGTCACTACATGTTGTTTACTCCTGCGCGCACAATTCCAAGACAAGCGCGCCGGTGAGCTTAAAACCCACAGCTCTTATTCTCAAACCATCTGGGCTCTGGAAGGACCAGTGCACACCCAGGACAAACCACGCAGTTTATAGGCAACATAATATACAGTTTAAAGGCTTAAAAGCCCTAGAAATTGACAAAACACCCCATAAACAGTGTGGGGACAAAATAATAGCCTAAATCCAAGTTACCCGTGCAAGGCCAGTCACTGGTCGGAGGCAAACTGTCGCGCGATGGAGTCACTCTGTCGCGCGAGGATGCGCCCTGGCGCGCGATGGTGCGCCCTGGCGCACTGTCGCGCGATGGACTGAGTCTAGCGCGCGATGGTGCGCCCCGGCGCACTGTCGCGCGATGGAGTGAGTTCGTCGCGCGATGGTGCGCCTTGGCGCGGGATGATTGCGCCCTGGCGCGGACCAGACCAGTGCTTGGTTTACACATTTCTGGGTTACTGGGACAGATCCAGAATGTTCCCAGGGGGACTCCAAAACAGCAGAAACTCATATTGAACTAAGACTAGCAGTTTATACAAAGGAAAGCAGTAAACTGATTATTATCATGCTTGCAGAGTGATCTATATATAAATAAACACAAAACAATAGGACACCAATCCCCACGCGGTCCATCTCACGCAGCACCGGAGTCTCGCGCGAGAGAGTGGGACCATCGCGCGTTGGTTCCTACCATGACGGTTTTTGAAACCTTGCCAGCTTTAGGACCAGGACTGGTATTGATTACCAGCCTTGGCCCTGCCAGCCCCCCTCAGAGATCAGAACAGAAGCAGAACAAAGGTAAGCTATACCTTTGGCTTTGGGTTTGAAAGAGTATTTGAGCTTTTGATGTTTGAGGCTTGATTGAGGTGTTTGAGTATTTGAGGAATGTGAATTTGGAAGAAAAGCACTAGAGCTTGTGCTTAACCTTTCAATTTTTGGAACCCTTTGAAAGAGAACAAATGGGGGGTATAAATAGGGAAAGGGGGTGAATCTGGTTGGAAACAGAGGAGTTCAGGCAGTCCACGAGGCCTGGCTGAGGCTGCATCGGTGGCTAACTGTCCATCTCAGGAAAGGTCGGTGGTAGGTTGGACCGTCGCGCGATGGTGTGAGTCTGTCGCGCGATGGTGCGCCCTGGCGCACTGTCGCGCGATGGAGTGGAACCCTCGCGCGATGGTGCGCCCGGGCGCGGGATGGATGCGCCCTGGCGCGGACCAGCAAGGTTTTTGGTTTTTGAAGTGGCTTAGGCTAGATTAGGTTCAAGGGTTTTGCAAACACTCAAAGCTCAAACACGCTATCATTCCCAGGGTGTTCTTGATCCATTTCATCATCGGGGAATAAAAAACCGTAAGTAAACTAATCTGGAAGCCCAGATTGGGGTGTCTACAAAAATTTGGGAAGAGCTTTTTGCGACGTCAAGTTCCTTCCGAAGCTTTTTCACGGCTTCCTTTGTCATCGGCCCGTGGATAACATTGATTACTCCGACTGGCCGAGGAATTGGATTTTGCCCGCCTGCATTCTGCTGTCGCCTCAGCGTTTTGGTCCAATCAATGTGATCATCGAGGAGCCCTTGGGCTGCTAAGTTCTCAAGAAGCGCTTTGTAAGGAGCGCAAGCAGTTGTGTAATGGCCGAGCTCGTTGTGGTACGAACATCGCTTCCGAGTGTTGTCATTACCGTCTTCGGTATTCAACTTGGGGGGGTTAGGCCAGACAAAGAAGGGCTCTCGTTCCAAAGTTCGAAGGAGGAAATAAATCGGCTCTTTGAACACCGTTGTCTCGGCTATGTAGTCGTGGGCCTTCGGGGCCTTCTTATTTGCAACCTTGACTGTGTTCACTTGCTTCTTCGGCATCGACGAAACCACGGGCTTCGGTGCAGCCAGCTGCGGCGTAGCGACATGAAGGGTCGGAGAAACACTGGATGATTGTCCCCCCTGAAGCTCTCGTTCGGCTAGGAACTCTTCGTAAGAGCAGAATTGTTCAACCGTCCGCATGAGCTCGTTCATTCCGTGGGGTGCCCGTATTGCCAGTTCGTCTAGGATTTTACTCCCTGTCTCCAGTCCGTTTTTGAAGTTTCTCACGGCCCAGTACTGATCTACGCCGGGTATCTCATTGAACAGCTGCCAATAACGCTCGGCGTATTTCCGAAGCGTTTCGCCGGGTCGCTTCTTCATTTGCGCTAAGGCATCTTCCTCTTTGGCTTGCCTGTTGCTCGTGATGAACCGATAGTTAAAGGCTCGCTCAAGCTCTTTGAAACTGTGGATTGATCCTGCTTCCAGCTGGTTAAACCATAACAGGCCGAGGCGTCCTAAACTTGAAGGGAAAGCTTTACACATGATGGCGTCGTCATCCGTCACGCAGGAGATGGTACTGCGATAACTAATGAGGTGCGTATAAGCCTCGGCGTGCTTGGATCGAACTTCTGGAACTTTGGGAAATGCATATCGACCTTTGGCAGAGTTGCTTGAATGGCAGACGAGAACGGGGATTCAGTCAACTTTTTCAGCTGATACTCATGCGTCGGCCTCGGTGGGCGCCCGGCTCGGTCATTGCGTGATCTCTTGGAGGCCTGATAATCCCGTTCCCTGTCGGTCTCATCTTCTCGCCGACGTCTGTCTGATTCTCTTCTTCTCGGCTCAGGTGACTTCTGCCGAATATATTCTGGGAGATGATCGGTACGATAAACTCGTCGGCCATATGGATTGTCATTCTGCCGAAGGACAACACTCACACTTTTCTCCTGAGGGAGCTTCTGAGCGCTTTGAGAATCAACGGATCGCTTATCCGTGTCGTTTTTGGGGCGAATACCTTCGGTGTCTTTGGCGTCATGCATAGGGTCTTTCCCGTTCCTGCGAGACGTTCGGCTTTTACGCCGTCCTGAGTCGTAAGGGACCAATGCTGGCTGATTGTCGAGGAGCTCGACGGTATCGTAGCTTTGAGAGCCTTGAGAGTATTCATCCATAGCCGTGGAACTGGAGTATACAGTATGAAGACTGTCCTCTCGCCTACCATCAGCCTTGTCCGTGTTAATCCCACCACCGAGGCGTTCGTGGATCGAAGAACGTTGCTGCCCGAAGCGAGCGACGCCTTCGACCCGGTTGGCCATAGTGGGTGGATCTAAACGGTCGTGCACAGAGATACGGCGCTGATTGTCATGCTCTCCGAACGGAGGGGGCGGAGGCAAGTTCCTCCGTCGGCGTCGTCCCTGGGAATCAGAATGGGAGGCGGCCGGACGGTTACTTGCTTTCATACGAGCCATTTCCATTTTGAGGATGGCAACGTCAGCGTTGGTTTGTTCCTGCTGCTGTTCAAGCATTTGGACGTAGGCCAGAGCGTCTTCACTTAGGCCTGCTGGACGGAGGATGGAGGTGCTTGCAACAGGAGGAGTGAAGCCAGGAGGGTGAGACGGAGAGAGGGCGTTTATTCCAGTTTCTGATTGGATCTGTATAGAGGGGTTAAGCGGCTGAAAAGGAGGTGGTGGACCGCCATTTTCCGAGGTGGAAAGGGGGTAGTGCAGGTTTTAGAAGATATGAAGAGGAGGAAGAACCACTGAGGAGCCGCCGCGGGGTTGAGAGAAAAAGGAAGTTTCACATCGGGTTCACCAAATTGTGGGGACTCCGATCCGGTTGGTTCACAGCTCGTCTCTAATCCAGCCCTTCGTCCTGCAAAACGAAGCACGACTACAGACCACACCGGAGGTTCTCCGGGATGGCCCTCCGGTGCAAGGATCAGTATAGCTTCTCAGAGAGGCAGAAAGCCAAGAGCTAGGGTTGAGAATGAATAGTGCGTACCTTCTCCAAGGAGGCATAACGGTATATTTATAGGCATTCCTTAGCTTGGCTTCCAAGGCTGTACCGATGCTCGACACGTGTCGGCTGACATCACCCCATCGTCACTATAGGGTTTTGTAACCGTTTAGAAAGTGAGCTGGCACCTTCACGTGCCCTCGCACCTATCCTCGACAACTGCTCGGTGACGTCACGTCCATCGTCACGGTCGAGGCCGTTATTCCCACGTGGGTGAGCTGGCGGTGCGACCCACGCTCGTTCAATACCGAGCGTGGAACCAACGGCTGACAGTTATACAAGACCGCACCAACCGACAAGAGGGGAGCAGAGGCTTGGCAGAAGGCCGTCGGCTGGGCCGAGTCTGACATCAATTTCCCAGGGGTGGATCAGCTTCTGAAAATATCAAAGAGGTTCGGCTCTTCATGTACGGCACGAGCCTTATCGCTCGGCCTACTACACTTACGAATGCTGAAAAAAAAAAAACCCTTCCAACACTTAACTTCGAATTCTCTACAAAAAGAATAAAGAAAAATCTAAATTCATGTTCAGTTTGTCTCTCTGATCCAAAATTTGAAATCTAAAAAATTTATCCTTTTAGGCTAGGCATAGATGTCTCATGGAGATTTCTACCATTTATCACCTTTGAGAGTTTCGATTTTCACTTTCTAATTTTTTTTTTATCGGCAAAAGATGAATTTTATTAAAAATGGGAAAAGAGGAAGGGGATCCAATAAACAGTTGGATAATATACCACAAAGGCAAACCTCAAAACACCCAAAGATCTACCAGGGTCCACCGTAGATAATACATTAAAGCTCAACCCAAAACCCAAATTAAACAAAAAAGGCCCAAACACACAAATCCGGCCCAAGCCTGGACCGGGCCACCGAAACCATTCCACAAAACAATAACTACACCGGCCCCATGGGCTAGACTTCGGGTTACATTTTTTAAATGGGTCCATCCGACAACAAAAGAGCCCAAGCCCGAGGGTGGCTTGGGTAGTGACCATGCACACTTGCCCGGCCCGATGACAAATTTACAATTCAACGAGAAGCGGTACTTTTATTTTATCCTATCCGATGCTCATACCCGATCAAATAAACGGATCCAAAAGGGTTGCGGACATTAGCTTGTTCGGTTTACGGAACTAATAGCAAAGGCATATACGGTTCACGATTCATTACTTCATTTATCTAATAAGATTATAAAACTGATAGATGTTTAGTTCATACGTACTATAAAAACTTTATTTATCTAATCTAATACTTAAAATATCGCAATTATTTCATTAAATTGACGAAAAAGTTGTAAAGATTATAAAGGGAAGTACTTTATTGTCTATCCAAGATGTAGAACGTAATGTTTATCGTAACGGATTGAAATGGAGCGAGTATATGACAGTTCCATGACAACAATGAATAAACCGTTTCTATGTATATGGCTGATCTTTCAATAGCAAAACTTGGAAATTGAAAGAACATATATAGAATTTCTTGAAATGGAGCGAGTATATGACAGTTCCATGACAACAATGAATAAACCGTTTCTATGTATATGGCTGATCTTTCAATAGCAAAACTTGGAAATTGAAAGAACATATATAGAATTTCTCTAAGCTTAATGGAAAATTCTCGTGATTAACGCAATAATGATCATCTTTGTCCTTTGATAACACAATCAAATACTCGTAGTTAATTCAAATATTAGCGTAAAACGATCAATTACGGTAGCTGGCTTTGCTTAAATGGAAATACTCGTAATTACCACGTGATATATGATATTCGATAAAACAATCAAATAGCGACAGTTAATATGAATATTCATATCTTCACTGTTCAAAAAGAAGAAAAATTATGAATATTCATAACGGCGTCTAATTGTAGTATTTTTTGATACACTGTGATTTCAGTTTATCGCATTTCGGAAACAATATAAACTCTGTTACCCAGTCTTATGCACACGAATACGCAAAGTTGGCCACCAAAAGTAAATTTTGTCCTAAAAGATTTTGACCCATTTTCTTCAAAGAGTACGCAATAAACCACGTATGTTTTCAATCTAAATTAAAATAGTATGTGAAATCTCGAGGTTTTTTACTTCTTCCTCTGTCTCTATCCCTTTGGCACAGTTTACAATGGTCCCATGGATTTTCCAAGGGGGTTTTCCTTTTCTTGCTCGTCAAGAATTCAGACAAGACGTACAGGAGTGGTTTAAAGTTGGCTCTGAACTAAAACTCGAGGTGCAGCTGATTTAGGCTGCCAAAAGCTTACAAATTTTAAGACCCCGTCTTTACTCTTCACTTAGACTCCAAAAAAAAGTCAGGGTCAGCTTTGACACACATCGTTCATGATATTTTTCATCTTGGTACGTTGTTCATGTTATATCATCAAGTGTGTACGAAAGTTTTCATTCTCAGTGGGCCTCATATGCAATCTGGGCCCACATTGGCGTTACACTACAAATTATACAAGGAATGTTAGTAAATAGTTTACAGGTAAGAATCATTTAAACTAGGCCCAGTACAGCAGAGCACTTATTTGGTACATTAAATAGGCAAAACAAACCAAGGGCTGTATAAATTGGGACCTAGCTAATCTTTCTGTTGTACAAACTGGAAGAGAGTAGAGAGGGAAAAATGGTTTACGGTCGTTTTTTTGATCTTGTTGTATCGATGATGGGTGGTTTGCTTTTCCTCAATCTGTTCGTCAAAGATTTCTGCATCCCGGGGGTAGAAATGGCTGATGTTCATGCCCTGACGACAAGTATTGATGTTGGCATCGATTGTTTTAGAAAGTTGTAATTTGATCAAATCAATTTGGAATATAGAGATGCATTGCTTTGCTCTATAATGTTGCTTTGGGTTTGCTCTATGATTTACCTCGATTTTTTCGTTCTTATTTTTGGACGGCTATTTCAATTTTCCAGTTGATGTTAGAGTGGTTGATGATAGGGTTAACAACTCTTAATCTTGTGTAGTTTTTATTAGATTGTTAATTACCAACTCATCTAAAATCTTACATTTCAAGAGAAAAGGGTAACTTTATTATTTAAATCTTTAACACGCCCCCGCATGTGTAACCATACTCTCCTCCATAGGCGGGCTAAATACGTATAAATATTTTACAACAATGCTACGTACACTCCTCCAGCCACTCTCCAACCACTCATCTCTCATATATGTGTGGGCCCACACATGTTATAGGAGTAATATTATAAAACTGATAGATGTTTAGTTCAGACTATACGAACTTTAATCCGGATAAGGCACAGTGCGTTCATCAAATTATTATCGAATCATTAAAGAAAAGAAAATGGAATTGCCTCAATTTTGTGTTGAATCTGCTCCACGCATGCATGTCATATGTATTTTTTTTTCGACAAACAAAATCGTCCCATTGAAATCAATCAAACTCCTTTACTTGACTCTAGGGTCATACGAAATGGGGGTTCATGCTACATGTTGAGCCCATTCGAGCCGTCTATAGTCGGCAATGAACGGCCAAATTTCATTTCAGCCGAACGGTTGGGATCTGTTTGGTCCTGATAAAATCTGAACCGTCTATTAGAGAGTATGAATGACTCAGATTGGTACAACACGCAACATGCTCCCCAGGTTCGTCATATATATACTATCAAGTTCCATAACACCAATACTAAAATCACTTATATCAATTAAGTAATAAAATTTCGCGTAATGCTTTTCTTTTTTTAAATGGTATAATAAGCTATTTCGGTCTAATAGGATTTTTTTTTTCCAACGGTAGGAAAATAGTGTAAGAACTATGGATTCGTTTGATTAGAGAGAGAAATATAATAGAAAGTGAAAATGATAAGTAAAAGAAAAGAAAAAAGGAAATGTATTTTAGTTCCTCGCATCTGTTTGATTAGGATGAAAGTTTTGCAAAAAAGTAAGGAAGTCAAAGGAGTAATTGTTAATTCTCTGCAAATAAGGAAGTCAAAGTTGTTATTGTTAATTCTCACAAGAAAATAAATTTTTCTTCACTTTTTGTGAGAAAAAATTAGGCAAGCTCTCTAGCTTTAGAGGGTTGTACTGGAAAATTTGTTTTCTACCACTTTCTAGGAGATTCCTGCTAAGTGAATACAAAAAAAGTATATATTTTTTTCTCTTTCTTGCACTTTCTACTACTATCTCGCTAATCAAACGGACCTTGTGTGAAACCGGAAACCATTCCACAATCACTATAAATCCAATCCAACTACTCGCCCAACAAATGGGAGAAATAATCACAACAAATATACAATCATTATTATTATTACTATTATATATATTTTTGAAACCGGATGTACAGATCAGCTTGTGGGTACCTCGACTAATTTCGGAGCCCTAAAGATAACAACCAGGCATAACCCAAAGTGCTCCAAAAGTTTGGAATGTTTGGCTTCCGTGAGAATGAAACATATGACTTCATGGATGAGCACTTATTGCTTACTCACAATCACTTAGCCACCAAACCCCTGGTATTAACTCTAACATCATTACTATAAGCTCAATAGTCAACTCAACTACTTGCCCCACTAGAGTTAGTAATTATCCCAACAAATCCAAAGGGAATAATACCCACACGTGACACGTCAGTGGATGGATGGAAACTTCTTGCATCATAGTCAAAAAGTCTACCCACACAGCAGATCTGTGCACAAATTTTGCTGTGGGGCCCATCACGGGTCCCATACAAATCATCCAAACCGTTTATTAAATGTAAAATATTTTTTTAAGGGTCCCCTTAAAAAATAAGTTCAATCCGATACCTATAGGTATTAGATCCAACCATATAACTTTCGGAAATCTAAATGAAAAGTTAGATGGTTGGATGAAGCGCCTATAGATATTGGATTGAGCTTATTTTTTATAGGGGCCCTTGAAAAAATGTTTTACATTTAATGAACGGCTCGGATGATTTGTGTGGGACCCGTGGTGGGTCTCACAACAAAATTATTGCACAATCTCTGCATAGATTGCTGTGTGCGTAGAACGGTTCCTTCATAGTGAGATACGATAGTCTTGCCTAACTGAACGAGCCCCAATTGATTGGTCTAAGGACATCGGTTTTCTTTCTAAGAGCATCCACAATGAACTAATCAAAATTAAATAATTAAAAATTGTCACATAACATTTTGATTATCCATTTAAGTAAGCAATGTAAATATCTACAGTGACATGATCAATTAATATTGAATTATCAAAATTTGCCACATCACTTTTTCAACTTGTAAAAATCTAAAAATTGTCATCATAAAAAACAAATTTTTTAAAATAATTTTCAAACTAATAAAAACAGGTTTTTGGAAATAGAAAATAATTTTTTAAAAACTTTTATTTTGAAAAAATACTTTTCCGAAAAAGTTTAAAAAACAGTTTTTGAAAAAAAAGACAGTTTTAAAAAAAACAGGAACTAATTTTGCAAAAAAAAAAAACTTCTTTTAAAAATATTTTTCTTAGAAGCATTGTTGAGAGAGAGAGAGAGAGAGAGAGAGAGAGATTATTAGCAAAAGGTTGCTAGTTTTGATTATCAAAGGGCAAAAATTTGATGAATTGCTAAGAGATTGTTAAGTTTGGTTATACCAATGTGAATACTTTTTTGAGGGAAATATTACTAACTTTAGCAACCTTACGATTTTGGTTATTCCACTGTCGATGCTCTGAGGCTTCGCTTGGATTCGTTTTGGCTCAACATAACCCTCGCATGTCACATGAAACAACAAGCGATTCCGAATTAATGATCTATGATAAAGCACTTGGGAAAACGGTAATTATTTCGTATATTATCAAAAATTTTATAGCATTTTTTTTAAGGAAACTAAACATAATTAGCACGTACGCAGTTAATGATAGGAAATAGATTTTGATACTGTAACGCCAATTTAATTCTCGCTCTTGCGACTTATATAAACCTTTGTGACACAATCATATTTTCACGCGCACCTCAAAAAAAAAATTAGAATGATGGCAATTATCTTTTGGAAATGTAGATAATTTTTCATTCTGCTCAGAAAATATTTTTTCAACCAAAAGTTTTGATAGAAATCTTTAAAATTTTCTTCTTCGTCTATTCCTTGTCTCATAGATCCAGTATAAAATGGTCTCGTCGATTTTGTTGCTGCGCGGGTCTTCCTTTCTTTTTTCATCAAGTATTTCTTCTCGATAAGAGAGTGGTAGTTGTTTATGTTATATCATCGAAATCAAGTGGCCCCTCTATTTGAATTTTGTATTTTAGTCATTAAAGTTGCTTTATTCGTATGCTTGCAGCAGTGTACCATCTGTTTTAGGTATTGTACACCGAGGCCATTAAGTGCATTGCTTGGGCAAAACGAAAATTATTGAAAAGGAAAAGATGGTTAACCTGATCTATATAAACTGTGACTAATCTTTTGATGTGCACTTAAAAAGGAGAACAGGAAGAGATGGCTCATCTTTAGTTTGTTGTTTTTGCTATCTGGATCATGGGTGGCTCGCTTTTCCTAAAAGTGGTTTCAAAAGATTTTTGCATTCCAGGCAAGAATTGGCTGTCGTACGTTCATGCTTTATCGATGAGTGACGTTGGTGCATGCCTGTGGCTCTGAAAATATGTAACTTTGGTTTGATAGAATTGAAATAAGGAGATTGCTTTGTTTTGAAATCTTTATCGCCAGTTGTTCGCACTTTATCGATCTATGAGTGATGTTGGTGCTTGTGGCTCTGAAAATGTTTAACTTGGTTCGATCGAATTGAAATAAGGAGATTGCTTTGTTCTGAAATGTTTGTTTTGTTTTACCTTATTCTGCATGTCTAATTCCTTTCTATGTTTTCCCCATTTTTTTCCTAATACACATGAAAACAGTCCAACAAAAACCAAAAAACAAAGCGGAAGAGCAACAGGACATAAGGGAACATCACATATATCAGCATAAATTTCAAATCAAGATCCTCGTATGATTTCTCATGTGAATCAAAACATGACTACTTATGGTCTTAATTCATGACCCAAACCATACATTTAAGATGGAGAATGATTAGCAAAGCCTAACATAATTTGAGCACATATATATGGTGGTTCTGGAGTCTTGTGAAGATCATCCGAACAGAAGAGTTGGACGAACAATTGCACTATGTAACACCGGCTGAGCCTTCATATCATAGCCTAAGCAAATGCGAGATGAAGGCAATTGCTATGGCACAAGAAATTTGTCAATGGATATCATGATCAAATGCGAGATGAAGGCAGTTCCATTTCTATTCAAGATCTAAGATGGTTCATGCCCATTCAAATATGTAAAGAAGTATTGAAGATCAACATTGAGGCTCTTCATGAAAATTATCCGGTACACCACCCTGGATGATGAACTGTAGCTACTGTAACTTGGAGGGGATCAGTTTAGGGCTGGACGAGCTTCAAGCAAGAAACAGCAAAGCTTTTGTCCAATGTAATTTTCAAGATAGCATCTCTAAGCTCTTTTAATCCTCCTGGTTTCGGTGACACCGAGGACTATAGAAAAGAGGTATGGATGCTATCTCGAAAATTACGTCTGACAAGAGCATTGTTATTTCCTTGCTCGAAGTTTGTCCAACCCTAAACTCCCGTCCAACTTTGAGTGGTTGCAGTTCATCATCCAGGGTGGTGTACCAGATAATCTTCATGAAAAGCCTCAACGTTGATCGTCGGTACTTTTTAACATATTTGAATGGGCATGATGAACCTGCATCTTAATTAATTAGGTCTTGAATAGAAATGGAACTTCACCTCACATTCGATCGTGATATCTTTTGACAAATTTCTTGCGCCACAGTAATTGCCTTCATCTCGCATTTGCTTAGGCCATGATTTGAAGGCTCAGCCGGTGTTACATAATGCAATTGTTCGTCCAACTGATCTTCTGCTTCGATGATCTTCACGAGAGTACTCCAAAACCGCCATATATATGTACTCAGATTATCTTAGGCTTTGCTAATCATTCTCCATCTTGAACCAACTCTTGAATTTATATATTTTTTGACTGGTAATAGGGTGGGAGGGGCGACCAGCGTAGTAACTCCACTTGGGCGTGGCCGTAGGGGCTCACTACCCGCCAGTGGAATGTTCGGTTGAGCCATTGCTACTGTCCGTGAGAACAAACCGTCACCACAGCACCACCTAGATACACATTGGTGCGAGCACAAATTCCTCAATTCCATGCCGGCCACTTGCACGACTCGAAACCGAGCCATGCCTGCGGAAAGAGGAAGGCCCAACCAAGGAGGCCACCACCTTCGGTGGTTGAACCAACTCTGATTGATATGTAGAAAACGAAGGAATTTTGGAAAGAAACGAAGAGAGGTTTTAACTCCAAAATTAACTTTTATAACTGAAGAGGGAGTAGGGTTTAATTTGGATTATTTTCTGAGTCATATGATGAGGATCGAGCTTATCAAGGAGTACTACTATTACTTAATTATCCTCATTCGATGGATCAACAGTCACTTGTTTGAGTCATCCAAATCAAACATCCATCAAGTTGACTTGGCAAAACTAAATCCCTTCAATCTCTCAACAAATTATTAAATATATCACAACACTGTGAGGTTTTCCCAATTCGATCAATTGGTTTATCCATCACATAATAATTTATTACACTAAAACTTGGGCTATTTGGCCACGACAATCCAACAATTCCAATCCATCACGGACCACTCGATCGTCATATGTAATATGCTCCCACAGCCTTTTTTCCTTCGAGGAATATGTTTCTCGCAGTCATTTAATCGCTCTATGTAGCTCACTATGACTCTAAATTTCATGATCCAATAATTTCTAAATATTATAAATATGAGACGTAAAATGATTGTAGGCTAATATCCCGGTGAACACGCACATTTACCGCATGAAGTATTCGTATGTGTATGTCATATTGGAATCTGACGCTGCTCAAATTAGGACGAAATAGGCACATCGAAGTCTGTCCCAGCAAGACCGTCGGTGCTGTAAGCCTGTAACCAAACAAAACCCCACTACCGCAATATCAAAAAGTGGATGCTCGACAAAGAGAGATGGTGACTTTAAAGCAATTAATTGAAGTGGGTCCAACTCACATTACCTCCATTCCTTTAAACTCATCTTTCTTCTTTGTCAGATTCGTTTTTTAACTTGACAGATTCAGAAGGTGTTCCACTAAGCCTTCTTTTTTTAAAAGTACTTTTTCTTCAATTTTCAAACTCAAATATAATGAAAATAAAAAATAATTTTTTGATTTTTTTTGCACCGTATAAAAGATCTCAATGAAATCTATCAAACAAGATCCATATTGGTAGGAAAATTATTTACGTAAACGCATGATTTTTGAGTTTGAAATTACCTTCCTTTTCCAAAAAGTTCTTTTTTTAGAAACCGGAACACCACCTCATTCATAATCTTCATGGAGTAGGAAATGGAAATGGGGAAGGGGGCGTTCCGGTTTCCTGAAAAAGGAACTTTTAGAAAAAGAAGGTAATTTCAAGCTCAAAAATCATGTGTTTACATAAATAATTTTTCTACCAATATGGATCTTGTTTGATAGATCTCAATGAGATCTTTTATACGGTGCAAAAAAAATTATAAAATTATTTTTCATTCGCATTATATTTGAATTTAAAAATTACAAAAAAAGAACTTTTTAAAAAAGAACCTTTAGTGGAACACCCTCGAAGACAGCAAAACATAAATTGATTCCGGTACAAATAAATTTTCATCGAAATATCCTCGATCAACATGTACAGCTCTTACTAATTATTATTTTATTTCTACTAATTAAACAAAATAACATAATACTAGGAATTAATGCAAGTTTTAGCTCGATCAAGTACTCCACAAGTGGACAGTATATAGTACTACTTGTAAAATTCCATGATATAGCAATCCAGTTTGATGCCAGAAAATCCAGCTCCAAAGGCTAGGGTCCGGTACTCCTGTTCTGTGCGCTCCTTCCCTCCGAGTTCAGACATCATGTGCATATCTACGTGGAAAGCGGATCTTGCTGCATTGCTAGTATCTACAATCGCTGGAAGTATTGTCTCCACCACAATTACCTTTCCATGCTCTGGTAGAGCTTTATGGCAATTCTTTAGTATTTGCACACATTGATCATCACTCCAATTATGAAGTACCCACTATATATATATGATCACATACATCGCCAACAATTAATCGTCATTAGTATTATAATTAGATCCATGTATCGTATATCAAAACCACCTTAATTACCAGAGCATATATAAATGCTATATATGCATCCTAATTACTGATCACAGGTCTACTGATTTTATCTAGTCATTTTGAACGAAAACACACAATCTCCATCATTTTAAGCACGATATCAACAAATTAAAGGATCGAATTGTGGGACAATATTTATGCATGCATGGACATATACATATATATATTTTATTTATTTATTTATTTATGCGGACCTTCTATGAAAATGAAAACATTATTAAAAAAAAGCAAAAACTAAAAGGAAATTGATATTCGTGCTCCACTTTTTGCTGATAGTGTTCCACTTTGTTTCATGAAGTTACTAGTAACTTCACGTTAAAATTGGAGCGCCATCAGTAAAAAAATGAAGCGCAAAAATCATTTTCCAAACTAAAACTTACCTTCATGAAAATGGCATCGGCCTTCGGAACACTTTCTAACATATCTCCTCCCACATGTTCCACCCCTACAACAAAGTTACACTACCATAACTTGTAAAATGAGCTAATAATTATATGTTTCAAAAACTCTTATGGTTTATCCGGGTTTTTTTTATTTTATTTTCAATTGCACGCCCTCAATAGTAAACAGTGAGGTTTGGTATACGTTTTTTTTTTTCGAAAATAAAAGGATTGGATATCATACGTACCGGGGTAGGGCGGGGCTTGCTGAATAACATGTGGGAGGTCAAAATTAATGGCCTTGATGTGTGGGTACTTGGCAGTGATCAAGCTGAGGCTGACACCAAGGCCGCCACCAACATCAACAAGGCTTTGGAGTTGCTCAAAGCCCTTGTAGGAGTGGACGATTTTCTTGATGAGAAGTTTGGTGACACATTGCATGGCCTTGTTGAATACCTCATTGAACCTCGCATCTTTCCCGCAGTATTCAAAAAAATGCATCCCGTGTGCCCGTTCGAAGGGTATCCCTCCTTCCAAAACTGCCCCTTTTAGTTCGTTCCTAGTTAATCAAGGAAATCAAATCATAAATCAACCAAAATTGTAAGACGGACAAAGTAAAACTACCAAGGAAATTAAGGTGAGTTCGAATGTGTGCGTATGATTTACTAATTACCAGCTGTTAATGCGGACTTTGCCCTGGGACATGAACAGCAAGTACCCTAACGAGACTCCGTCTTGGTCGGGAAGGAAGTATTTGGCCACAGGTGCCAGCCCATACACTCTTGTCTCCCCAAATGGGACAGCAGGCCCAGTCGGCGTTGGGTCATCGGAGGAGGAGATGGCGGCCGAGCACGTGAGAATCGAGTGGCTGGCCAGAAAACGCAGCATCCGGTCCAGCATCTCCGGCGCATCCGGATTGCGACCGGATGCAGCAGCAGAGGGTGGCAACCGCGAAGCGATTTCCGAGGCAGAGAGTTGGGCACCAGGACCCTCCTTGGCTATGATGTCTAGCACTTCTAACTCTATCACCGCCTTCAACACCAATGGCAGCGCTGAGGAGCGTATCACTTGCATTGCATAGCTATACTGCTTTTCGTCTTCTTCTTCGTCTCTGTTATCTCTATAACATGGCTCCATTTTGTTTCTTTAATTCTAGTTCTTTCTAAGAAGGGAAATACTGGAGTGGAAAGGCAGCCAATTTTACTACTATTTATAGGAGGAGCAAAACAAAGTTAGGTACCGATCCTGTTAATTAACCACTCCCTAGCTTTTCCTCCACCGCTACTTTCTCTATCCTCCCACTTGTTCTTCTTTGTTGTCTTTTTCTGGGTGTTTACGCTAGTAATTAATTTATGCAGTATATGTTTTTGGTTTTGTTTTTATTTAATTTTTTTTTTACATATTATCCTGTTAATGAACCAACTCTGATTGATATGTGGAAAACGAAGGAATTTTGGAAAGAAACGAAGAGAGATTTTAACTCCAAAATTAACTTTTATAACTGAAGAGGGAGTAGGGGTTAATTTGGATTATTTTCTGAGTCATACGATGAGGGGATCGATATAAATATACACTCATATTAGCAACCACTTCCCATAAAATTAGGACGTACTCGATATATCAGAGATCAGAGATATCCTCAACTACCTCCTAGTTAACCTGCTAGTCAAACAACCCAACCAAGTGATCGAGCTTATCAAGGAGTACCTACCTATTACTCATCCTCATTCGATGGATCAACAGTCACTTGTTTGAGTCATCCAAATCAAACTTCCATCAAGTTGACTTGGCAAAACTCAATCCTTTCAATCTCTCAACATATTATATCACAACACTGTGAGGTTTTCCCAATTCGATCAATTGGTTTATCCATCACATAATAATTTATTACACTAAAACTTGGGCTATTTGGCCCCGACAATCCAAAAATTCCAATCCATCACGGATCACTCGATCGTCATATGTAATACGCTCCCACAGCCTTTTTTTCCCCACTTTTGCTTAAGGGCCTGACATGCAATAACCCGACTTGGATGATCTTGCACGTCCATTTTGAGGTAGATTAGGTATCGATTATTTATGGCATGGAATGGAGATCTCCATTCCACCCTTGAAATGGAGAGGATGTGAATGTGATATTTAGCACGTGATGCATAACAATCATTCAACAATAGATAATTCAAAGTGCTGCCCTGACTCTTAGTAAAAGCTTTATTTGGCAAATTTTCACCAGGCAATGGTAATAATGAACAAAATAATGTGTGATACGATGACTTTAATTTCTACCGCTCAAGGCCTTTTTATAAAAGTGACAAGGTTCTACTTCTATCTGTACATCTAAAAGCCGAAGAGGCAAAATTCATCTTCTTTTTTTTTATTTTTATATCCATTGTATTGTGCATAATACAGCACATTTGGCTTATTGATTAGGCAACATAATAACTGTGAAATCATTTCGCAATACCATGCCTTGAATTTCTTGATCTCCCAAACGCTATATAAACCCGTCACCTAATTTCTCATGTCTTGAAGAAGAGACAAAGACAGTTTACAACGGGTTCGCGACACACCTCCTTTTCTCAACTCGTTCATCAAATAATACATCCGAGGAAAAAGGATCGTTGTTCATGTTATATCATCAAGTTGGAAAGAATTTCAAGTCATAAGTTGTTTATTGCACTACATTGGATAACTAAAATTATTGAAGCAACACAATCAAATGACTCGGGTCGTTATTAAGAGGTTTGGTAAAGCACATGAAAATCCATCCATCAAAGCGTACATTAAAAAAGAATGGACGATTCAAATTTACAAAAGTTGTTCATTCTCTTTTGATCATGTATACTTTCACGGGTGGTTTTTCATATCCCTACCGTTTTCATTAAT
This sequence comes from Rhododendron simsii, assembly GCA_014282245.1. Lineage (NCBI taxonomy): Eukaryota > Viridiplantae > Streptophyta > Magnoliopsida > Ericales > Ericaceae > Rhododendron > Rhododendron simsii. The sequence goes on along the minus strand of CM024961.1, from coordinate 6,782,394 downwards.
ATTACCAAATGAGTACGAGTTTCTACTCTGACCAAGTGGGCCCACATTTTCTTGAGACAACCAATCATATGAAGAATGTTAACTGGTGCTTACATGCATTTGGCGTAGTACAGGTAGGCACATAATTGTACATTAAATATGCAAAAGAAACCCACGGTGTATAAATTGGGACCAAGTTTTCTTATAGTTTACACCAAATTTTCTTACAAGAGAGTAAGAGGGGGGAAAAAAATGGCTAACAGTCGTTTCATAGATCTTGTTCACTCTATGATGGGTGGTCTGCTTTTCGTCAATTTGTTCGTGAAAGATTTCTGCATACCGGGAGGAGAAGCGGCGAACGTTCGTGCTCTACCGACAAGTGAGGCTGGTGCTGATGTTCTAAAGAAATTGTAATTTGTTTAAATCAATTTGGAATATATATAGAGATTGCCTTTGCTCTATAATGTTGCTTTTAATTGCCGAGAAAAAAACAGTTCCTTTTAATTGGTTTGCTCTCTAATTTCTTTCAATTTTCCTGTTGTTGTCAAAGTGGTTGATGATGACGTTAACTAGGTTACTCAAGAAAACTGCTCCAACTGCAAAATCGGTTTAATTCGGGCCGAACTGTTCTACTTGGTCCAGTTCTGCGATTAATTGATCAGGCTATGGTTTCAAAAAAATAAGAACTGTTAATTTTGGTTTGGTTACTGGTTCTCAATTAATGAACCGTAGGTAGAACCGAACCGGACTGTTTAGAACTAATATATACAAAAACACATGTATTTGTGTAATTAAATATGTATTTGGATTTGGTAGTTTAATCTTTTCCTTGCTGAAGTTAATTTATCTAGAGACGAAATCTTATTTATTGGGAAAGTTCTTAATAAAAATTTGAATTTTATTTTACCTATGCATTATTAATTTGGTGCTTTAAATTTTAATTTTGCGAGTTCATATGAATAAGTGTTTGGATGCTAATTGTATGGAATCGGAACTGAATCAAAACCGAACCGGTACTCTTGCGTTTTGGTTCTAGTTAGGTTCAACGCATATATTAATTAGGTTTTGGTTCCCTATTTTCTAGAACCATTTGAAATGGTCCAGTTACTGATTTTCTAGAGAATTTGACCCAATCTAGACCGTGTGCACCCCTAACATTAACTCGTGGAGTTTTCGGGATGAGAATAATTCACGGCTCCTCCATGGAATAAGTTATTTACGGCAGCGCATAATCTCACTCATCCATCTCGACAATCAATAATTGAGATATATTTTTAAACTTTGACCGGTAATAAATATCTCTGACCAGTAATAGTTTGTTTTTAATTCGAATCGTTTACTTTTAGACACGCGAAATTGAGCGATATAAAACATAATCTACGTAGCCTCCGCAAATAAGTTTTTCTCTTTCACGATACATGCTTCTCTCATTCCAAATCCCATGACAGCAAAACACTTGTTAGTACCATGTCCTTTTCCAATTCTGTTTTACAAGTTAGGCTAAGTTGTGTCTAAGATTTTTTAGTCTTACTATAGGGACCGATCAGACCCCTATCGAAATCTTACCGACGGTCACGCCAGGCCATCTTCGGCCACCGGACGGCCGATCCGAGCTGTTCAAAAATTCTAAAAAAAAACGAGGGGCCCTATATACACGAAAAATATATATTCATATATACAGGAAAAATAGGGTGTTTGGATCAAGCACCTAAACACATCAGATGCCGTTGATTCCCGCGTCCCTCTCGTTTTTTTTTTAGAATTTTTGGACGGCTCGGATCGGCCATCCGGTGGTTGGAAACAGCCCGGCTCGGCGGTCGGTACGATTTCGGTAGGGGACTGGTCGGTCCCTATAGCTTTATGGAATATTTTTGGAAATTTTTCATGTTTTGTATTTATTCAATTTTTTTCTGTATTTGCTAGTTTTGTGCCTACTTTTTGTAGAGTATTGATTTGTCCCATCAAAATGATTCGAAAAAATAATAAAATTATGACTTTTACCCAATTATTTTTAGAAATATCCAAAAGAAAGTTCAAAAAGCTGAAAAAATAAGAATAAAGACAAAACAAAAAATACAATATTCATTGCGAAACTTAGCCTTAATTATCGAATGTGTTTTCAATGTAAGATTTGCACAGGTGAAAAAATGGATTGCGAAATGATAAAATTCTGTCAATTCCCTATCTGCTTATCTTCTTATTCTTTTTTTTTTTAATTCATATCTTCTTATCTATTATTCTTTACCGGCCTCAAATCAAATCAAATCAAAAACATCAATCACGACCTCGATTTGGCAACAATATTTTCTACAACAAAAATTCTAACAGTAGGACAATCCGCAGGGACAACGCGTTTGGCCCCATTTTAGATTCCAAAAAAATCTAGAAAAATATCCATAAATTTTTGAATATTATTTTATGGGGCCCTGTAAAAAATCAGCTCCAGCGGATATCGGTAAGTATTACTTTTGGACAAGTAGGGGCAAAATGTCGGGCCCCGTAAAATAATATTCAAAAATTTATGGATATTTTTCTAGATTTTTCCGGGATCCAAAATGAGGCCAAACGCGTTATCCCTGCGGATTGTCCCTACGGATTGTCCTTGCTCATAGCAGGGACTGTTTCTACAATTATCGATTGTTCAACCCTCGTTTCAATTTTTTTTTTTTTTTTTGGACTCGGTCCAAAAACTATATCCAACTCTAACTAAACCCATTGCTTCAAATAGTTGGAGCACCGTAAAAAACAACCATAAATATCCACGCAGGGGTGACAGAAGCCCTACAAACAGGGAGAAATCTCACATAATGGACACCAAAGAAAGAACAAAAAAGAGAAAAACCGGTAACAGAACCGGATAGAGTCCACCATACTAGAGCAAACTTTATCCACCAACCTAGATCTCCCATTTTGGCAGGGAAGACGCCTCCGGCAATCACGATCTGCAAGGCACTATCTCCAGAAGCCATCAAATTACACTGCAGAAGGGGTGGAGGAGGGGCGGCAGATGGTAGTTTGGGAAGGAGGATGGGGTGAAGGGGAAAGGAGAAAAAACCTCCGAGATCTATGATGGGAAGATGGAAAAACCCCACGAGGGAGAGAAATTCCTCCCCTCCCTTCACCCATTAAGGCGTAAAATCCTGAGAGGAGTGGAAGGAGGAGATGCGGAGCGGCGGCTTCTTTAGAATTAGAGAGAGAGACATCCTCGTTTAAATTCAAAAGGAAGAAAAACTCTTGAAATCGAGCCAGTCGGTAGGGTTTCATATTCATTCCGTTACTCAAGAATTGTAGCAACCACTAAACAATATTTAACTTCAAAAAGGTTAACCCATTCAGTATTTTCGCGTTTGGTATGAGAGCATGTACACGAGAAGAGTTAAAATGCCAAAATAAGCCATTTTATCCAAGAAAAGTAGGAAAAACGAGTTGCACTAGGTGAGGTAAAAGAGAAGCTAAAATAGATCTCTGATGAAATGGTTCGGTATTAATATCAATGCATTATTCATGAGCAATCCTTTAAACAATTAGGCATCGTTTGATAACTGTGATAGATGGAATATGATTCGCAATGAGATGAGATTGAGATGAGATGAGCAATGAGATGAGATTAATAATGAGGTTGTTAAATCACCCTCCCATGTTTGTTTTGCACAGGATTGAACAATGGGATTATTAATACTATGTTTGTTTAGGTCTAGATGGGATAGGATTATACCATAATTTCCCTTTATACCCTCAAACCATAAGAATAAAAATTTTAAAAAAAGTATGCAAATGTTTTGTTTACTAAAAAATTATATATGTACAAGAAATAATTATCCACCAAGTAATTTAGGAGAATAACCGTTCCATTGGGGCAATGAGAGGTTTTTTTTTTTTTTTTTACTTTCAAAATTGAGAGGTATTGTTTCAGCTTCTCCTATCAATGGAACAAAAAAGTCAACTTTTTCCGCTGAAGTACGCTCATAGGATTGTTTCTTTTTCCGTAGAAAAAAATTGAGAAGTGTGTTGGGGGTTATTGTTGGGAATAATAGAAATTACCTTGGGCAATGAGGTAATTTCGGCTCACAAGCTTGGGATAAGATTGCTAATACCTTGCGAGAGAAGATATTAGTAATCCTACACAATGGTGGGATTAGCAATCCCATGTGATTAGTAATCCCCTCCACTTTTTTGCAAACAAACAAGGGATTAGTTGGCCCATAGCATTAGTAATCATATCCCAAGGTTTAACACACTTATCAAACAAGGCTTTAGTTTCTCTCTCCTCCTTCTCCTCCTCCTCCTCCTCCCTCTCACTCTCTCTCTCTCTCTCTCTCTCTCTCTCTCTCTCTCTCTCCCCAACAAAGAAAGACTTCAATTGGAACCAAGAAAGGCGTGGGAGGTCCAACGAAGAAAGACTTGGATCTGGAATCAATGGACTGCACCAGAGGTCCGGCGAAGTCGAATCGATCTCGACAGAGGTCTTCAATGAAGAAAGTGTTAAAGCATCCAACTCCAAACCAATTGGCAAAGAGTGGAGAGGCCGTCCAGGCTTATATACTAGTTTTGGAGGAGATAATTAACCGATGTGGGATAAACCCCAACACTCCCCCGCACGTGCGACCCCTGATTCGCACGTGAAGAGGTTAACAAATGATCCGGAACACACGGATCACAATGAAACAAAGTGCAACTATGGCACAAACAAAGGGGAAAAGCCTCCGAAAGCCTAGCTTTGATATCATGTTAAAGCATCCAACTCCAAACCAATTGGCAAAGAGTGGAGAGGCTGCCCAGGCTCATGTACTAGTTTTGGAGGAGATAATTAACCAATGTGGGATAAATCCCAACACTTTCCCGCACGTGCGACCCCTGACTCGCACGTGGAGAGGTAAACAAAGAATTCGGAACACACGGATCATAATGAAACAAAGTGCAACTATGGCACAAACAAAGGAAAAAAGCCTCCGAAAGCCTAGCTTTAATACCATGTTAAAACATCTTCTTCAAATCCACCGCGTTCTTGCTCTCGATTCTGTGCTCGACATGTCTCTACTGTGCGATTGTGTCAAGTTCCTCTTCTGCTTCTTCCTCGGAAACCACAATGCACACCAACAATTGGGCCGTCTTGGTTTGCACTTCTCGATTCTGGTTTAATTATCGGCATATGGCTAATACTTTATCCTTATACAGGACAGTAAAAAGGTTAGGGATACCCGATGAAAGGATAATACTTATGTTGGCTGATGATATGGCCTGCAATGCCCGAAACAAATTCCCTGCCCAAGTCTTCAACAATGAGAACCACGGACTTAATTTGTATGGAGATAATGTTGAGGTAGATTATCGAGGTTATGAAGTGACAGTTGAAAACTTTTTTCGAGTGTTAACGGGGCGTCATGAAAGTGCTGTTCCAAGGTCGAAAAGGCTTTTGAGCGACGAAGGAAGCCACATACTTCTGTATATGACGGGATATGGGGGAGATGAATTTCTCAAATTTCAAGACTCCGGGGAGCTTCAGAGTCACGATTTAGCTGATGCAGTGAAACAAATGAAAGAAAAGGGTAGATTCAAGGAGCAGTTGATAATGGTAGACACTTGCCAAGCTTCTACTCTGTTTTCTCAGCTTCATTCTCCTGGTGTTTTGGCTATTGGAAGCAGGCATCAAAGGGGAAAAGCCTCCGAAAGCCTAACTTTGATACCATGTTAAAGCATCCAATTCTAAATCAATTGGCAAAGAGTGGAGAGGCTGCCCAGACTCATAGACTAATTTTGGAGGAGATAATTAACCAATGTGGGACAAATCCCAATACTCCCCCGCACGTGCGACCCCTGATTCGCACGTGGAGAAGTTAACAAAGGATCCGAACACACGGATCACAATGAAACAAAGTGTAACTATGGCACAAATAAAGGGGAAAAGCCTCCGAAAGCCTAACTTTGATACCATGTTAAAGCATCCAACTCCAAACCAATTGGCAAAGAGTGGAGAGGCAGCTCAAGCTTATATACTAGTTTTGGAGGAGATAATTAACCAATGTGGGACAAATCCCAACAGAAAGGCTTGGGTTTCTCTCTCTACTATTCGCCGAAATCAATCTTCAACAGAGATCCGGCGATGTCGTCAATCAATCGCGAGGTCCGGAGACCTCGATCTTACCCTGCTCGGTATATGTAGATACAGTATATATGAATGTATATAGAAATATATAGTGCAAATGTATTATTTACTAATAGTTTATGAATAGATGGAAGAAGTTGGGGATGCTTCTTGATATGTGGGTTCAATTTTTGGATTTGATTTATGAGATTTTCAATGGTTTTGGAGAGAGATTTGTGGGTTTTTCGATTTCAAGATTTGGTTGTGATCTAAAAAGATAAAAATAAAAGTATAAAGAAAAAGAGTGAGAAAATGTATATTTTAATAAGTGTTAGGTAAAATAAATAGTGTTTGTGTAGTTGTGAAAGAAACTTTTATTGATAAAAAAAAAAGTTTCTTTTTTGTCAACATTGAAGTTTTTTTCTTTTTGTCAACATCGTAGAAACTTTTATTGATAAAAAAGAGAGCATAGCAATACATCAAATAAGATGATTATCGTCTCATAGAGGGTTCAATATATAACTGATTAGGAGGTCTAACTATTTAATTACGAATACCAGAACCTCACAAATCCGAAATTGCGCAACTACATTTACTGATTTGTAAAAAACAAAAATCAGAAATCCTAAACGGATCAACTTCTCAATTCTCGAATGACTTTCGCGACAATTTCTGCTTCAAAATCTGAACCGACCGTTGTGAGTCCCCTTCTAACATTAGCAAATACAAACCCAACAAACCTAGCAAGTTGTATGTCGGCGTACTTGCATGATATGGACTTAGCACACAGAACAAACAACAACCTCCCCAAATAAACCGATCGGGAGGCCGATCAAACCTATTTGATTCATCATCAGACCACCAATGATCGGCACCAAATTAAGAACCATCGTCATCATTATTGTCAAAAACTGAAATGGCACCTCGGTGATGAAGGAGAAATCAATCGAGAGAAAGAAAGAAAGAAAAAATAACAAAAACACAAAAAAAATTGTCAGATCTGGGAAATGTACTTATACGTACAAAGTCGTGCATAGATATGTGTGATAGTACAAGGAACACGTGATCTGACACATTTGTATTAGATCAATGCTCATACATGTGCGTATCTATAATTGCTCACAGTATCTAATTAGCTAGAACCCACTGAGGTGAGATTAGGTGTGATTCAAGTAATACTCGGGGTCAATATTTAACGTAATTTTTTTTTTTCCTTCGACTGATAACAGATAATATTATAATTTTAAATTTAGGGATGAGTATGGACCGGATTGATCTGGTTTTATAATAATCCAATAACCAAACCACTACTAACGGATTATGAATTTACAGAACCAAATCAACCCATAAAATTCATAAAATCAAACTAATCCAAACCATTCAAAGGCAGTTTGGTTTCGGTTTTAAACTACGGTTCGTTTAAAATTGAAATATCATCACTATAAACTATTTTAAGTACTTAAAATTGCATAGATAACTTAAACTAAAAGTTATATTGAAATTAGTATATTAAAATCATCAAAAGTCACTAACATCAACCAACTAAATAAGAATAAAATATATTAGAAAATAAGTTACCTAGAAAAAAGAGTAAAAAATCACTTTACTAAGCCCAAACCGTGTATGTTTAGCGTAATGAACTTGTAGGAATAGGAAGTTCAGGAAATTAATATTGGAAGTGAAAGAAAAGAATAGGGTGGTGAAATAGAGTATTAGATAAGGAAATTAAATTTCTTAAGTATATCGAAACAAATTTTATATATATGTATACATATATATCACACGGTTCAAATCGGTTTGAAACTAGAACCATTAACATAAATCCATAAACCAAACCATTTAACACGGTTTCTATTTTTTTTAAACCGAGACCTGACCACATCATTAAAAAACCAAACCAAACTATTCGGTTTGGATTGGTTTGGACTGGATTCACGGTTTCATGGTTATTTTGCTCACCTTAAAGATTACATTAAGATGAAAATCCGTCGTTAGACCAATGACCAAGTAATCAAGACGGTGGGGATTCATCCCACGGACAATATCCCAAATCAACTAAATCTTTTTCCTACAAAAACAAGAAACAATAAAAAAACAGCCCAACTGGGAGAAATCTAGTCGGGAGAAAAACTCACGACAAGAAACCGGAGAGAAAATCACCAATAAAAGGAGAAGAAGAAGCAAAGGATCGCAAACCTGCAATAAGAAAATGAAAAAAAAAAAAAACTCTCACCATTATCATTCACCAACACAAATCTCCAACGCCGACAACCGAATTATGCACAAAAGCTCCGCACTCACAGCCCCACATCTGAACCGCACCACTAGAGATAAGTCACAGACGAACGGTGAATATGATGGAGGAGGTCCGGCGGTAGAGGAACCAGGGAGGCCAAGCAGTTGGGAGGCGTGAGGCGAGGATGAGGTTGGAGAGTGATGAAGGGAGGGGAAAAGAGATTCTGATCGAAGGCCGACAGAGAGAAAAACTCTATACGGGAGATTCCCCCAAACAAAAAAGTTTTTACCAACAACTTTTTCATTCACATACGAATCAATAATTTATTAACTACCGAAAATAATTTAACATTTCTCAACATCACATTCACTCTTATTCACTACCGAAAACATCTAATAACTTTCGAGCTATAAATAAAAATTGGGAAATTTATAGAAATGGTCCTCTTAGTTTCACCCAAGTCTCATTTTCGTCCTCCAAGTATCAATTGCAACTTTTTTGACCTTCAAGATTGATTTTCGTACCAAGTTGGTCCAATTGATAATGTCAGTCAGCCAAACTGGATGGAAAAAATCAGATTGAGGGCAAACGTTATCAATTGGATCAACTTGGTACGAACTGCAACGTCCAAACTGCCATCAATTTGATTTTTTCCATCCAATTTGGCTAACAAAAGTTTTCAATTGGACCAATTTTGGTACGAAAACCAAACTTGAAGGTCAAAAAATTTGTAATTGATACTTGGAGGACGTAAATGAGACTCCGGGTGAAATTAGGAGGACCATTTCTATAAATTTTCCATAAAAATTTATAAATTTTTCGATACCAAAAACAACGTTGATTTGTTTGACTGGTTCCGCCGTTTGACAAAAAGGAAATTCTTGATTGACTTTGGACGATACCAGGCCTTGTCTAGGGCAGTGTTAACAAGATCAGATCCATCTCTAAATTTTTGCAACTTTGCCAAGAAACCGACAGGTGAACCAATGGCCACGTGGGGCCGCTATACACGGACGATCCAAGCTTATAATAATTCAAAAAAAAAAAACAAATGCACCAGTGAAAAATCAACTCAAATCCGATATGTTGAGGTACTCAATCACATCTTTTATTTTTTCATTAATCCGAAATTTGAATGAAAAAATGAAAAATTGGATCGAGCACCCAGGGCCGGCTTATGGCCAAGGCAGGGGAAGCCTGCGCTTCCGGCCCTCAAAAAGGTTAAAAACGAGGGCCTCCAAAACTTTAGGATCCCTATATTTATATATATGTGTGTGTGGCCCAAAAAAAATTTGCCCTAATCTCATTTACACAAAATAAGCCCAATTGAAATTTAGGAGCAACAAAATAGCCCCAAATGGTGGAATTACTCATTAGAAACACTAAGGCGTTAAAAAAAAAAAATTTAAGGGACGGCAGGAAGATATATAACGCGGCCGATCAAAAGAAGAAGAAGAAAGAAACGCAGCAAGATGCAAACGCTTCATGCTTCACGATTGAGGAGTCGAAGGGAAAAGAGGACATGCAACGACCGACGACCATGGACGGCAAATACTTGCATATGGAATTTCTTGAGGCCTCATTCAAGTGGTTCGCTTCCAGCTTCTAAAACTTATGAGCCGGCCCTGCGAGCACATATACATATCGGATTAAAATGATTTTTTACGGGCCCACTCATTTTTTTAAATTATTAAATAGCTCGAATGAGCCTTTGTGGCCGTCGGTTCCCACTGTCAGTCTCCCCGGTCAGTTTCCTTGGCTTTTTCAAAAATTTTGTAGCACAAACTTGGGTTGTAGTTACTTGGACTATTTTGTAGCACAAACTTGGGTTGAATAAAATAACCCAACCCTTTTCGTGGCCAAATTTGACTATTTCCCACTAAAATCGGTAGTAAGGAAATTGAGTACAAAAAAAACAAAGATGCCTAACACATTTCTCACTCTTAACTGAAAAATGCCGAATGCATCTTTCTAGCTTCGCAAATCATAAAACCTGGAGTCATTTCTAGATGAGTGTTTTTTCAAAAATAAAGTCGTTAGGCTTATGATTATCCTTTCAATTGAATTTACTTGAATTATTCTTTCCGAGCTTGGGTAATTAATTTATGGGGTGATCTGGCATAGGCATAGCCAAACCCCACGCTGGGCCGCTACTCTTTACATTTTTTTCTTAAACTCACCCTAGCTGCAACTACAAAAATATTTTTGAACTTCTTCGCATGTATGCATGAATCTCAATTCCTCCGAAAAGGGGGATCGAACCCAACGCGGAGGACCAGCTAGCCAAGGCATCCTTTAGATATATATGGTTGCAAATCAACACAAATGCGCAGACATTTTAGCTAATTTGCACCAGGATGCTAGCTAGTTGGTTTTCAGCATTTTTTTATGACGCTCCAACTTGTATTAATTCACAACTATTCAATGATTTGAATGGGCGTTTGCACCGAAGACTCTTGATTCTATATATATTCAGTCAGATTACCCAAAAAAAAAAATCCCACCACTTCAAACTGGGGAAGGTTAATGTGAAAATTCAACGCCACTTCAAACTGGGGAAGGTTAATGTGGAAATTCAACACCCATAACATGCATGGTCCCCTTTCTTTTTGGTTTTTTTTTTTAAGGATTTGTACGTGAATTTTGATTCTACATATACCTTTGTTTCATCTATGCAATTCACCGCTTGAAACAGCTCTCTCTCTCTCTCTCTCTCTCTCTCTCTCTCTCTCTCTCTCTCTCTCTCTCTCTCTCTCATTCTTCTTCTTACCATTGAAATGGCAATGAAAATTATGCTTCTTCTGCTTGCAGTTTCCTCATGGGTATGTCCTATATTATCACACACACGTGAACTACACACGAAATAATCCGGTATCTGACACAGTCGATCATACTGTCCATCTTTATTTTCTTTTCTTTCATTCTCCCTGCACATTTTCTTTAACAATTATTTCAAACATGTCCAACGTTTTTTTCCTAAATATAATTTTCATTAAATGTTACGTTTCAGGCCGAGGAACCAAAATCATACGCCACATTATGTCCTATTTATATGTTTCATCTTCTCCTTGATTTGCATTCAAAGTAACTAATAAAAATGTGCTTTTGCAGGTTTCATCATATGTTATAGCAGATGACCATGAGGTAATTTCAAACACATACTTTTGTTACAGTGGATTCATTCTACATGCACAGAATTTGCTGGCACTATCATACAATGGTGCCTCATATATTTTAAGTTTCTGACATAATTAAACGACTATTGAAAAATTTATCAAATTTTTACCCAATAAAAAGTTGGTGTTATGTTTAGCATGTTTATCCCCCACCAAACGGTCTGGGGCTTGAATACATAGAACATTACTTATATATCGTGCTCTTATATATCCATTCATGAGAGGCTCATGATCAATCATCAGTAGGAGAATTAAACATTATGATGAACATTATAAACATTATTCTCATGATTCGATGCATCCGGCCCCCAACAAGCCCAGCCCTAGCTAGGCATTGGCTAAAAAGGCCGGCCGCCAATCACACCATGACATAATGTTTAAGTTCCCCTATTTTCTTGGCCTTTAGTTTTATTTTCCTAATATTTCAGATTTATATATGTTCTCTTCATTTTTCTATGAAGCAACCTTATTCTAATTATTTAGTGAAAAAAATACTTAATTATGTCTTTTCAAATTGGTTTACAAAACATATAGGGGCTCCATATTACGTTTCCACCTGGGACTATCCCAAAACACTCAGGTCCAGCCCTTCCACCAGAAGCTCCTGATGAGGATCACCATCATCTTGCTTATATTCCAAGAATCGCTGCTATGCATTCAGAAGTCAAGCTTCGAAGATTAATTGCAAAACCGGGTCCTATGGATGGTAAACTCTCAATATTTCACCTCCCCACACCCCCCTGCTACAAGAAAATGCATATAATATTTGAAAAATGATTTTCACACTCACTTTTTCACAATCCACGCTCCCCTTTTTTTATTTTATCCACGTGAAATTATAATATTGCTCTTGGATACATGTATGAAAAAAGTGCATTAAAAAAATGGCAAGAGGTAAATTCAAGTGGATAAAACCAAAAAAAAAAGAGTGGATTGTAAAAAAGGGAGTGTGAAAATTACTTCATAATATTTGTATTGGCTTTTATTCATTAAAAAGTCAGTGGCTGCTGGACACCCGCGAGTATGTTTTTAATTTTGTTAGTAGAAAATTTATTTGGGATTTTTTTCGAACACTAAGTCCTAAATTATGAGCAGCCATCAATATAGGTAATTCACAATCGAACACCACATACATTAGCCCCCAAAAAAAGTAGAGACAGAAAGAAGGATCCATTAGTATCAATATTGTGCTTTGGGTTCACTGAACGACAATCAACTTTATATCTCAAAAAACAAGAGCATAAGTGCAAAAATAATATTAGTGAATTTAAGAGCCTGTTTAATCTGGGGTGGCTCAAAATAGAAATTTGTCGAGAACAATAATAAAATCGAATGTATTTTTATATTTTTTTGTTGTCCTCTTTAATATATGAAAAGTAATTGGGACCGGTTGCGACAGGACGTTGTAAATTAAAATTTGTGCAGTAAACATTTGCTTCACAGCAAGTGGAGTGGAGTACAATTAACCTCTCTGACATACTCTCATGCACATGGGTAGAGTTCGATCCCCATAAGCCCCCTCTCCCTCCCCCAAATCCCCTAGATAGTGTAGATTAGGATTAACGAATTGTAAAAAAAAAACACTTGCTTCGTATTAATTAATGGTACGTCCTGTTAATCTCCACCCATTAGACGAAGGATAATAAGCATATAATGGCAAACAAATCTTTATATATCAATATACATTTTTGCATATCGATACGTCTTTTTCAGATATCGATACATTTTTTTTAACACATTATCCTGTCTATTAGGCTGAGGTTAACATTTACCTTTAACTAATAACTATTTTCTCGGATTATCAAGTAGAAAAAGCTACGAACTTTGCATGATTCTGGGTGTGTGACCCTGTCGGCTTTTAATTGAGGCTCTGTCCTTAGTCGTTGATTGCATGTTTACCTCTATTAATGGATTAATCATACGCATGTAAAATCTATAAATATGAGAATTAATTAATACATAATATTTCTCAATGTAATACACAGATTGCCAAATATACTGTAAGAGGAAATGCCAACAAGCAAAGTTCCAGGGACCGCAATCATGCTTGCTGAACTGCTATAATGAGATGTGTTAATGACAAGTGAAAATGGGTGCCTGAAGTTGAAGAGAGATCGATGCAAGAAGGCGGAAAATCATGTGGTTATAGACGGTAGAAAATGTCAATAGTTCCCTAAATCGGACGTCGATCTGGTCTTGCTTTCTCCAGCATGATGTGATTTCATGTTATTGGGTATTTTTTTGCTCAGATTTTGTTTTTTTCGAATAAATGGAGTAGTTTGTAGAAGGCTGTTATCGGAACCATCTTTGGTTTATATTGTTGTTAGAGCTAGCATATCTCAAGCCCTTACTTGAATAAAAGATTCATTTCGTATAAAAGATCGACTCGAATGTACAATCTCAAATCCAAGTCGGGTTTGAGTAAAAGCTTCATTAATGATATATAGTAGTACATTATGAAGGGCAAAATAAGCCTTCAAAAAGCTGAGTAAAATTTTGAATAAAACTCAATCTGTGTAACGCCACAAAGATTGATTTGTTATTTCAAAAGGAACTACCTTTTTTTTTTTTGTCAATCAATAGAAGAGATCATTTTATATTAGAAATGAAGTATGGAATTCAAACCCAAGACATTATATCAATTGTGAGAGTCCACTAAATAACTAGGCTTAAGAAGTCAAAAATTATAAGAAATAAACCCATTATAAGGTAGAGAAACAAATAAAGAAATGAAAAGCCCTCTAAAGAATTGAACACCGGTTCAACGCAGTACCGTAGTGAAAAGCACTCAGTAAAATAAGGTGAACTACCAATGGATGTTAAAAAAAATCACAAGACAAACTGTAATTAATATGAACGGATGTTACTAATTTAATTACCCCTATTTTACATATATATTGGATTTGATTTTTCATTGATGAATTTTTATCACTTATATACTTGTGATGATAGTTGGTCTCTTTAAAAGAGTATTCCCCAAGTTGATAGTAATAACGTTAACAAAATCAAAAGTACCAAAATAAAAGTTAAACCTGTGTGTTACATATTAGATATTTCAAATATATACGGAAAAAATGTGTGTGGTGAAGTTGGTTGAAGCCTTACACGCTAAAACTTGGGTTGCTAGAAGAGAAGACCTGGGATGGAAACCCAAGAGATGGAAGAAAGTAGGATTATTTTTCCCATATGAAAACGACTTTTGTGACGATGAGATTTTGTCACTGATTTCTTATATTGGCGGCGAAAAATTTCGTCACCAGGTGATTTCCCGCGACGAAATATTTCATCTTCAAAAGACATTATAGGAGATGAAAAATAGATTTCGTCGCCAAGTTGGAATTCTCGACAACCTTTAGTCGACAAATTTTTTTTTGTCATCCATACAATGTGTGGCAAAATACATGCAATCTGTGAAAATTTTCATTTGTCTTCAAAGAACTAATTTCTTGAGGTGATATACCGGTACCATACAACCCATTACACAAATAAAAATATAAAAAATATATGATCAAGTACAAATACAGAAACACTAGTCCGTTCATTTTTTGTTCTCTCTCGTTTTTTCTTCTTTTTCTTTTTTAACGCAGGTTGTTGTTGTATTGGATGGTGAATTTTTATCAAAAGTTTATGCTTGAGGGATGACCTCTTTGTTAGAAATGCCTTGATCCGCCATTGCCCCCACAAGATAATAGAGCAATCGTTCACGAGTACGTAGACCATGTCACACGCCCTTGCAATCACTCATTACCTCCTTCTAACGCCCCAATTTTCGGAAATAAAATCGGAGACATTAATATTGATTTCTAAAAATTTATTAATTTAAAAATTCAAAATCCAAACCGGATAATTCTTCCTAAAGATTCGCTTATTACAAACCATTGTAGAAATACTGAAAATAGTCTTTATGGTAGTAAATTAAAATAACAAAGCTGTCTTCTAAGATTGATACGGATCCCAAGCGTACTCAGGTTCGACTCCCACCTCTGGATTCTCCTCCGCATAAAACTGTTCACCTTCGAGATTCTGTGTTCCTTCTTGATTTTCTGCAAAATCTGGCATGGAAGCCAGGCAATCCGTACCTGAGTGAAAGAGTTCACCTCGTAGTATAATCCAACCCAACTACCCCTCTTACTTTACAGTTAGCAAGTACAATACAATATTAAATCGAAGAGCCAAGCAGAGATTTCATACATGAACCAATTTATTACTATCCATTAACCATATGTGAGATCTAAGATCTCATCCACGAGATCCTTTCCTCCCATACCTCTAACTATGATCGTGTCATGGAAAATCCCCCCTTGCTTGTCCTGCACATGGGGTTCTAAATGAATTCACCTAAGTTATGTACCTCGTATGAATTCATTTAAGACCATAACAGGGGGCACGATTACCCTTTGAAACTTTTCATGGCGTACCATACATTAGGGTCGCCACCATTCCTAAGCCACTAACTATGACCGTGTCATGGAACAATCCCCCTTGCTGGCCTTGCAAGGCACGATTACCCTTTGGAACTTCTCATGGCGTACCATATGTTAGGATCACCAAAATATCATCACTGGGCCCCGCAGGTCACCCTTATCCATGGCCAAATTAAAATCCACAATCTCACGACTTCAACACTTTACCATTTTTTCATCAATTTAGTATCGTCTAGATGAAATCTATTCGCATACCATCCCATGTCTCTAGAGTCCAATCTAGCATTCAAATCAGGTATCGGTGCAATATACAATTAAATGAAATAATAATTAAAACAAATAACCAACAATGCAATCACACAATCGTTTATAATTGGGCCATTGCCCTTATTCTTGTATGGCCACAATGTCAATAATGAAGTAAAACTTTTATAAAAATTTTAAGATAAATATTTTCTAGGCTCTTATTAATTATTTCTAAATAATTAGATTAATTAAAAGCTAATTAAATACATTAATTAGATAAAAATATTAGAATAATTAATCATGACCTAATAAGAGTCCTAAAGGTCCTATATAATCAGTTGAGTGTCAAAAGTTGGGTTCGGAGGGTCGAAAAATTAATTTACATGAAAACGTTAATTAAAGTGATCGAAATTGAAGTAAATAGACAATAAATAATTGATTATAAAAATAAATGTTGAGACTGACATAATTTCATCTTTGGACAGTAAGGAGTCTAAATAAAATTATTTGGGCATTAATAATAAAGTTTATACGATCGTAAAGTAATTTTGATTGGAATTACTTTTAAAATAATAATAAATAGTGAATTAAATAAAAAAAATATTTAATTTAACAAGTTACTGTATTTGAGATTCAAGAAGTCTAAATAAAATTAGTTTGAGTGTTAAAACGTAGGTTGAAAGGTCGTAACAAATTTTCGTTTGTAAACTTTGAACGATAACTAATAAATAATTTAATAAATAGATAATTAAATAAAAAAATATGAATTTAGCAAGTTATGATCTTTGAGATGTGAAAGTCTAGGAAAAATGGTTCGGGGGTCAAAAACGGTGTTCGGGATGTCGCAAAACGCATTCGAACCAAAACAGGACAAACCGCAAGGTCTGACCGGGTTGACCTCGCGGTGGGGACCTCTGCCGCGAACTTGCGACTGGTTCTTGCGGCCCGCACCTTGCCACCGCAAGGTTCAACGCAGATTTGATTTTTTTCGTTTTTCGTCACGGTTTTGATGCATGGGCTCGTTCGGGGCATGGGGTTAAGCATAATAACACTTAATATACTTAGAGTAGTGGTTGGAATGGATTATAATACCTTGATTCGGATCAAATTGATTTTAATTCGAAACTTGGAATTTGGAGAAGATGACTTCGGTTTTTGTCGAGGGGGAAACTTGGGACCGAATTGAATGATATTTGGCGATGCTAGGAGTTGTAGGAAGGGATTGGAACGATCAATTTGGGTTTTGGTTGGTTCTTGATCACAAACCCACTTTTCTCTCTTTCTTTCTCTCTCTAAAACTCCATGGATTGGAGTTTCGTTCTATCCTGTTTTTCTCTCTTTTCTGGACTGGTGGGGCGTGAGGAATTTCGTGGTGTGCCCTAGGGTCGACGTTCTAGGGTATATATAGGAGAATTTAAAGAGTTTCGATTAAAAACGGATTTAAAGAAGTTGTATTCTATAGGGCTTTGTAATGGACGAGGTATGTACGATTTCGTGCTCCGAGAGGAGTTAGAGGCAGAGTAGGAGAATGGGAGATGGTCGGGATGCATGCATGCAATTAATAAAAATATAAAAGTAAGATAATTAAGACTAAATTAATTTTATTTGTATATATCTATTAGATAATTATTATTAAGATAATTTTATTATTACAATTAATACTTTTAATGATATTATTAATTATAAAACTTACGGGTCGTTACAACCTACCCCCTTTAACAAAATTTCGTCCTCGAAATTAAAGTGTACCTTCGGGAGGAAACAGATTTCGATAGTTGGCGCACATAGTATCCGCTCGTTCCCACGTTGATTCCTCAATTCCTCGATGTCGCCAAAGGATTCGAACGAGTTGAATGGTTTTGCCTCGAATGCACTTCTCACTATAGTCTTGGATTGCTACGGGCTGTTCCTCGAGAGTGACGTCTTCATTGAGTTCGATGTTTTCCCAATTAATGATGTGGGAAGGATGTGCCATGTACTTTCGAAGCATTGATACGTGGAACACGTTGTGAACTCGCTCCAGTTGTGGCGGTAGTGCTAGGCGGTACGCTACTTCTCCAATTCTGTCGAAGATCTCAAAAGGGCCAATATATCGTGGTGACAGTTTTCCTTTCTTTCCAAATCGGATAACTCCTTTTCGTGGTCTAATCTTTAAGAACATATGTTCTCCAACTTGAAAGGTCAAGGGTCTGGTCCTTTTGTCAGCGTAGCTCTTCTGTCAACTCTGCGCGGTCAGGAGCTGTTGGCGAATGGTTTGGATCTTTTCTGTTGTCTCTTGGACTAACTTTGGTCCTAGTAAGCTTGTTTCTCCCACTTCAGCCCAACAAACTGGCGATCGACAAGGTCGCACATACAAAGCTTCATATGGTGCCATGTCTATACTAGATTGATAGCTGTTATTATAAGCAAACTCGACTAGGGGTAGGTGTCGTTCCCAACTTCCTTTAAAGTCCAAAATACAGGCACGGAGCATATCTTCCAAGATTTGGATTGTTCTTTCGGATTGTCCGTCCGTCTGTGGGTGAAATGCGGTGCTAAGACGAAGGTCGATTCCCAATGCTTTCTGTAGGCTACTCCAAAAGGTCGACATGAATCGTGAATCTCAATCACTCATGATGGATATAGGTACACCGTGTAATCGTACGATTTCTCGGATGTAGAGCATGCTGAGGGAGTCCATTGAATCCGTCATCTTTATGGGTAAAAAGTGGGCGGATTTGGTTAAACGGTCAACTATCACCCAAATGGCGGTGTTTGATTGTGGAGACCTTGGCAATCCCGTCACAAAGTCCATGGTAATATGATCCCACTTCCATCCAGGTATAGGTAACGGTTGTAGGGTCCCACCGGGCTTCTGATGTTCCGCTTTTACTTGATGGCAGGTGAGGCATGATGAGACGTATTTGGCCACATCCCTCTTGATTCCAGCCCACCAGTACTGCCGACGGAGGTTTTGGTATAACTTGGTGCTTCCTGGGTGGACGGCGAAATTGGAATGGTGGAATTCCTTAAGTACTGCTTCCCGAAGGGTACCGATATTAGGTACAAAAAAATTTCCTTGGAAGTGAAGGCTCTTGTCGGCATGAATTTCCCATCCAGCTGCTGCTTTTCCAATTGAGAGTTGGTATCTGATGAAATCACATTCTTGTTCAAAGGTTTGGGCTAAAAGGATTTCTCGGTGTAAGGCTGGTGTGGCGACCATAGCGAAAAGACAAGCGGCGGCACCTTCTGCGGTTGGCTGCAGCTTGAATCCATTAAGGTCTTCCATCATCTTCCATTCTCTCATAGCTAAACTAGCCACGTGTCCTCGATTCTTGTGGCTCAGCGCAGCAGCGACTACATTTGCCTTTCCAGGATGATAGGACATCGTGAAATTGAAATCCTCCAAATATTCCACCCATCTCCTTTGCCTCATGTTTAGCTCTTTCTGAGTAAACAAGTATTTCAAACTTTTGTGGTCTGTGAATACCTCAAACTGCTCTCCATATAGATAATGTCGCCAGGACTTTAGGGCGAATACCACTGCTGCCAGTTCTAAATCGTGAGTCAGATAATTCCTTTCATGCGGCCTCAACTGTCGGGATCCGTAAGCAACGACTTTTCCATTTTGCATAAGTACAGCTCCCAATCCATCTTTGGATGCGTCGCAGTACACAGTATACCCTGCGTCTCGTTTGGGTACAACCAATATAGGAGCGCTAGTTAACCTCTTCTTAAGTTCTTGGAAAGATCTCTCCAATGCTTCGTTCCATTCAAACTTAACTCCTTTTTGGGTCAGTCGTGTCAATGGTTTTCCCAAGATGAAGAAATCCTGAATGAATCTTCTGTAGTAACCAGCTAAGCCCAAGAAACTTCTAATCTCGAACACCGAAGTAGGTCTTTTTCAGTCCATGACTGCTTCTACTTTGCTGTCGTCGACTGAGATTCCTTTCTCTGACACTACGTGTCCTAGGAATTTGACTTCTTTCATCCAGAATTCGCATTTGCTAGCCTTCGCATACAAATGGTTGTCTCGAAGTACTTGGAGAACAATTCTCAAGTGGTCTTCGTGTTCTTTCTTTGTTGGAGAGTATACAAGGATATCATCGATGAACACTACCACAAATTTGTCTAAGTACGGCGTGAAAATTTGGTTCATCAGGCACATGAACAAAGCAGGAGCGTTGGTTAGACCAAACGGCATGACTATAAACTCGTAGTGTCCATAACGCGTGCGAAACACCGTCTTAAGTATGTCACAATCCCGAACCCTCAATTGGTGATATCCAGATCTCAAATCGATCTTCGAGAAACAAGTCGACCCTCTCAGTTGGTCGAACAAGTCATCTATTCTTGGAAGCGGGTATCGGTTCTTGATGGTGACTTTGTTGAGTTGGCGGTAATCGATACAAAGTCGGAGCGTTCCTTCCTTCTTTTTAACGAATAGTGCTGGAGCTCCCCATGGTGAGGTACTAGGTCGGATAAAGCCCTTTTCTACAAGTTCCTGTAGCTGTGTCTTCAACTCTCGTAGCTCTGTTGGAGCCATTCGATACGGGGCCATCGAGATTGGGGCCGTGCCGGGTTGTAACTCGATGGTGAAATCCAATTCCCTTAGCGGCGGCAATCTTGGTAATTCATCTGGAAATACGTCCTCATACTCGCAGACGACGTGAGGGAGGCCCGACTCCATTCAGTCTATCTCCTCTAATTTGAGACTCGCTAACCATCCAACGAGCTTCCTATGTCACTTTGTTTTGTGTGCGTAGGGTGCAGATGGGTCTTATCTATCCCCCTTAAACTTGAAACACGTTCCATCTGGTGAATAAGCTGTCACCATCTTTCGATGGCAGTCTATGACAGCTCGGTGTGCAGTCAGTCAGTCCATCCCAAGTATGACGTCAAAGTCCGTCATTTCGATTATTAGTAAGTCGCATGTTAATCGCAGGTTCGATACTTCTAGTTCGTACCCTTTACAAATTAGTACTACCGAAATCTTACCCCCTAATGGTGAGGTCACATGCATAGTTGTCTTTAAAGGTTCAGTTTCTAATCCAAGTGTAGATGCACATGCGGCAGATATGAATGAGTGCGAAGCTCCAGAATCAAATAGTGCTTGAACGTATGTAGTATAGAGAGTAAGGGTACCTTGAATTACTGCAGGTTCTATCTCTTCTTCCGTTCCTTGCAGTGCAAACACCCTTCCTGCAACTGGCTGAATCTGTGCCTTTGGTCCGTTGCTCTGAGGTGGGTGAGACTGTTGTTGGTTCCAGCCGATACGGGGTTGATTCTGACTTCCGAATTGGTTGCCGAACCCAGTTAGTTTGTTTTGGTTCTGATTCTGCCCTCCATATCCAGAGCTTCCAGATCCAACAAGTTGAGGGCATTTATTCCGGAAGTGACCCTCCTGGTTGCAATGGAAGCATCTAAGGTTTCGGTTTTGATATAGGTACTGGTTCTGTAATTGACCTTGGTTTGAGTTAGAATTGGGATTGGGGTTTCTCCAGGGTTGGTTGTGCGGTTGTGGACGAGGGTTGTTCTAAGAATAGGGTTTTGGAGTGACATGCCCTTGATTGTTATTTCAAATAGGTCCTCCTTGTTGTTGAGTGGTCCTTTTTGCATCCCCAGTCCTATAATAGTCGTTGAGTTCCCTTTCGTTAATCAAGGTGGCCTGTACCACTTGTGCATAAGTTGGGAGTCGCAGCCCGACTACTTTTTCTCTGAGGGAGTGATCCAGTCCCCATTCGAATTTTCTAGCCTTAGCCGATTCGCGGTCGGTATGTACTCTGAGGCAAAGCGGGACAGTTCGTCGAATTGGGACATGTATTGAGTCACTGTCATGTTTCCCTTACGCAGGGACATGAATTTCGTGCCATTTCATCTTTCATAGGGGCTGGAAAGTACTTTTCCAAGAAGGTATCTTCAAATTGAGTCAACGTAAGTGTGGCAAGGTTGATAGTAGTTTTGGTGGCTTCCCATCAATAATCCGCCTCCCCTTCAAATTGGTAAGTGGCCAGGGCTATCTGGTCAACACTTTGCTGGACTCCCAGGGCATCCAACATCTTCTTAACTTGTCAGATCCAGTGGTTGGCGACAAGAGGGTCAGGTGTCCCTTGGAAGGTTGGGGGTCTTTGCTTTCTAAATTCAGAAAGGAAGTAAGCTCGGTTTTGGGTTCTTGGTTGCTGCACAGGTGGGTTGGCGACTAGGGTTTGGAGGATTTGTGCAACATTGTTAAGGGCGTTGGTGATGAGCGGTTCCTGTGATTGCCCGTTCTGTTGACCGTTGCTCCTGGATTCCTCATTTGTTTCCACCATCTAGGGTACGTAAAATAATAGAATTTAGAGGGGTTTTCATAAAAAAAAAAAAATTTTTTTTTTTTACTATACCAATAATGAAGCAAGAAACATGCCACAAATAATTCAAACACGTAAAACTTATGTTATCTCGCGGTAAGCCCTCAAGGTCAGAGTTGGATGACAATTAAACAGTACTTATAGGTTAGACTTAAGACGACATACTATAGGGTAAAATAAGTAATAATTAATAATCAGACTTATTCTCTTGGAAAGTGATCTACCCAGTCTACCCACGGCCGAGGGTTTTAACCTAAGGCTCTGATACCAAATTGTAACGCCCCGATTTTCGGAAATAAAATCAGAGACATTAAATATTGATTTCTAAAAATTTATTAATTTAAAAATTCAAAATCCAAACCGGATAATTCTTCCTAAAGATTCGCCTATTACAAACCATTGTAGAAATACTGAAAATAGTCTTTATGGTAGTAAATTAAAATAATAGAGCTGTCTTCTAAGATTGATACGGATCCCAAGCGTACTCAGGTTCGACTCCCACCTCTGGATTCTCCTCCGCATAAAACTATTCGCCTTCGGGATTCTGTGTTCCTTCTTGATTTTCTGCAAAATCTGGCACAGAAGCCAAGCAATCCGTACCTGAGTGAAAGAGTTCACCCCGTAGTATAATCTAACCCAACTACCCCTCTTACTTTACAGTTAGCAAATACAATACAATATTGAATCGAAGAGCCAAGCAAAGATTTCATACATGAACCAATTTATTACTATCCATTAACCATATGTGAGATCTAAGATCTCATCCACGAGATCCTTTCCTCCCATACATCTAACTATGATCGTGTCATGGAAAATCCCCCCTTGCTTGTCCTGCACACGGGGTTCTAAATGAATTCACCTAAGTTATGTACCTCGTATGAATTCATTTAAAACTATAACAGGGGCACGATTACCCTTTGGAACTTTTCATGGCGTACCATACATTAGGGTCGCCACCATTCCTAAACCACTAACTATGACCGTGTCATAGGACAATCCCCTTTGCTGGCCTTGCAAGGCACGATTACCCTTGGAACTTCCCATGGCGTACCATACGTTAGGGTCACCAAATATCATTACTGGGCCCCACAGGTCACCCTTATCATCACTGGGCCCCGCAGGTCACTCTTATCCATGGCCAAATCAAAATCCACAATCTCACGACTTCAACAATTTACCATTTTTTCATCAATTTAGTATCGTCTAGATGAAATCTATTCACATACCATCCCATGTCTCTAGAGTCCAATCTAGCATTCAAATCAGGTATCGGTGCAATATACAATTAAATCAAATAATAATTAAAACAAATAACCAACAATGCAATCACACAATCGTTTATAATAGGGCCATTGCCCTTATTTTCGTATGGCCACAATGTCAATAATGAAGTAAAACTTTTATAAAAATTTTAAGATAAATATTTTCTAGGCTCTTATTAATTATTTCTAAATAATTAGATTAATGAAAAGCTAATTAAATACATTAATTAGATAAAAATATTAGAATAATTAATCATAACCTAATAAGAGTCCTAAAGGTCCTATATAATCAGTTGAGTGTCAAAAGTTGGGTTCAGAGGGTCGAAAAATTAATTTACATGAAAACGTTAATTAAAGTGATCGAAAGTGAAATAAATAGACAATAAATAATTGATTATAAAAATAAATGTTGAGACTGACATAATTTCATCTTTGGACAGTAAGGAGTCTAAATAAAATTATCCGGGCATTAATAATAAAGTTTATACGATCGTAAAGTAATTTTGATTGGAATTACTTTTAAAATAATAATAAATAGTGAATTAAATAAAAAAATATTTAATTTAACAAGTTACTGTATTTGAGATTCAAGAAGTCTAAAAAAAATTAGATTGAGTGTTAAAACGTAGGTTGAAAGGTCGTAACAAATTTTCGTTTGTAAACTTTGAACGATAACTAATAAATAATTTAATAAATAGATAATTAAATAAAAAAATATGACCTTAACAAGTTATGATCTTTGAGATGTGAAAGTCTAGGAAAAATGGTTCGGGGGTCAAAAACGGTATTCAGGATGTCGCAAAACGCATTCGAACCAAAACAGGACAAACCGCAAGGTCTGACCGGGTTGACCTTGCGGTGGGGACCTCTGCCGCGAACTCGCGACTGGTTCTTGCGGCCTGCACCTTGCGGCCTCAAAGTTCAACGCAGATTTGGTTTTTTTCATTTTTCGTCACGGTTTTGAGGCATGGACTCGTTCGGGGCATGGGGTTAAGCATAATAACACTTAATATACTTAGAGCAGTGGTTGGAATGGATTATAATACCTTGAATCGGATCGAATTGATTTTAATTCGAAACTTGGAATTTGGAGAAGATGACTTCGGTTTTGGTCGAGGGGGAAACTTGGGACCGAATTGAATGATATTTGGCGATGCTAGGAGTTGTAGGAAGGGATTGGAACGATCAATTCGGGTTTTGGTTGGTTCTTGATCACAAACCCACTTTTCTCTCTCTTTCTTTCTCTCCCTAAAACTCCATGGATTGGAGTTTCGTTCTATCCTATTTTTCTCTCTTTTCTGGACTGGTGGGGCATGAGGAATTTCGTGGTGTGCCCTAGGGTCAACGTTCTAGGGTATATATAGGAGAATTTGAAGAGTTTCGATTAAAAACGGATTTAAAGAAGTTGTATTCTATAGGGCTTTGTAATGGACAAGGTATGTACGATTTCGTGCTCCGAGAGGAGTTAGAGGCAGAGTAGGAGAATGGGAGATGGTCGGGATGCATGCATGCATGCAATTAATAAAAATATAAAAATAAGATAATTAAGACTAAATTAATTTTATTTGTATATATCTACTAGATAATTATTATTAAGATAATTTTATTATTACAATTAATACTTTTTAATGATATTATTAATTATAAAAATTACGGGTCGGTACACCTTCGCCCGGAGTTGTTGTTCCCTTGTCACATTTTAAGGTGGAAGAGGATCTAAACAGGTGCTTTAATTGACTCTAGGGTCATGTGTACTGGCTTCGTTCCATGTAGATAGTCAAGTCAATGACCAAAACATAATGTGCTAGTTTTTATTTAAATTTAAAAAATAAAGCTTTTTGGTGCGTAGGCTTTTTTTATTTTTTTCCCACCAATTTAAAATGTCTCAATTATTTCATTAAATTGGTACAAAGTTCTAAAGATTATGTAGGGAAAGTACTTTATTGTCTATCCAAGATGGAGCACATAACGTTGATCGTAACGGATTGGAGTGAAGCGGGTATATGACAGTTCCATGATAACAATGAATACACCGTTTATATATACACATGGCTGATTTTCAATCGTGAAACTTGGAGATTGAAAGAACTTAGAATTGCTCTAAGCTTAATGGAAAATTCTCGTGATTAACGCAATTAATGATTATCTTTGATAACACAGTCACATACTCGTAGTTAATTCAAATATTAACGTAAAACGATCAATTACAGTAGCTCTTGCTTTCCTTAAGTGGAGATGCTTGTAATTACCACGTGATAAAATGATCTTTGATAAAACAATCAAATACTGACAGTTATTATAAATATTCATAACTTTGCCGTTCAAAAAGAAGAAAAAATATATGAATATTCATATCTTCACCGTTAAAAAAGACGAAAAATTATGAATATTCATAACGGCGTCTAATTGTAGTAAATTAATCATCCCAAAGTAATGACAAAGTAAATTTTTTCATACACTGTGTTTCCAATGTATCACGTTATAGGGATAATATAAACTCTGTAACCCAGTCTTCAGTACACGAATGTGCAAAGTTGGCTACCATGGGTAAATTTTGTCTTCAAAATTTGACCTATTTTCTTCCTTAGCAAGGAGTACGCAATAAACCTCGTATGTTTCCGATCTAAAATAGTACGGGAAATCCCGAGTTTTTTTCTTCTTCTCCTGTCTCTCTATCCCTTTGGCACAGTTCACAATGGTCTCATGGATTTTCTTAGGTGGCTTTCCTAATTAATGATCTATGATAACACGCACTTGGGAAAACAGTAATTATTTCGTATATGGAAAATTTCAAAATAGCATCTGACATTTCATACAAATCACGCATAGGCATCTGACCTTTTAATATTATCAAAAAAATACCTGACCTATTTAAAAACCCATCAATTTTCCACCAGCCGTTAACTTTCCATCCAAAAACTTATGGAAATGCTGGAATGGCCTACACCTTGCCATTTGGAGGGAAACCAATATACATTTTAAGGGGAAAACACATTACTCTACTGACTTCTCTCGCCAAAACCCACTTGTGGGGCCATGGAGTTCCAATTGTTTGCTATGGGATAATGCTTATAAGACTTCATCTTGATTATTAAAACTGTTTGTTTTTGTTGAACTGATTATTATACATTTGGGGGATCAAACTTGTGTGCCATTTTTTTCGGCAGAACTTGAGATGGTGTGAGGCAAATGAATGAAAACAAGGAAATGTTTGGGGATTTTGGGACATCCCCATTCCACTTAACTTTATCTATGATTTTTAGTTTTGTTCTTATTTGAATTTTTTTTTGTGTTTCTCAGTTTTGCGCCTCACTTTTTTTGTTTTCTAATTCATCTCGTTAAGACAAATCAAAAAAGTTTTTAAAAAATTATATATTTACCCAAAAATTTTGGGAAATAGTCAATTTTTTTGACTTAAAAGTGGTTATCTCCTAAAATATTTGGGTAAAAGTAAAAATATATATACTTTTCCGATTCTTCTTGTTGAGAGAATCAATAAGTCACAAAAGATTGACGCAAAACTAACAAACGCAAAAAAAAAAAAAGAAAAACTAAGCTAAAAGTTTTAGAAAAAGTAAAAATAGTTGTTATTGGAACTCCATGGCCCCACAGGTGGGTTTTGACGGGAGAAATTAGTAGAGTAATGTATTTTTTTCCCAAAATGTATTTTGGTTTCCCTCTAAATGGCCAGGTGTATGCCATTACAGCTAGGGGTGAGTATGGTCCGGTTTGGTTCGGTTTTATAGTAAACCAAGAACCAAACCAATACTTACGGATTATAAATTTCGAGAACCAAACCAACCCACAAAACGCATTTAACCAACCCAATCCAATCCATTAGACTATGGTTCGGTTTTCGATTTTAACCACGGTTTGCTTTGAACTAAGCTATCATCTCCAAAAAAAAATATTTGAAGTACTTCAAATTACAACGTTAAATTAAAAAAAAAAACTTATATTAAAATCAATTTCATTCAAATTCTTAAAACAAACTAACATCAACCAACTAATTTAAGAGTAGAATACCAATAATTGCCTCAAACAAATAAAACGAAATACTGGTAAGTCACTAAAATGAACCAACTAAGAATACCACTTATTAAACATCTTAAAATAGTTTAACCAAATAAAAGGGCAAAGAGATGGATGCTACGTTAGTAGATTAGGTTTATATAGTATAGGGATAGGTTTTCTAATATAGAAAGTTAAGGTAATTAGTCTTGGTAATGGTAGTAGAAGAATTATAGGAATAGGACTTGGAAAACTAAATATTGGTAGATATAATAGGATCAATAAATTAGGAAAGTAGGCTCCCATATTTATTTGGTGAATCATAATTAAAATATATATCACTATACATATTATATATATATATATTATACGGTTCGGATCGGATCGGTTTGGAACCATAACCGTGAACATGAATCCACAAACCAAACCATATAATGCGGTTTCTAATTTTTTTAAACCATGACCAAACCATACTACTAAAAAACCGAACCAAATCTTTTGGTTTGGATTGGTTTGGACTGGATTCACTGTTTGACGCATATTTTGCTCACCCCCTAACTACAGCATTTTCATCTGTTTTTGGATGGAAAGTTAACGGTGGGTGGAAAATTGATGAGTTTTTAAATAGGTCAGGTATTTTTTTGATAATATTAAATAGTCAGGTGCCTATACGTGATTTGTATGAAAGGTCAAGTGCTATTTTGAAATTTTCATTTTCGTATATTATCAGAGATTTTATAGCATTTTTTAAGGAAACTAAACATAATTAACACATACGCCGTTAATGATAGGAAATAGATTTTGATACTGTAACGTCAATTTAATTCTCGCTCTTGCGACTTATATAAACCTTTGTGACACAACCATATTTTCATGCGCACCTCAAAAATAAAAAAAATTTCGAATGACGGCAATCATCTTTTTGATCTGTAGATATTTTTCTTTCCGCTCAGAAAATATTTTTTCAACCAAAAGTTTTGATAGAAATCTTTAAAATTTTCTTCTTCGTCTATTCCTTGTCTCATAAATCCAGTATAAAATGGTCTCGTCGATTTTGTTGCTGCGTGGGTCTTCCTTTCTTTTTCTTTTTTTTTTTTTTTTTTGATCGGCTCCTTTCTTTTTTCATCAAGTATTTCTTCTCGATAAGAGAGTGGTTGTTGATCATGTTATATCATCTCGAAATCAAGTGGCCCCTCTATTTGAATTTTGTATTTTACCCATTAAAGTTGCTTTATTCAACACAGCTAGCCATAAAAACAAGGGTTATTTTGAATGCTTACAGCAGTGTACCTTCTGTTTTAGGTATTGTACACCGAGGCAATTAAGTGCATTGCTTGGGCAAAACGAAAATTAATGAAAAGGAAAAGATGGCTAACCTGATCTATATAAACTGTGACTAATCTTTTGATGTGCACTTAAAAAGGAGAACAGGAAAAGATGGCTCATTTTCAGTTTGTTGATTTTGCTATCTGGATCATGGGTGGGTCGCTTTTCCTAAAAGTGGTTTCGAAAGATTTCTGCATTCCAGGGCGCGCGAAATTGGCTGTTATTCGTGCTTTATCGATGAGTGATGTTGGTGCATGCCTGTGGCTCTGAAAATGTGTAACTTTGGTTCGATCGAATTGAAATAAGGAGATTGTTTTGTTCTAAAATATTTGTTTTGTTTTAACTTGTTCTGCATGTGTAATTCCTTTCCATGTTTTTCCCATTTTTTTCTAACGGTCTTGCTATTGTCAGCCCACTGGGCTGACGATAAGCACACTAGAAGACAAGGAAAATACGTATTTCTGTGTACTTTTTATATCCTTTAATACGCATTCACACACTCACCATTGTCAGCCCATTGGGTTGATTTTAGAATTTTTCTTTTTCCAAATACACTTGAAAACAGTCCAGCAAAACCAAAAAACAAAGTGGAAGTGGAACAGGACATAAGGGAACATCACATATATCGGCATAAATTTCGAATCAAGATCCTCGTATGATTTCTCATGTGAATCAAAACATGACTAATGATGGTCTTAATTCATGACCCAAACCGTACATTTAAGATGGAGAATGATTAGCACAAAAAACAAAGTGGAAGAGGAACAGGACATAAGGGAACATCACATATATCGGCATAAATTTCGAATCAAGATCCTCGTATGATTTCTCATGTGAATCAAAACATGACTAATGATGGTCTTAATTCATGACCCAAACTGTACATTTAAGATGGAGAATGATTAGCAAAGCCTAACATAATTATCTGAGTACATATATATGGCGGTTCTGGAGTCTTGTGAAGATCATCCAAGCAAAAGAGTTGGACTAACGATTGCATTATGTAGCACCGGCTGAGCCTTCAAATCATGGCCTAAGCAAATGCGAGATGAAGGCAATTGCTGTGGCACAAGAAATTTGTCAAAGGATATCACGATCAAATGCGAGACTTTTATTTTAAAATAGATCTAAGATGCCCATTCAAATATGCAAAAAAGTATTGAAGATCAACATTGAGGCTCTTCATGAAGAATATCCGGTACACCACCCTGGATGATGAACTACTGCAACTTCGAGGGGAGTTTAGGGCTGGACGAGCTTCGAGCAAGGAAACAGCAAAACTCTTGTCCAACGTAATTTTCGAGATAGCATCTCTAAGCTCTTTTAACCCTCCTGGGTTCGGTGACACCAAGGACTTTAGAAAAAAGGTAGAGATGCTATCTCAAAAATTAAGTCGGACAAGAGCTTTGTTGTTTTCTTGCTCGAATTAAGTTCATCTAGCCCTAAACTCCTGTCCAAGTTGGAGTGGCTGCAATTCATCATCTAGGGTGGTGTACCGGATAATCTTTATGAAGAGCCTCAACGTTGATATCTTCGGTACTTCTTTACTTATTTGAATGGGCATGAATCAACTTAGGTCTTGAATAAAAATTAATGGAACTTCACCTCGCATTCGATCGTGATATCCTTTGACAAATTTCTTGCACCACGGCAATTGCCTTCATCTTGCATTTTCTCAGGCCATGATTTGAAGGCTCAGCCTGTGTTACATAATGCAATTGTTCATTCTTTTGCTCAGATGATCTTCACAAGACTCCAAAACCGCCGTATATGTGTACTCAGATTATGTTAGGCTTTGCTTCCATCTTGAACCATCACTGAATTATTTTTTTTTTGTTGACCGGTAATAGGATGCGAGGGGACGACCAGCGTAACAACTCCCCTTGAGCGTGACCATAGGGGCTCCCTACCCGCCAGTGGAACGTCTAGTTGAGCCATAGTTACTGTCAGTGAGAACATGTCATCGCCATGGCACCACCTAGATACACGTTGGTGGGAGCACAAATTTCCTCAATCCCATGCCACTTGCACGACTCGAAACCGAGCCATGCCTGTGGAAAGAGGGAGGCCCAACCAAGGAGGGTACCACCTTCGGTGGTTGAACCAACTCTGATTGATATGTAGAAAACGAAGGAATTTTGGAAAGAAACGAAGAGAGGTTTTAACTCCAAAATTATTAACTTTTATAACTGAAGAGGGAGTAGGGGTTTGGATTATTTTCTGAGTCATATGATGAGGGGATCGTTATAAATATACACTCATATTAGCAACCACTTCCCATAACTGCCTCCTAGTTAACCTAGTCAAATTAACAACCAAGTGATCAGCTTATCCTCATTCGATGGATCAACAGTCACTTGTTTGAGTCATCCAAATCAAACATCAATCAAGTTGACTCGGCAAAACTCAATCCCTTCAATCTCTCAACAAATTATATCACAACAGGACAATATGCCAAGTACTTTGAGGTAACAACGTTTGAGATTTGGCTTATCCATGGAGGAGCCGTGAATAAGTCGTTTCCGGAGCTACACGATCTCAATCGTCTGTTTTGGTATTGGACAGTCTGGATTTTTAAAAAACTATTCACACGAAGAGTTAAACTTTTGATTTTAAAAAAAGCGATTCGCTGGAAGAGTTTAACTCTTCACGCAAATAGTTTTTTTTTTTAAATCCAGACCATCTAATACACTTTGAACGCAAGCAATTTAGCTCCGTAAACATTTATTCATGGAAAGCTCCGTAATAAAGTTTTTCTCATCAGGCATTTCTTTTCTGCCAAACAAACAAAAGGCCCACTCCTTTTGCCTCATCGATCAACGATTGCCCCACCAAAAGCCCACCTCGATCTCAAATTTCATCACCAAAATTAAAAGACCGATCATATACAAGGGTTTTGAATATGATTTCATTTTTGGCTCATCGATCACTTATTGTTATTTAGTTCAAAGTCAGTCTTACATGATTTTCGAGATTTGAAAAAATGTCAAATCTTACTCCACTTTTTAGATTGTGAAACAGCTTTAATTTGTTCTATTTTGATGAACGATCAATCTTGAAAAATACTAGATTCTTACGTTGATAGATCTTGTATTACATTTGAACAAATTACCTACACAAATTCATAATGCAAACACATCCTAAATGAAATTGTTGGAAAACATGTGGCTTAATTTTTGTGTTAAAGAAAAAAATGTGTGATTATGATTGTTTAAGTAGTATAGTTTTTGTTTGTCATTCGTTAAACATAATCTACTCTATTCTACGAGACTATGGGATGGAAATGGGTGGTTATGGAAATCAAGCCTTGCCAAGTCCATGGAAGTATAAGGGAGGCACCAACTGCGCGCATTTCACTCCACTTGCAAGTAGCATAGTTTAGAAATGAATTTTGTTCTAGAATTATATTCCGTCCGTATCATTCCAACGACCCATTTTCACACCTCAAGACATGCTTGCCTGGTCCAAGCCCATGGGTAGTGTGGCTGTCCCGGCGGACCCAAGTCTAAGCCTGGCTTTTCCGGCCTGGATCAGTCTTCAGTCTGGACAAGTCAACTGCCCTCAGCTGTCGGTATGAATACCACCAAGGCCGAACCTTGATACCGAGCCTATAAGCCCATTGCCCATTTAGAGGTTCGACCATTCCAGGCGGACTCTAGGGGCTGGCCGTCCAGCCTTCTGCCGAGCGTAGTGACTGTGACCGAACCGTCATATTCAGCCCATTACAATAATCTCGTATAACACAATCACATGATGATGGTTACTTTGAATATTAAATGTGTAACGATTTATTATAGTAGGTTGGTTTGCTTAAGCGGAACTACCTGCAATTACAATGTGGTGTGAGCACTTTCATAAAACTATCAAACAACGAAAGTTAATACGATTTTCTATTTTTTGCTTGGCAGTCAATACGAATATTCACCGCGACGTCTAATGGTAACAACAATGGAAGGGAAAATAAACACAATTAATCACACCGTAGTAAGTAAATATTCTGTCATAACGCACTTACGTTTATTTGCATTCCTGGACTATATAATATATATATATATATATGAACTCTGCGACCCAATCTTTCGTACATGCCGCTAAAGCACAAATATACAAACATGGAAGTTATAGGTTTGATGATACCGTAGAGTACAAAAATAAATCGTGTAGGTTTTTCAATCACGAAATATTACGGGAAATTTTTGAGTCTTTTTTTTCCTTCCTGCATCAAAACCCACGGTTAGGTACAGTCTACCGTGGTGTTATAGATTTTGTTTGGTGGTCCTCCCGTTCTGCTCATCAAGAATTCCTACATGACGAAAGAGCGGTTGTTGTTCATGATATATCATCGAGATTAATGAAATCCTTTTTTCCCCGTTAAAAAAAAATTACATATCATCAGAGAGTTAATTAATTAGGCCCACCCAACACTTATGTCACACAGCAAAATCATAGAAAGATTTTAAAGCAATGCTTACAGGTAAGCATTATTTGTTCTACAGCGAGGCGTATATTTATTGCGTTGAGTAGGGAAAAAGAAAGCAAGCTCTATATATATGGGCCTTTTTGATATGTGAGCACTAGAAGGAAAAGAGGTGAGTTAGGAAGAACTGAGCAAGAGAAGAGAAGGAAGAAGAGATTATTGAGGATGGTTTACGTTTGTTTCGCGGATCTCGTTCTCTTTATAGCGGGTGGTCGACGTACTTTCGATTTGTTCGTTAAACGCTTTTGCATCCCTGGGCGAGAAATGACAGACATCGATGTTCATACTTTATCCACAAGCGATGGCGGTACCGATTGTTTCTAAACAATTGTAGTTTGCTTGAATCAAATCGAAATAAAAGAGATTGCTCTGATCTGTATATAGTCTTGCTAGATTTTGTTTGGATCTATGATCTGGTTCATATTTTCTGTTGTTGTACGTCCTTGTGGTTTAGGTCATAATTTAGGTTAAATGTTAAATCTCATGGGATTTTGAAGATCTAAGCCACTCTACCACATAGAGAGCACAAGAGCAAAAACACCTATGGACTATCATGTCCTATTCGAATCCTCTTTCATTACTTAAATTTAGAATATTGACTTTAGATTAAAGATTTGGGAATTAAGTTGGTGTGTGGAATTACTCTTCTATCCTTCCTCAAAAAATAACCATGCTTTTCCACTTGTTGGGTGCAAATCGGGCTGCCTCCCACGTACATCGGAAGTCTAGATTGTTGTGTGCTTGTGTATAATGGTCCTCCACCACTTGCCTAGTTAGCAATTGCGGATTCGGGGAGCACTGTTGTGTATTCCTTTTTCAGCTAATTAACAAGGCCCCGTTTGGTTCCCAGCTTTCTCTCTCGAACGGAAATGAGGATTCTCACTCTTCTTTCTCATCTGCCTCTTCAATCAAATCCCACATCTGGTCCCAAACTATACTTTGTAGAAGAACACCTCATCTTCAGCATTTTTCGCGTCATCGTCAGTGAAATTAGAATCAAGAAAAAAACGTAAGCAAACTCTAATTTTTCTCTTTGCATTTTTTCTCTTTGCATTTGTACACAGGTACGTCTATATCACATGAAAAATACAGGATTTGAAAATTTTAAAAATAAAACTAGACAACGTCGTGATGTTCTCTTCATCTTCCTCTTGGGACAGAGTGTTTATGTACGTTCGGAGATGGGGTCAGGGGAGATGGGGTATGTGTACAACTTTCATTTGGAAACTTACATGGAAAGGAGACGTAAATGGCTTAGTATATATGCAAAATCAATATGTTAGTAGAAACAATCTATATGTATGTACATATTTATACAAATTTGAAGTCTGATACGTATTTTAGAGCATGAAATTAGTAAACTTTGAATTATGACACTTAATTTGAACTTGAATTCTTGCACCTAATTTTGCTAACCGATTCCATGATTAATTTGTGCTATTTTTTACGTTGAATTTCCAAAAGAAAATGATTCCTAATTATCTCATCTATGAATATTCCATGATTTGGATATCATCGTATAAGCTATAACGGTTAACTGTATGGGGTTTAATTTGATATTTGTTTTTTATATGCGGTTTAAACATACATACGGCAGCATCTGTAATTGCCACATGATGATCTTTTGTTAAAATAAAAAACAATCAACGGTACAAATATTCGCATAGCTAATTGTAGAAATAATATCTAAGACAAAATAAACATAACTAATCAGGCCATACCCAATTCATATCGAAGTAAATATCCTGTGACATTGTGGCTTCGGTTTATCACGTTCCTGGACTATATAAACTTACCAATTGGGCGCGCCAATCCATACATGCACCTAAAACACGCATATGCGAATGCGGTTATGGTCCGATAGTTTTCGACTCCTTGTCTGATTGAGCAAAGAGTACGAAACAAATCATGTAGGTTTTCTTTGTACCAGACTGTCAAATCCTCGATCGATCAAGCTTTTCTTTTCTTCCTCCAACTCTATGATCTCATTGGTACAGTTCACTCCATGGTCTCATCAAGAATTCCTACACGAGATTGAAGAGAGTGGTTGTTGTTCATGACATATCGTCGAACGACTAATTAATTGGCCAGGTAAGCAGTATTTGTGCAGCGAGGAATGCATTTAATTTGTACAGCGAGGAATGCATTTAATGCATTATGTAAGGCAAAAGAAACCGAGGTCTATATAAACCTCTCTGGATATGCACTCGATGGAGAAAAAACAGAAGAGGAGCTAAGCGACCACAATGGTTTACAGTTATTTGGTGGATCTTGTTGCCTTTCTGATGGGTGGTCCGTTTGTTTTCGATACGTTCGCGAAGGGTTTTTGCATCCCGGGGCGAGAAATGGCCGAGGTTCACGTTTTATCGAAGAGTGATGGTGGTGCCCGTTACCCGAACCAATTGTAATTTGCTTTCACCTTAAAATTCAGAGTGTGTTGAGATTAATGATTTATTATTGGAAAGAGATATCATTGGAATTTGCTCAATTTTGTTGCTCAGCTTTCCATTGTCTTCTTCTTGTTCTTTTTTTAACTTTCCTCAAATTCAATCCGAGGACACTGTTTGAATACAAAAATCACTCAAAGATTGATACCAACTAGCTAGCAAACTTTTGACAGGCCAAGCTCGTATTTCAAAATTGCCCTTGTTACATTGGTGGTACTTAATCCCACCATTCTCTGTCAGGTTATTCATTTAAATGCCCGTAATATCAAGACCGGGAACCATCTGATGATCAAGTCAATATAGGAGTGTAGTGATCATCCGGACTATTGGTTTCACTAATCTGTGGTTCAGATTCATTGTAAAATTTTACCGGTCAAAGTAAAATTAACAAACATATCTAAATTATTAATTGTCGAGATGAACAACTCAGATTGTGCACTACAGGGGTACTGTGATTGATTCAAATACAAGTAAAGTGATTAATACGGGTAACCTCATTATTTATTTCAATCAACAAGCGATGGTGGTACCCATTTTTTTTAAGCAAATGCAATTTGGTTAAAGCAAATTGAAATTAAGAGATTGTGTAGCTCCAGCTTAAATTTGCTATTGTTATGTCCTGTAGTTTCGTTATTTGATTATTTGCATGTTGTCCTTGTGCTAGAATCTATTTAGAGATTATTACCAAAAATAAAATGATTTTTACCACAAAAAAAAAAAAAAGAGTCCGGATCTTCAGTTTATGAAGGTATGAACCGTACAAGTTGAAGTCTCCATGTAATGATCCCTCATGCGACGCAAAATTGAATCGATCACGGATTTTTTGACGATCCGCATAATTTATTTCCTATGTCTCAATGCGCTTAATGTCTTTGCAAAGAGTCAAATCCATTGGATATCGGTATCTAGTTAACAACTATATACGGCACAAGTGAAATTCCTAGCATGGCTTTTTTTTTCCATATATTTCTATCCTTTAAATTTTTACTTGTAAAATATGAAAAGAAATATTTTATTGACCTTGATGATAAAACTATACAATGAGGTCTCTATTTATACAAGAAGAGGGAGCCTAACTATGGAAGGAAATTATCCTAATTATAATAAAATCGTAATCAATCGCAATCTCAATATCACGATATTATTTTGTATATGCATTTTTTCTAACATTTATTAGTTTCAATAACTTTTGTCCTTATTCAACTCAATTTCAATAAATTTTGTTACCTCTTCAATTGGTCGAGATTAATTTAAATAATCTAATTTTTCAGATTTTATTTTTTAAATTTTGACCTTTTGTGATTTCTTTGCTCTCATAATTCATATTCTTGAATATTTCTAATGACGAGGAATTGAAAAGGACGTATACTCCAATTCGATAAATGTAAGCTTGCTAATAAAGTTTCATTACGAAGTTTGTGACTTCGCTACAACTCTGTGTTATTCTTTTCTTTTCTTTTATCCGAAAAACGCCCAAAGGGCACTCTATGTTATTCGATGTAAATGTTATTACACATTGGAGAGATACTTTTTTGTACGAGTTCTCTACTACTATAATAAAATTCATAAAATTACTTAGCTCAGTATCAAGTGCTAAAATAAATTAATCACTTAAAGGTCAATAAACAAAAGCATGTTCTGTGTAACTGTGTCTTGTAGTCGGTACAATTATTTATTTTGAATTTACCTTTGTTTTTTTGAATTCATTAAAAATATGTATAGGGTCCAATTATATATATACAGAGTCCCCTTCCTATGAGGACCACCTCATTTTAGTAAAATGCGGACCTCTCTTTTCCGATCGAATTTTGATGATCTGAGTCGCTCAATGTGTTCAGAACGTGATTTTAAGGGTACCAGTTAGAAATCAGCAAAAAAAAAGACCGGGAAGGGCTTCATCCGAGCAATTTTTGTTTGTTTTTTATCTAACGGTTTAAATAAAAACTGTTCAAATCAAGCCCTTCCCGATAATTTTTTTTGCCGATTTCTAGGATGTATTCTTAAAATCACGTTCTGAATACATTGAGCGGCTCGGATCATCGAAATCCGATTGGAAAATGGGAGAAATGGGAGGTCCACATATAAGGTCCTTATTTTAAGGTTCTTACTTGAAGATTACTATATACATATATATATATATATATATATATATATACATACACACACACACACAAACGCTCAGGATCCAATGAGAGATCCCACACGGTCTTACCGTGCGGGACTCCCCTTTCCCGATTGAATTGCGATGATCTGAGCCGCTCAAAGTGTGTAAAACATGATTTTAAGGGTACCCGTTCAGTAAAAAACTGCTCAGATTAAGCCCTTCCCGATCATTTTTTTTGTTGATTTCTCGCGGGTACCCTTAAAATCACGTTCTGATCAATTTGAGCAGCTTGGATCGTCACAATTCGATCGAGAAAGGGGAATCCCGCATGGTAAGGCCGCGCGGGATCCCTTAGGAGATCGGGACTCTCTCTCTCTCTCTCTCTCTCTCTCTCTCTCTCTCTCTCTCTCTCTCTCTCTCTCTCTCTCTCTATATATATATATATATATATATATATATATATATATATGATAAGTGCCAAAATATACATATTTTGGCCCTCCAAACTACATTTATTAGTCATTTATTTTTGTTATTTTATAATTATTTTGTCCTTTTTATGTTTATAGGTTGCTCGAGCCCATTATCCGAGATTTTGGATAAAAGCTGAAGTTAAGAGAAGTTTGGGGTTATAAGTGCAAAGGGCTTTCAAAGTTGAATTGCTAATTTCTAATAACTTAAGTCCAAGGGCAACTTTATGTAAAAAAAAATGCATTAAAAGCCCTACTGCTATATAAGTGACTGGGTGTGCTCGAAGTCGGCAGCAGCTTTTGGACGAGAGCATTGGAACGGGGAATCGGCCAGAGAAGACTTTCGACGAGGGAACGGCTGACGAACGTGCGAGGCCACGGGATATATGCTGCTCTCGACGATGGAGTTTAACCCAACGCCTTCTGATTCTCTCCGGTCCATGGGCAACTAATCATCTCTCTTAGGGTGTGATGAAACCCTAACCAAGTAACTATGTTTTTATGTTGATTTTGGATTTCGATTGCCGAAATGATGGTTGTATAACATTAGGACTTATTTTATGATTCGAACTTATTTTTTCCAATCTAGTTATATGTGTTTGTTTTCTGTGATTACAAATACATAGTTATGCAACAGTATTCTTTGTGCATGAAATTGAGAATTAGAATAATCTATGCCTAGGAAAGACGAGTCATGCCGAGATTAATTAGTTGTAGAATCGAAGATGATTCGTGCCAACCGAAGATAGATTATGTCCGGTTTTCAATCACATGCAATCTTCTTGGCGACATCACTAGGGGTTGTAGCTTTAAGTGAATCAATGTCGTTTTGGTAATCGGTTTCTTAAATTAACATAATCGCTTGGTTACGAAGTTAGGGTGGATTCGAAACCCTAAGACCTTTTTCCATATTTGAATTCAACATCTCTTTTGCTTTAAATTACTTAGATAATTTTAGTTAATAAAAATCCAATCACTCTTTCTTGAATTGAATTAGGAATTAATTTTAGAAATACAACAATTTAGCCTCTTGATCTCTGTGGTACGATACCTGGACTTAAACCACTATTCTATTTGAATTGAGATTTTTGCTCAGTTTTAATTATTTATTTTTGGTGTGAAAAACGACCTACCAAATTTTGGCGCCGTTGCCGGGGATCAAAAGCACGGTTGTTTGTTTTTAAGATCGATTCTTATTTTAATTCCTAGCTTAGATTACTATTTTTTATTAGTATTTTTTTTTTCCTGTTAATTGTTTCGTTTAAAGTTCTTCTAGTGCAGGTTACTTACTTTCACATTCAGGAATTTGAACTCACAGCTGCAAAGGAGACTTAAAAGAGCATGGCGTTGCTACCTTAGGTTTAAAAAAGAAAAAGAAAAAAAAGAAGAAGACGACGACTCCAAAGAGCAGTACTGTGAGTTTTAATTGTTGCATTAGCACTGCTAAGTTTAATCCTAAGACTATATTATTCTATTAGTTATTTGTTAGTTTAATCCTGTTATTGCATTGTTTCACCTTCTTTGCTAGTAATAACTCAGTATCACTATTAGTTTAATACAATTCGGGAGGTATTAGTTTACTACTAAGTCTTCATTGTAAATCAGTTTAATTATTATCAGTTTAATTATTTTGAGTTTTCATTGACTAGTTTTCCAGCAGGGATACTTGTTGCACGTAGAGTGGTGTTAATTTCATATGCTTGGGCGTCGGTCTTGTCATCCAGACTTAATCCCTATTGACCCTGAGTTAGAGAGGACTCTTAAGACTATTAGAGTAGTTAAACGTTCCAATAGACCTAGCAACTCACTTTCAATCATGGCATTACAAGCTAATCCAGAGAATCAGGATAGGCAATTGAGGGAGTACTTTGCTCCCCCTGCATACACATCACCTTCTTGCATCTTGCTGCCCACTATCACAGCAGCTCAATATGAGATCAAGTCTCACACTCTTCAGATGCTCCCATCCTTTCATGGGCTTGACAATGAGGATCCTTTTAAGCATATTGATGAATTTGTAGAGAAAAGCTCCACAGTGAAAATTCAAAACTTTTCTGATGATGCCCTTAAGCTAAAACTTTTTCCCTTTTCCCTTAAGGATAGAGCCAAAGATTGGCTTAATTCCTTGGCAACTGGGTCTATTACTACTTGGGCCCAATTACAACAGGAATTCCTTAATAAGTACTTTCCCATAGGTAAGACAATCCTATTTAGGCAAGCTATCACGAGTTTCTCTCAGATTGATGGCGAGCAATTTCATGAGACATGGGAAAGGCTTAGACAACTTACTCGAAAGTGTCCCCACCATGAAGTTCCTAAGTGGCAGTTAGTTCGTATTTTTTATGACGGTTTGTCTGAACGACACCGTCAAATGGTTGATGCATCTTGTGGTGGGACTTTTATGCTTAAGACCCCGGACGAGGCATGGGTATTATTTGATAACCTAAGTAACAATTCCCAACAACATGCCTCGGCCGCTAGAAGAGTTAATATAGTGGCTTCAAATTCCCAACAGCAAAGAGGGATTTATGAGGTTGGGCACTCTAACGATCTCTCTAACCAAGTGGCCTCTTTGAACAAAAAATTTGACCAACTTCTATCTCTTGGTCAAGTTCCTTCTCCACCTTCATATTTTCAGGAGGCCTGTGCAATTTGTTCGAGTCCTACTCACTTCGTGAGTGAGTGCCATATGGCTTCCCAATTCCCTGAACTTGTTCAAGAGCATGTTAACGCTGCTCAAGGGTTTGCCAGACCTGGTAATGATCCTTATTCTAATACATATAACCCGGGATGGAGGAATCACCCAAATTTCTCTTGGAAGCAACAAGCTCCGAGCAATTCTCCTACTCCACCCCAAAGGCCTATGTTTACCAACTCTGCCAATCCTCCAAGCTACCATCCGACTCAATCGCTGCAGCCATATCAGTACCATAATACTCCTCCACCTCAAAGAAACTCTGATTTTGAGGATAAGGTGCTGCAAGCTCTCCAAGGGCTTGAGGCTACTTCTCGTAAACTTGAAGCGAACACACAAACCATCAACTCTCATACACAATCCATTTCAAAGATAGAGGCCCAAATGGGGCAGCTAGCTAATGCACTCAGTCGACGAGAGGAGGGTAGGTTACCGAGTCAACCAATAGGCAATCCTAAGGGTCAGTTTGTTGTAGAGAATGCACAAGCAAATGGTTCTTACCATGAGCAAGCTAAAGTAGTAGTGACTCTAAGAAACGGGCGTGTACTTGACACTAGACCTGAGGGTAATAAGGATACTTTGGAAAAGCCCATTACTAACTCCAAGAGTTCTGAGGCTACAATAGACCAATCACCTTTGAGAGAGGATCCACTCTCTCCTCCTCAATCGAGCCCTACTCCGGCATCCTATGTGCCCAAAGCACCATTTCCTACCCGACTTGACTCTCTTTCTCCTCTGGGTAAGAAAGGTGCTACCATAGAAAATATGATGGAGGTGTTCAAGCAGGTGACAATCAATCTCCCATTTCTTGATGCCATTCAGCAAATCCCTTCATATGCAAAATTTATTAAGGACCTTTGCACCCAAAAGCGCAAAACTCGGACTCATGTGTCCAAAAAGGTCCTTCTCACTGAACAAGTAAGCTCTATCATCCAGCATAACACTCCTCCTAAGCTCAAAGACCCAGGTGCTCCAACTATCTCATGTTTTATTGGTAATCATTCCATTGAACGAGCACTGTTAGACTTGGGAGCAAGTGTCAATTTGCTTCCTTATTCGGTTTACGAGCAATTCGGGCTCGGTGAGTTGAAGCCCACGTCAGTCACCCTCCAATTAGCTGATAGGTCGATTAAGGTGCCACGCGGCATTATAGAGGATGTCCTTGTCAAGGTTGGAAACTTCTATTTTCCTGCCGACTTCATAGTACTTGACATGGAACCGGTGCATAACCTTAGGAAGCAAACACTCATCATACTCGGTCGCCCCTTCTTAGCTACAGCTAATGCTAGTATCCATTGTAGGACTGGGGCGATGGATGTTTCCTTTGGTAACCAAACCTTGCGCTTAAATATTTTTAATGCCTCCGAACAACCTCATCAAGAGGAGGACTGCTTTGCAGTTGACATGATTGATAACTTAGTATAGGAGGCACTACCT
Source organism: Rhododendron simsii (assembly GCA_014282245.1). NCBI lineage: Eukaryota > Viridiplantae > Streptophyta > Magnoliopsida > Ericales > Ericaceae > Rhododendron > Rhododendron simsii. The sequence goes on along the minus strand of CM024961.1, from coordinate 6,739,693 downwards.
TATATTCTTGCTGAGGACCCATTAGAGGCATGTTTGGCTCATTTTGGCTTTGACGAATTTGATATAGATCAGTTTATTGAGGAGGTAAATGCTCTACTTGATGCTTCACCTCTCTTGGATTTTCCCCCTTAGAAAGCCGCAGTTGAGCCATTGCCTAGTCTTTCTAGTACACCAGCCCTTCCCTCTATTGAGTGTCCGCCCAAACTTGAGTTGAAGCCACTTCCGTCTACACTCAAGTACGCTTTCTTAGGACCGAAGGACACCTTACCTGTTATCATTGCTTCTAACTTGACTGATGACCAACAAAGTCAACTTTTGAGGGTGCTTGGAAAGCACAAGGGTGCCATCGGATGGTCTGTAGCGGACTTGAAAGGCATTGACCCCTCTGTTTGCATGCATCGCATTTATTGTGAAGATAATGCGAAACCTACTCGTGAGATGCAACGGAGATTGAATCCGAATATGAAAGAGGTTGTGATGAAGGAAGTTGTGAAATTGCTTGATGCGGGTATCATTTACCCCCATCTCTGATAGCAAGTGGGTGAGCCCTACCCAGGTGGTGCCCAAAAAGTCAGGCATAACTGTTGTGAAAATGAGAAAGGAGAGTTGGTTCCCACGCGCACCACACTGGTTGGCGCGTATGCATAGACTATCGAAAATTGAATTCCATGACTAGGAAGGATCATTTTTCCATTGCCCTTTATTGATCAAATCTAGAGAGGTTAGCAGGCAAAAGCTATTATTGTTTCCTGACGGTTATTCAGGATATAACCAAGTGCCTGTTTACCCAGAAGACCAAGAGCAGACCACCTTCACTTGTCCTTTCGGTACTTTTGCCTACCGGCGGATGCCATTTGGACTTTGTAATGCACCTGCGACCTTTCAAAGGTGCATGATGGCCATATTTTCTGACATGGTGGAAGATTTTCTTGAGGTTTTTATGGATGATTTTTTTGTGTTTGGGACCTCTTTTGAGTGTTGTCTCCAAAACTTGTCTAAAGTTCTTCAACGCTGCGAGGAGACAAAACTAGTCTTGAGTTGGAGAAGAGCCATTTTATGGTTCAAGAAGGTATCGTGTTAGGTCACATTGTCTCCGAGAGGGGAATAGAAGTTGATAAGGCCAAGGTCGATCTCATCTCTAGGCTTCCACCCCCTACTTCTGTTAAGCAATTCGATCATTCCTGGGCATGCGGGTTTTTACCGCCGCTTCATTAAAGACTTTAGCAAGATTTCTCGACCTTTGTGTGCGAACTCCTTGCCAAAGATACTCCTTTTGTCTTTGATGAAGCATGTCTGCAAGCTTTGAGAAGCTGCGTGCTTTATTGTCGTCCGCCCCGATTATGCAGTCCCCCGATTGGAACCCTCCCCTTTGAGATTATGTGCGATGCATCTGACTATGCAATTGGTGCAGTCTTGGGACAACGGGTGGCAAGGTCCCTCATGTCATCTACTATGCTAGCAAGACTCTTGCGGATGCGCAATTGAATTACACTACTACTGAAAAAGAGTTGCTAGCCGTAGTTTTTGCTTTAGATAAGTTTCGTTCATATCTCCTAGGATCCAAGGTATTAGTGTACTCCGATCATGCCGCTTTGCGGTATTTGCTGTCAAAGAAAGACACTAAGCCTCGGCTAATTAGATGGATCCTTTTGCTACAAGAGTTTGATTATGAGATTCGGGACAAGAAAGGTTCTGAAAATTCAGTAGCAGATCATTTGTCTAGGATCCTAGTAGAAACCTTGAGTGACCCTCTTCCCTTCAAGGACTCATTTCCAGATGAGCAACTTTTTGCGGTGTCCCAGGTCAATTCCCCATGGTATGCTGACATAGTGAACTATCTTGCTATAGGCAAAATTCCCTCGTATTGGTCCAAGCAAGACAAGGACCGATTCTTTGCGCAAGTTAAGTTCTATTTCTGGGAGGATCCAGAATTGTTTAAGTATTGCCCAGACCAAATTATTCGTAGATGCGTCCCTGAGAGTGAATTCCATAGTATTCTTAATTTTTGTCATACTCTCGAGTGTGGCGGCCACTTTAGTGGAAAGCGGACTGCCGCTAAGGTCTTGCAAAGTGGCTTTTATTGGCCAACTCTATTTAAAGATGCATATGAGTTTTGTCGAAATTGCTTGAGGTGTCAGCAAACCGGGAACATGTCGCGTCGAGACATGCTACCACTTACCTCTATTCTTATTGTGGAAATCTTTGATGTGTGGGGTATTGACTTCATTGGTCCTTTTCCATGCTCTTTTGGTTTTGAATATATTCTTGTGGCAGTGGACTATGTCTCAAAGTGGGTGGAAGCGGTAGCTACTAGGACTAATGACCACAAGGTGGTGGTTGAGTTTTTACAAAGTAATATCTTTAGTCGATTTGGCTTTCCGCGAGCGATCATAAGTGATGAGGGTACCCATTTTATCAATCGACACTTCGCAGCTTTAGTGCGAAAATACTCGATCACTCATAAGGTAACCACTCCTTATCATCCTCAAACAAGTGGTCAAGTCGAAGTGTCCAATAGGGAGGTTAAGAGTATTCTTGAAAAAACGGTGAGACCCGACCGTAAGGATTGGTCTCTCCGTCTAAATGATGCATTGTGGGCCTATCGAACAGCCTACAAGACTCCCCTCTCTCCTCAACCAACATTAATTTCTTCTGAAATTGTTTGTACCCCAAAATGACCATCCAATAAAAGCGTGCCACGTTAGAGAAATGGAGAGAAGATGCACTATGCGAGAGAGAGAGAGAGAGAGAAAGAGAGAGAGAGAGAGAGAGCGAGCTTCAAAGAAACTCAACCCTTTTCGTCGATAATCTCCCAGACAATATTAGAAGAGTATGGTTACACAATCTTTTCTCCAGATTCGAAAAAATCACGGAGTCCTTTATTCCTGAGAAGAAGAGTAAGATCACTGGCCACAGATTTGGCTTCGTAAAGTTTGAACACAACAGAGCAGCAGAGGATGCTGAAGCAGAGACAAACGGAAGATGGGTATGGGAGCATAATCTGATAGTATCGAAGGCAAAATTTCTCAGGAGAAGTGAAAGGGATCAAGGTAGAGTACACGGTAATAAGGATCTTGGCAAAAAGAAGATAGCGGAAATCTCATGAAATGGCAAGAGAACAGAGATCAAAATAGGTTAGGGCTTCAAAACAAAAGGAAAAAGAGGGATAACACTAATCAGAGGAAAGGAAACACTCAGAAGCAAGGATATGGGGGAAAATTGGCCTCAATTCCAAATTCGAAAAGGAACACCAACCTCAGAGCAACCATTCAAAACAGGGGGAAAGAAGTTTGGAGAAGGAAAGGAAACCCAGAGTCAAGCAAGCAAGGAGAAGTAAGGGGTAATCAGATCCAAGAGGAACAGGAACTTCGTGGTAGTATTCAAATTCAACCAGTTGGTAATGGCTGGTTGTTTCGGAGTGCAGTCGGGAAGATGAGAAAGCTGAGCTCGGCATCAGAAATGGAAGAAATTTTTAGGAAGGAGAATGTTAGCAACGTACAAATCAAACCCATGGGTGGTAGATACTTGATACTAACTTTTCAGTCTGAGGAGATCAGAGATGAAATTATTAGCAAAAAATGGCCAACGCGTTGGTTTGAAGAACTGAAACCATGGAATGGGGAACAAGCAAAGGATGAACGTTTTGTTTGGGTAGCCTGTTATGGCCAATGCCCCTTAACGCGTGGAATGTTCCCTCTTTCAGAGCTATTGGTAGCAAATGGGGCCATTTTTTAGAAGTTGATGAGAATACGCTGAAAGAAAAATCTTTCGAAAAAGGGAGATTTCTAATTGCAACTGAGAGCTCTAAAAGAATTGAAGGGAAGATTCAACTGATTGTAGAAGGAAAGAATTATGTTATTAGGGTGGAAGAAGAAGAGACATTCAGAACAGTGTGTTCAAACAAGAAATTTTACAGCTCTGGTTCGAGACAGGTTAGGGAAGATGATGATGTGGACAGAGGAGGTAGAGACTTGGATGCCAGCAAGGACCAACCAAAAGGGGACATGGCAGATGCTGAACATGATGTGGAGCATGAGGTGGAACATGTGGAAATTAATGATCATCACATTCAAAGCCCCAAGACAAGCCACATGATGATTCCCGATACAGAAACAAGCATGGTAGCAGCAACAGTTACTACACCAATTCAGAAAAACCATAATTCTCTTCTACCAAAGTCGGCTGGTGTATTAGCCCCAGATGCAAGTGTAACCAATAATGTTTCAAATTCAATTTCGTCTTCACACGACTTCTACTCCTTTGTTCAAGACTCCAACAGCCCATCAACAAAGGAACTTTCTGAAAGTGAAACTTCTAGTACTAAAACCCAAGATGAAGAAGCCCATTTTAGTAACCAATTGGATCAAGAAGCTACGGGATACAACTTCCCAACAGTGATTGGATCTGACTGTAACTTTCGTCCATCTCAATTGAAAGGTATTGAACTCTTAGTAGATCTCAACCCAAGTGCCATCAGGAAAACTATAAGAAGCCAAAACTATGAAGAATGCATGAGCTCAGGTGAAAGTGTGCATGAAGACTTGTTCATTTCTAACTCACAAAGGCAGGAACAATACATGATAGAAGAGGAACATCAGCATACCATAGAAGCAGGGACAATGCTGGGAATAGAATATGGGGAGATTGATGTTTTGGCAGTGAAAAAGATGATTGAACTTGAAGCCAAGGAATACACTCTACTCCAAAAGAACAGATTTGCTCCAATCCAAAGGGACTGATCAAGCAACTGATTCAACCTCCTACGGTTCTAATCTCTTATAATATTTGGGATTGGAACGCAAAGTCAGTGGCTCTCCCACCCTAAATGTTTGAAGATTACTAAAGAAGCTTGGGAGAATTCACCAACCTATGGATGGCCAGGCTGCCCAATATTTAAGAAGCTCAAGGAGATATAGAAGAAGCTCAAATCATGGAACAACCAAGATTTTGGAAATATTAGAACTTCCCTGTCACTTCAATATCAAGATGTATTCTCTGTTGAGAGAACCGGTTTCAATTTTCCGTTGGATGTAATTTCCTTTTTTGTTATTTTCCTAGCTTTTGTCATTTTCCTTGTTCTCATCTTCCTAATGAGGCTTGGATATGACTTTTAAAAATCCTCGATGTACCCTTTGTCAAGTTTTAATAAATTTTATTGCCGATCAAAAAAAAAAAAAAAGCGTGCCACGTTACTGGTATTTGGTAACAAAAGAGAGCAGCACAGGAATTTTTCCTATGCCAAGTAGATGTGGCTATAACAACTTGGTTTTCGGATATGTGGAGGTCGGAATGCAAAGATCGGGGTTTGATTGTCTCCCTGAAATCATGGTTTGGTAAGCTGCATGCCAAGCATGGCAGTTGTTGGTTACAAAAATGGTGCATGATTTCAAGCTCTACGGATGTTGTGCACCATGATCCTAAGAATTGGGTGATAACCGCCCACGGCCGTCTATAAAAGCAAGAAACGGAGAAGAGAAAAGCCCTCCAACACAACTTCAAGCTCGTACTTCAATTATCTTTCTTTCGGCATCGGCCACACTATATTTATTTTTCTGCACTTTCAATTTTGGCAACTTCGTACAGTTGCTTGTAATTTTTATTATTTCCGACGAAGGCGATCCCGAGCATTTCCATTTTAACAGCGTTCTTTACGTTTGAGCACCGCACTCTCTACTTCTTGTACATCGGTTGAGAACATTATGATTCGAGTCCTCTTTGTTGAGGAAAAAAGAACCGTCAGTAGATTCCGCGCACAAACCGAGACGTTTGTTTCGCCTTTTTGAGGGAAACAGAAACGCGCGTCTCCATTACATTCTCAACACAAGGCACCACTAGTGGTGCCAAAAGAAACACCCCCATTCCAATCACAACCAAAAACGGTGGTAACGGTCTTGAAATTTACCGAAACTCGAAATCAGTGTGAAAATTCCAGTCCCTATAGTTATGACAAACATCTCAACAAACCCACCCCCCAATCTCCTAGACACCTCATTATTCGCACACCGGACGATTGGTGTGCCGAAAACACATACAACCAGAGGAGATATAGAGTTCAACAAGAGGTAAGCTTTGCTGTTCCGATAGAGGAAAAAGAAGATGGGAAAAAACACTCACCAAATCCGTATAGATTTCAGCACTTAACCCTATGTAGCTAGTGATCAACCCCACGGCCACGTGGCGGTCAAAGGGGAAGTTGCTTATAGTTATCATGTAACAAACGATTTTGATCCAACAAATGCTGTTTCCGGACAAACTTGCTCTTGATTTGTCTGAAAATAGCATTTGTTGAAACAAAATCGTCTGTTACATGATAATTATAAGCAACTTCCCCTTTGACCGTCACGTGGCCGTGGGGTTGACCACTAGTTACATAGGGTTAAGTGCTGAAATCTATACGGATTTGGTGAGCGTGTTTTTTCCCATCTTTTTCTTCTTCCCCTATCGGAACAGCCAAAGCTTACCTCTTGTTGAACTCTGTATCTCCTCTGTTTGTATATCTTTTCAGCGCACCAGTCACACAGTGTGTGAACAATGGGGTGTCTAGGAGATTGGGAGGTGGGTTTGCTTGTGATGTTTGTCATAACTAAAGGGATGGAATTTTTACAGTGATTTCGAGTTTCGGTAAAATTTCAAGACCGTTACCACCGTTTGTGGTTGTGATTGGAATGGGGGTGTTTCTTTTGGCACCACCAGTGGTGGTTTGTGTTGAGAATGTAATGGAGACGTTTCGTTTTCCTCGTTTTTTTTTGGTGGTTGCGATTGGAATGGGGGTGTTTCTTTCGGCACCACTGTTGCCTTCGGTTGAGAATGTAATGGAGATCAGCTTCTTAAATTTCAAGACCGTTACCACCGTTTGTGGTTGTGATTGGAATGGGGGTGTTTCTTTTGGCACCACCAGTGGTGGTTTGTGTTGAGAATGTAATGGAGACGTTTCGTTTTCCTCTTTTTTTTTTGGTGGTTGCGATTGGAATGGGGGTGTTTCTTTCGGCACCACTGTTGCCTTTGGTTGAGAATGTAATGGAGATCAGCTTCTTAAATTCGATCACCCATTCTTTGCTTTTGGTCTATTGTTCGTCTGGAAGAAGAAATGATAAAATGAACACTTTAACTCTTGTAATAGGAAATATGTACAGTACAAGATTTCTCTAATTTTACGACCTCGCGCCAAAATGCCTCTTTCTTTCTTTCTTGTCTGTTTTAAGCGGTATAGAAAACTTCACGCAGAATGAAGTAAGAATTTACAGCAACAAGGGATGTGGCAAGATTGTGAGGTTGTTGTTCCACCAGTGCTCGCCCAGCATGCCGTGGTTGGCGGCGGATTCCATTTCAGTTTGAGAAGAAAATCTTCATTTACTTCAACGACATTTCCGACCAACACAGCCAGGAGGAAGAGCTCTACAAATACTAGAGCCTGAGCCCTGACGTAAGCGAGTGTCACTGTCCAGCTCGTTTTCCTCTTCCCCCGGTCGCCACTATACCCATCCGATTTTTGCCAGTTACTGCTTTCCGCCGCCGACGGTGTTCTTCAAGTATAAAGGAAACATAAAATTATTTTGTCCAGACTTCCACAATTATTTCATCGGCAATATTTCTCAAGTTCCCAAATTGTTCGATTTCATCGGCATTAAAGAGAAAGCTCGGCCAGATGTCCTGCCACAATTTCCTCAAGTTTGATTTCTATTGTGTTCAATCAGATTTATGTAGGAGTAATAACGTTGTGCTTGCTTAGCAGAAAAACAATATTGTTCAATTTGATTTTGATTACTTTTTTTGGTTTTTTTTTCAATTTTTGTTTGTGTGTGTATTTTCTATGAGAACTGTACATTTTTTATGAGAACTGTCTATGAGAATTGTGCATTGTCTATGAGAACTGTATATTTTCTAGGAGGACGAAAAAAAAATCAAATTGATGTCAATTTGGACGTTGCAGTTCGTACCAAGTTGATCCAATTGATGACGTCTGGCCTCAATCTGATTTATTCCATCCACTTTGGCTAACAGACATTATCAATTGGACCAACTTGGTACGAAAACCAAATTTGAAGGTCAAAAGAGTTGCAATTGATACTCGAAGAACGAAAATGAGACTCGGATGAAATTATGAGAACCATTTCTACACCCTTCGAACCATGTCTATTTGTCTCGCTCACCCCCTCTAAGAATTTCACCCACAGAAAGACCTCCTTATGCAATATTGATTCTAGTAATCTGCTTGGGCTTATGCATCAAGTCGTGGTATTGCGTAGAGTACTTGATAACTCAAGATGGCAGGAAGGTAAAGTTTGATGCTGATATGGCTACTCATGATGCCTTGGAGTTTTGTTTGGAGTTAATTGGTTCTTAATTCCTCTGTTTTTCCTTCTTTCTTTTCATTCATCTTTTCGCTGGATGTATTTTCCTTTTGGTCTCATCTTTTGTCTCATCAAGTTTTGACTATGAAGCTTGTGCGTGGTTTGTTCTCGATGAACCATTTGTTGAGTTTTCTAATAAATTTTGTAGCTGATCAAAATAAAAAAGAATTCTTTTATTATTCTCCAATTTGTGCAAGCCAAATGTGGTATATTAGGATTCACGCTATTATTTCGATGATCAAAAGACTCTTTTTTTTCTTGGATGATCTACATGTTGGACTCTACAAATCCACAGGTATTAATTGTATTATTAGAATGAGATTCATGGTAAACTCCACTAGCCTCTCAAGTTTCCTCAAGTTCATTTCGGGGATTAATTTGAAAGAAGCCGTATCCACTGAAAGTGACCTAATTCATGTGATTAGTATTTCCAACCAACCCAACAAACACCTCACTAGCTACCAACAACCCCCCAAAAAAGCCTCATCTTATTGTCACTCTCTCATCATCACCAAATCCAAGTGGATTGTATCTACGTTTGCAAGATGTAGTAAGTAATATAAAGTCTTCAACCCTCATTTTTGGGGATTAAAAAAAAAATAAAGGAAAATCAAAGGTTAGAAGTACAAGGGGCAAGCAGAAGAAGAAGATAGTTATTGTCTCCATCTGTAGTTTAAGCTAAAAGAAAATTCTAAAATCAAATAATAGTGAGTGTGTGAATGTGTATTAAATGGTATAAAAAGTACACAGAAATACGTATTTTCCTTGTCTTCTAGTATGCTTGTCATCAGCCTAGTAGGCTGACAATAGCAAGACCGTAAACTAAAAACAAAACGAAGAGGGAGAAGATATGAAAAATGAGTACTATAGATCTTTCTGTTTATTTGATATAAAGGGCGAAGTTACTTACCATAAACTCTCGGGGGAAAGAAACAAAGGTTCAATTTTCCTCTACCTTGGTCTATTTAGAAATGAAATCATCTGCGTCCATCTATACTATAGCGAGTATGTTTAGAGCCCGTTAAGTTGCTTATTTTTTAAGAAGATTTCTAAAACAGGGCCTTAGTCCACATGACGCCCTCTCTTTCTGGTAGGGAAACTAAAAAATAAAATCGCATCACTCAGCTACGTACACCTCGATCTCCTATCCATTCCACAACCTACTTCCTCCAACCTCATTTTTTACCTTTTTCTTCTTGTCCAAAAACGAAGACAGTTGACCACCATTTGAATTTATTGATAAGGTGTTTTCATTAGAAAAAAATACTAAAAACATATGCATTTTATCATCTCGTTTTCATTAACAAAAACGTGTCAGCATTTTACCATCTCGTTTCCACTAACAAAAAAGTTGTCCACAAAAACTCTTTTTGTTATAGTAATTTTACTCACAAACCCGTCAACAACTTAGGGGGTGTTTCTGGTAGTGAAAAATTTGTAGATTTTTATTTATGGTAGAAAAGTTGTTAGGTGTTTCCTGTAGTGAATAAGATGTTGAGATGCGGATGCTTTAACTGACTAATTGCATTTGCCAGTCCCCTGAAGGAGATGTTGTGGCCCGATTCGTGGGCTTTTTCTTGAAAAAAATTGAAAGGTTAGTGTTATTTCATAAATATGGGAAATTAATTTTCAAACTCCCTTTTTATTTTTTAGTGGTGAAAGTGTGGATATAAAAAAAGGAGAATGTGAAATTCAATTTTCATATATGTAAGTTACAAAAATGTCTTTACATGCAGATTATACTTTACAGAAAACATACTATAAAACGTAGAATAGAGGATCCTCTCTGTGAGGATCGTGTCAGGATTTTCATCCAAACTGTCCATCTCAGCAATCAATGATCCGGATATGTTTGTTATTTTTGACCGGCAAAAGTTAACTATTACCGGTCCAAGATAACAAACATATTCGGACTATTATATTGATTGTCAAGATGAACGATCTAAATCCCATAAAAATTCTCACGCGATCCTCACAGGGTAAATTCTCGTAGAACATCTGGATCCTAGAATAGGAGGATATTTATGTTACTTTATGGAACACAAACAAATACGTACTACTTAAATATCTTTTTCTGCCAGAGATTATAAAGAAAAGGTTGACAGTTCCACCTACATTCTGCTTTGCTACTCTCTTTTATAGATCTCATTTTATGTCGAAGTCAAACCAAACCAAATCAAATCGAGCCTTTACGACATGAATCCAAACGTTCAAGCCGAATATTTAAATTCTTCGACTGAAACTCGAAAATATATATATACACACACATAAAAAATCTATATTGTTTAAGTTTGAAACTATTGTCTTCCCATTGAACAACACATGAGATTCCCTATCAAAATTTATATATATTTTAAAAAGATGATGTGTTTCCTAGAGGCCTTACAGGGCTGTAAATCGATAGGAGTTCGGATTTAATTCAAACCGTCGGTGTTAAAATAGACGGTCAAATCGACCACTATATAGCTCTATGGTGCAAGCTGCACTACAAGATTTTCAAATTCCCCACGATGACAGGGGCGGTTCACAGCCTTCACTTTATTGAGGAAAATACCTAATTAAGTGTTCACTTTTAAACACAGGAGGTAATTTCTCTCAATTATTTGTCGACCTTTTGAAACTTATTTTGATGGTTGAACTTGTTGAATCACTACATGTGGGGCCCACTTTTAGGTTCCATACAAATAATCGAAATTGTTCATTAACTAGCTCATACCCGTGCCTAAAAGGCACAGCTCAAAGAATTCGGTATTCGATATGGTTTCGAGTATCGTAAGTAAAAGCGTGAGCAAACTACCCAACCGAACCTAAAGGCCCAACGCAACTTGATATTGAGTTTTTAACAATTGAATCGTTCAAACCAATTAGAAGACATTTGTGAATCCTAATCATCAATTGTCCATGATAAACACAATTTTCAACAATTAAACACTACATCCAAGCATAGGATTTTCTGTTGCCTGGTCTTACCTAAATTAATTGTCCTTCTTACTATATACCAGCCTCACAAACAAACCTAAATCATCCCAAAAGTTGTTTTATGACATCCATGTTGTACGACATGCCAACCAAATCAAAACACTGATGGTTGCAATATTCTTAGTAATTTCTCCCAGCCGAAGAAACCATTATCGCAATAAAATCTAGTTAATATGATGATATCAAGTTCACAATCAACAATTACTTGTAGGAGTTTCTATGAGAACCTCATATTATCTATGGAATTCTTATTCTGTTATGGATTTTATAAAGAAACGGTGAGAGATTTGGATTCTTCAGTCCAAGAAATCAGCCTTTGCAGAGACATGGTTTTGAATTCTCTCAAAGATGGCCGACCCAAAAAATCAACTGTTGGGTTCAAAGAATTACTTTAGACCGTTAGATTTATGAATGTACATAAGATTTAAAAACCGAACCCGCTTATATTATATAGATAACGATCTTTGTGGTAAATATTTACCCCAAAACTATAAACTGTAAGATAATAAACCAAACATATCAAACCAGTACAAAAACAGGGTTACTGGGCTGCATTACATGCTTTAATTATAACTATAATATAATACATTGGCGTAGAACAATTCGGAATCTCAAGGGAAATGTCAGAGGCAGAAGAAGCCTTTTAATTTTCTTTTTTTGATTTATTTGTTCTTTCCTCTTTCAATAATTATTGGAGGCTTTAATTTCACATAGCATAGTACTCCTAGTAGTACTAAGCAAGGAAATAAGAAAGGATAATTAAAAACAGAGGAAAAACAAACGTGGAGTACAAAGATGCGGCGCTTGACCTGTGAGACCCCCCTCCTCCTCCGTGTCCGGCTATGACTCCAGCACCGCCACGTCTACCACTGCCTCCATGACCACCACCTCCATGACCACCACCACCATGACCATGGGCCACTGCTGAAGTTGCCATTGTAGCAACCACTACGACAAGCACGAGAACAACTTTGCTTGCTGGTGACAAGGACAACTTCATCTCGGTAAACTCAAGCGACTGCCCTCTGGGATAGCTTTAGTATCGATAGGCTAACACTAACAGATTTCTCAACTGTGTTTGCCCGCAAAGATTTGAAGTAGTAATTTGGAATGTTCCCTTTTTCCTTTTCCCTTTTTAGTGTTCTTAGATTAGATTTGCAGAGGTCTTACTATACATATAAATAGAAGCAGATTGCCCATGCCTAAAGGCACTCTCGACATAAATTTCATATAATCTCGTAATTCGCGTGCATGAACACATTTGTCTCTAAATTCACATCAATTTTTCCATCTTCACAAAAATCCAAATCAAAATCTTTCCATGCCCAATAATAAATTCACATAAAGGTGCAACCCCCTCCCCCAAAAAAAAATTAATAATAATAATCAAAAATCTGACCAGGAGAAAGGCAATTACTGGTATTTACCAAAAATTGAGAAAAGAAACGTAAAGTTTAGGAGAGAGAGATATTTGGTAGAGAAAGTAGTGATTAAGTTTTTGTTTTTCCCCAGATCGTACGGCTACAATTTGAACATGAAGTAATTAAACGACCGTAGAGATTGCTCTCGTTTGTATGCCTAGATATTTTCAAAAGATTCTGCTCTAGTATTATATATATATATGTATATATGTATATATATATACACACACACATACATACATACACTAGCGGATGCCCATGCCTAAAGACACGTCCAAAAGAAGTACAATCCCAACTTAAATAAGTTGTCTCCTCATAAAGATATAGAAGATTCCATTATTTGAATTTTGTCTACTACTAGTACCTATTCTACTAAGTCAGCTTGGGAAGCCCTACGTTCCAAAGCCCTTGATGTTGGTTGGTGGCCCATGGTTTGGTATAAAAAAACATGTCCCAAGGTGGTCCTTTATTTTATGGCTAGCTACTCTTGGGAGACTCTCTACCGAGGATAGGTTGCATAATTGGGGATTATATATAGTTACTGTGTGTTGTGCTGTGGCGGAGTGAAATCACATTCCCACTTGTTTTTTGATTGCCCTTTCTCTTCTTCTGTGTGGTTACGGGTCAGAACTTGTTGTGGCCTTCCATCCCATGCTTGGGATCTTAATTCTAAAGCTCAGTGGGGTTCTTTATTTGGCAAGGGAGATTCTATGAGGATCATCCTGTTTAAACTATGTTTAGCAGCTTATGTTTACTATCTTTGGAAGGAACGGAATGGTCAGATTTATCTTCAAGTGGGTCATGAATCCACTGGAGTTGAGAAGTTAATTCTGGATAAGGTTAAGAGTTGTGCTGCTTCTTGGAAACACGAGCTCAAAACCCCCGACAATCTCAGAGTTTGTTGCGAGTGGAGAATATCAGATTCAATTTTTTTGTAATTTTTTGTTTTTTTTTTGTTTTTTTTTTTTTTTTGTTTTGGCTAGGCTGTTGCCTTTCTTGATGTATCTAGTCGGATTTGGCTATTTTCTTTCTCAAGGTTTTCCTTGAGGTTATGGGCTTGGACCCTTTTATAAAATTCTAATTTCTCCACACACACAAAAAAAAAGTTGTACCCGTCCAGTATAACCTACTCTCTGACTCACTTTAAAAAGCTCATGCCAAGGTAGAGAGATAAATTTTTAAAAAAAAAGCAATAATTTATAGGGTAATTATCAACCTTCTTGAAATAAGAGTATCAACTTAAAATGGAAAAAACCAAACAGTAATAAATTGGAAAGAAAAGTGTATATATTATCACTACAGTAAGTCAAAGTATAACTTAAGGACATTCTCTTAATCAAACGGCTAGGATCTTAGCTTGAAGGCGATCAATGGCTGTAGAAGTGCTCATATTTGTATGTGTAGACAAAAACCGCAATATTCTATTATATAGATTTTAGAATAATTTTTCAAGTGGCCCTACAAAAATCAACTCAATTGAATATGTGTAAGTTGTTGATCTAATTTTAAAACTTTTCATTCAGAATTCAAGATCTAAATTATCTTGCAGTGCCTGTTTAGAAGTGCATTCATTAAAAAAATTTATCTTGATTGGACATCAATAGGCATCATATATAATAGTTCATACTTCAAAACAATCTTTGTGTTTGGATACCTATCGTTGTCCAACCAACATAATTTTTCTTAGTAAATGATCATTTCAACAAGCCCTACAATGTCTGCGGTTCAAATCAAATAATATCGAGCACGCAATTGTCTAATATTTTTTTAAATATTCATTCAAATTTTGGGATCCTAAATTCGATCAGAATGAGAAATTGAAAAATTAAATTAAATACTTGCAATTATGTGATTGAACTGTTTTTTTTACCCCTACAAAATCAATCGAACAATTTTTCTAAAGTTATTGAATGGCTCAATTTTTTGTATAGGATTCCGAAGTGGGTCCCACGAAGCCATCAATTTCCTAGAACAAAGAATAGCTCAAATTGACTATTTGTGCTATTTTTTATTGATTTCTCTTGAAGTACTATTTATATTAGACCGGGTCAAATTTAATTTTTTGGGTTAATTGTTCGTCTTGTTGTGAGGAATCAAAAAAGTATAGAAATGTAAAACGAAAGTTAAGTAGGAAAGTCTTTAGCGTCTTGGGTGAAGTTTTTTCTACTTTGGTCTATATTATTATATTTTTTTGATTTGCCTCGCCATATCCAACAATGTGACGATGTACGTACTGTAATAATTATAATAAAAAATTGTAAGAAAAAGTTAAATAATACCGACTATCTTTAACAAAAAAAAATAATTTAGACCGGAGGAACCAAACTTTCTTTTTCCTTTGTACAGAAAGGGAACCAAACTCTCTTCCTTCGATTTCAAGAAAAAAATTTGACTACTTTACATGAAATATAGAATAAAGTTGAAAAAAACTGCTAAGCAAATGAGTGAACAAGATGTGAAACCCAACAGGCCCTAGTTCATTCTTGCTTCGATTTCAAGGGAAACTTTGACTATTTTATTTAATCTATTATATAAAAAAAATTATATTCAAGTAATTATGATAAACTAAAATTTCAAAATGATATAAAATATCATTGAGTACGGACCAGACAAGGAATGTCTTCCAATCGTCAAACATAGATTATTTTTTAAGCTACTCATGTGTTAAAATTAGACAAGGCCTAGTTTTTTCAAAAGTGCTAAAAGTACTAAATGAGCTTTTTTTCATCATCATAGGGATTTTTTCCTTCACAAAATACAAAGAAAAAAAACAGCCTCTCTAGTTCTTTTAACACTTTTGAGAAATTATGCGTAAATTGACAGACATAATAAAATTTTGAAAGAGTATTGAGAGTTATTGAGCTGTCGATAAACTTAACAAAAAAGTAGAATTTTTTTTTATCCACTAACCAAAAAGTAGAATGAACAGTATTCTAATAATAAACTTCTTATATTTTACGATATATTTTCACACTACGATGCACTTTTTAAACATTTGAATACATTTTTTCCAATTTTAACAAGAGCCTACTATGTTATCTAAAAAAATAAGCTGCTTATTTTTTAAGAAGATTTCTAGAACTTGGCCTAAATTTTGTTTTTTTTTTTTTTTTTACATGAGCCTGATTCTTCTTGTCATCTCAAAAAAATAAAAAGAAATGGAACCCAACTTGACCGTCCGGTTTATAGGGACAGGGTCACAGGAGAGAATATGCTTTGATGTCAAATTCCTCCTCCCCGTGCTCCCTCCCTCACTCCCATATTCCCAAACCCTCCTCCATTGACAAACTTCCAACTCTCTCTTTCTCTCTCTCTCTCTCTCTCATGAACAAGCCACCTACATCCCCCTCCATTTCTCCATCCATAATAACTCCGTCCCTCTCTCCCAATCTAACAAAATGGGTTCATTTTCCCCCTTCGCTAATCCCCAAATTGAAACCCAAGTTCGAACCCTTCCCACCCCCAGCCAAGCTTTTATTGACACACACACACACACACACACATATATATATATATATATATATATATATCTTGGTTTGATTTCAAAAATAAATTTAGACTCTGTTTGGAACTCAAGGGAAAGAAAAGGGAAAATTTAAAAAAAAAAAATCCCTTCTATTGTTTGGTTGAATAAGAAAGAGAAAAAAAAAATAAAAAATTTCTTGAATAGTAAATTTTTTCACCTATTTCCTCTCATTTTAAATTTCTTTTCCTTGAACTCCAAACGAAGCCTTAACTATTTTACTTAATCTATAATATAAGTATATAGAAACTTTCAGATTATTGTTGTTAATAGTAATACTCTAAAATTAAACGGTTATAAGGCTATGTTCTGTTAAGATTCTTATTTTGTAACTAATTATTTTTTGCGTTACGAGACCTGTTATTCTCTCACAATACATCAAAATCAATTCAAAAAATAAAATCACTTATTTCTTAGTGGAACAGAACCTAATTTCACCTTCCGTCACGTCAAGATTGTCTCTTCTGAAAAGATGTGCAATTTTTAATAAAAAGTAAGATAAAGATTGTCCTTTATTCTTTATTTAAAGAATAACGTACTTTCGTATATGCTTTCTTCTTTGTGAGTTCTTCTATCAAAAATTAAATGGACTTTCATAAAGCTAAACAAAATGACTTAGATGTCGCTCTAGTTTTTTTGTTAACCTTCTTTTTTAAAAATAAGGTAGTTTGAAACTCAAAAATTATGTGTATACGCAAATAATTTTCTACCGATATGAATCTTATTTGACAGATTTTATTGAGATATTTTAAACGGTATAAGAAAATCGAAAATTTATTTTCATTTTCATTGGATTTGAGTTTGAAATTACCCTCTTTTTTTTTAAAGAAGATTTAAAAAGTTAGCAGAACGGGACCTAAAAACACAAACTATAATACACTTACACACCTTAATACACTTTTCACATATTTTAATACATTTTTCAACCTTAACAAAAGTCCATTGGGCTCTTTTTAGCATTTTCTTTGGTTTTTACATACCAAATTATCTTAATTAATATTTTAACTTGATGCAAAGATATTTTAAAAGTATGCGCGAAAGTACCTTCTTCTTTTTTATTAAAAACTATGAATCTTTTCATAGAATACAAGTATCTTTCCTTTGACGGAGAAACAAATAATGTTATGGACCCCACCAAAATATGTGAAAGAGAAGTTATTGGGACACCAACGGGCGCTACACCCAACATTTTTTCAACCTTTATTTTTTTATTACAAAAGTATGCATTTTTCCCTAGAATATTACTCCCTCCATCCTTTCTTAAATGTTCACTACGATTTTGCGGGTCATTTCTAATTACATATATCTCTCGATGTATATATTGCTAAAAATATACAATATGAGTCTTGTTTAATAGATATAATTATTCCTATAAGACAATGATTTTAAAAATATAAAATATAATATATGTTGAAAGATATAAGCCACTAAAAATGACATACAGAATCGTAGTGGACACTTATAAAGGGGTAGAGAGAATATTAATTTTATTAATATTCAAGACCCCATGTAAATATGTGATAGAAAATTTATTGCGATGGCGGTGCACCTAATTATTCACGATGGAGGGTGTTCAAAAGCGACCCATACTCCAATGCACTTCAATTGTGTAGGTGTCTCAGTGTGCTCAAATAAAATTTCTTCACCGTGATCTATGTTGTTCAATTTATAGAGCTTGTTGAACTCTATAAATCTACAATCATACCAAAAATCAAATTAATCGAATATCGATATCTGGATGATAAATATAAGTTTGTTCACAATACATTTTTTAAATCATACCAACCACCCACCCATTTTCTTATACTTCATGTTACATGACCAATAAGCTAATGATATGAAATTAATTTAAATTTTTTTACGAATGATCTACCCAGCATAATTTACAAATTAAACAGTTCAGATTACGATGATAAAATTTCGATTAAACACACCGATATGCCTTGCACTGACGCCGTAGTGCATTGCATTGACACACTTCGGATCCCCTTGTCTTTATTTTAAGTAACGTCACTCTTGAGGTGACCCAAGTGAACCGTCCGGTTCTTCAAGTACAGTAGAGAATATGCTCCAATACTAAATTCCTCTTCCCACTGTTCCTTCTCTCCCAGCCCCCAAAGCCTTCCCACCATTAACGACAACAAACCTTCAACTCTCACTCCAAACTGAAACACCCTTCTCTCTCTCTCCTCTCTCTCTCTCTCTTCCATGAGCAATCCACCATTTCCCCCCTCCATTTCTCTCCCCAGAACTCTCTCTTAAACAAAAACCCCAACAACGAAATGGGCTCACTCATCCCCTTCCCAGATCTCAATTCCTTCCCTGACCCCGCCACCACCACCGTCACCGCCACCGCCACTATAATCCCCAAATTAGAACCCAAGCTCGAGCCATTCGACGACCCACAGCCAGGCTTCACCCAACCCCTCAATTCCATACCAAACCCTAACCCCAACCACTCCCCTCAAACCCCACTCGACGAAACCAATGTCTACTCCGAATTCAACCGCATCTCCGAGCTCTTCCGCACCGCCTTCGCCAAGCAAAACGTCGACGTTCCGAATCCGAGCGCCGACGACGTTGTGGATCCCAACCCGCTCGCCATCGTGGCCGTACCCGACCAGAACAACCAGGTCGCCGTCGTTCCTCCGAAGCGGCGCCACCAGCCGAGGTCGTCGGAGCTGGTTAGGGTTTTGGATTTGGGGTTGGACGACCAGAGGTACTTTCGCGATTTGGTGAGGAAGACGAGGATGATCTACGACTCGCTGCGGGTCTTCGCGGAGGAGAAGCGGCGGGCGCTGGGTCTGGAGCGGCGGACGGCGGCCCGGGGGGATCTGAAGGCGGCGACGGTGATGAGGGACCGGGGGCTGTGGCTGAACCGGGACAAGAGGATCGTGGGGTCCATACCCGGGGTTTACGTCGGAGACTTGTTCTTTTTCCGGATGGAGCTATGTGTTGTGGGGCTGCATGGGCAGTCTCAGGCCGGGATTGATTATGTCACGGCGAGCCATAGCTCCAACGGAGAGCCGATTGCTACCAGTGTTATTGTGTCAGGTGGGCCCAGAAAGTAATTACCCTCTCGAAATGTATATGTATCTGGGGGTTATATAAATCAGTTGAAATCTCGAGCTTGGTTTGAATCTGGACCATTCATTTCTCATTTCGGGTATTTGGGTAACTAGCATTGCTCGAAAACTTATCCAGGAAAATTTACGAAGTTTTAAAAATATGTTCGGGGTTAAAGGTTTCATAAGCATCCGAGTTGTTGCCCTCTGAAAATGTTTATATTTCTGGGGCTTATAAATGAGCTTAATTCTCGAGCTTGGTTTGAAAACTTACCGATGGAAATTTATTACGGTAAGGGTAAGGGGAAGGTGTTAGGCACCCCTCATTTCGGGTATTTTTGGGTACCTACCATTGCTTGAAAACTTATCGAGGAAAATTTGCAAAGTTTTAAATATATGTTCGGGGTTAAAGGTTTTCGATAAGCATCCGAGTTGTTGCCCTCTGAAAATGTTAATATATATGGGGCTTATAAATGAGCATGATTCTCGAGCTTGGTTTCAAAACTTACTGATGGAAATTTATTAGGTTTTAAAAATATGTTTTGAGTTTGAAGTGTTTTTGATAAGTGGCAATTTAACGATAAAATGTTAACAAGGTTTAAAATAGATTTTTAAATTCTGGCTTATTTATCTGGTGTCAATTTTTTTTGATCACAGCAAAATCTGGAACTGATGCCTTTGTAGTTTAAAATTTTAGAGATATAGGCCGAACGTGCTACCAATGTGCTTCAAAATGTGTTTACACCGGATTTATTTATGTAATAAAAAATTAGTTTTCTAATGAGCTGAACACGAGCCTGAATTTGTTTAGATTGGGTGCCTCTTGAAAATTATTATTAACACTGGAAAATTAATTTATGATTCGGAAATGGTCAAGACTCAAGCTGCCTCTTGGAAATTTGTATTTCGTTTGGAGGCCACTGGCCTTGTACATAGGAGCAAATCTTGTTGTCTTTTAGGTTTCTCATGCTTGATAAGGTGTAATCTAAGAGTTGTTTTTGGCATTTTACAAAATGCAGAAAGCTTTTTAGCAGTTAGAAAATAATTCACAGAAAATCGAATGCAGACATTGAGTTTGTGCTTATTTTTTAGTTGAGCAAGGAGGGAAAGTTTGTATTTGATAGTCGTCCTCACTAACAAACTTTTTTGGTCTGGCATTATAGGTGGCTACGAAGATGATGAAGATGCTGGCGATGTTATAATATATACAGGTCATGGGGGGCAGGACAAGACGCATTCGAGGCAATGCGCCCACCAGAAATTGGAGGGTGGGAATCTGGGACTGGAGCGGAGCATGCATTACGGGATTGAAGTGAGGGTGATTCGCGGGATGAGGTATGCAGGTTCGCCCAGTGGTAAAGTTTATGTTTATGATGGGTTATACAGGATTTTCTATTCATGGTTTGACGTGGGTAAGTCTGGTTTCGGAGTTTACAAGTTTAAACTCGTGAGAATGGAGAATCAACCTGAAATGGGTAGTTCTGTTCTGAGGTTAGCTAAGAGCCTTAGGACCGAACCGTTGTCTGTTAGACCGGTGGGCTATGTTAGTCTTGATATTTCAATGAATAAAGAAAATGTCCCGGTCTTATTGTATAATGATATTGATAGTGAGCATGATCCAATGTATTTCGAGTATATTGCGGCGGTCGTGTTTCCTCCTCATGTGTATCAAGGGGGTAATGGTAATGGGTGTGATTGCATTTCTGGGTGTACGGATGATTGTCTTTGTACCTCCAAAAATGGTGGGGAGTTCGCTTATGATCAAAACGGGATTCTCATAAGAGGGAAACCTTTGATATTTGAATGTGGTACTAATTGTCGTTGCCCCCCGAGCTGCCGTAATCGCGTGAGCCAAAATGGCGTGAGGAACAGATTTGAGGTTTTTAGGTCAAGGGAAACCGGTTGGGGAGTTAGGTCGCTAGACTTGATTCAAGCTGGTTCCTTTATTTGTGAATATGCTGGAGTAGTTCTCACTAGAGAGCAAGCACAACTTTTTACAATGAATGGAGATAGTTTGGTGTATCCGAACCGGTTTGCTGACAGATGGACTGAATGGGGGGATTTATCGCAAATATTTTCAGATTATGTGCGTCCAGAACATCCGTCGATTCCTCCTCTGGATTTTGCAATGGATGTTTCAAGAATGAGGAATGTTGCTTGTTACATAAGCCACAGTTCAAGTCCTAATGTTCTGGTGCAGCTTGTGCTATATGACCACAATAATCTATTGTTCCCACACATTATGCTATTCGCGATGGAGAACATCCCGCCCTTGAGAGAGCTCAGTATTGATTACGGGGTGGCTGATGAATGGACGGGGAAGCTTCGTATCTGTAACTAGCTGAATTTTGAGGAGTTGGTGCTTTTCTGTTTGTGGTGCAATGCAGTGTTCTGGGGTTGCAGTACACTGAGGTAAGCTCAAATTTCTTTGTAGGTAATTGTTCTTTTGAACTTCATAGTTATAGTTACACGAGCTTGTATGCATTATTCATTTATTTTATTTTATAAATGAATATTAATGTTGACAGAAACGGCAAGAATCGGCCAAATTTGGCCTTTTATCCTTTATTTTGATGTAGACAAAAATGTGGGCCTTTTGATGAATTTAAATAGGGCAAGAAGTGGCCAAATATAGTCTTTACACATTTTCGGTGCAAATACGCCGTTACGGAGAATGAATGACCTATCAGGACCTCAGAGATTCTGGATACGATGGAACTTTTAATGCATTCACATAGATTGTCCTCTTTCATATTGTATCGGCCTTTCCATTACGTCTTGTCTGTCACTTATGTCTATTGAAGTCAAATTACAATTCAACCATGTAGGTTGAGCCAGGGATATTGTAATTGCCGTCCGTATACCTAGTGCTTATGCTGTTAGATTCATGTTGATATTGGGATTCATAAACCCTTCATTATCACCTTGAGAACTCCAACTTTTATGTCTAGCCTTCGATTTTGTTATATCCCGGAGGTAGCATTCGCCCCGTTTTATCTGGATATTTTTGATAAGTAGCATGCTTTCCTTCCATGGAGTCGTGTTCATGAAGTGTTGGGCTAGTGTGGCGGTGACACTAGCTGCCGTGGTAGAGTTAAAGTCCATGTAGTTGTTTGCCCATGGTTGTTTGTAGGTT
Organism: Rhododendron simsii; assembly: GCA_014282245.1. Classification (NCBI taxonomy): domain Eukaryota; kingdom Viridiplantae; phylum Streptophyta; class Magnoliopsida; order Ericales; family Ericaceae; genus Rhododendron; species Rhododendron simsii. Next base: position 6,717,218 of record CM024961.1, on the reverse strand, counting down.
CCAGGTGGGTGTTTATATAGCCTTAGAAGCTTCTCGTAGAATCCTTTTTGTTTCTCTTGGATGAAGAGGCTTCTGCAGAGCTATTCAATTCTTCATGGTTGGTGTCGTGAAACACATTTTTGTCAGGAATCTAATCTAGTTTTGTGGGGCGTTGATTGCTTGAAAGTCCATGTAGAGTTAAAGTCCATGTAGTTGTTTGCTCATGGTTGTTTGTAGGTTCCAGGTGGGTGTTTATATAGCCTTAGAAGCTTCTCGTAGAATCCTTTTTGTTTCTCTTGGATGAAGAGGCTTCTGCAGAGCTATTCAATTCTTCATGGTTGGTGTCGTGAAACACATTTTTGTCAGGAATCTAATCTAGTTTTGTGGGGCGTTGATTGCTTGAAACTTCACCAGGTTTAGTTCGAAAAACTTGACAAATATAACTTTCCCCAAGCTCTTAATTTATTTGGTTTGCACGATGTTACTTCATATATTAAGTGCAATGCTTTCTGGCAGTTATATTCTGGTGGCTTTATCAGTCCCCTCATCTGACTTATCTATTTTCTTTTCCATTAGTTGTAAAGCTACTCTGTGTTTGTCTTGGGAAATGATTGATTGCTGTTGCCTTAAATGTCAATACTCAGACTTCTAGCATTGTAAAGCAAGTGTTTTTATCGGCAAGCTGATACATCTAGATGGTATAGTTTTCTTAGAATCTTAGTCCTTGTGTATGATTTTCCATTTAGGCAAGCATTGGCTGGTTGCAAGGAGTTTGCTGGTGATATCATGTTGTCTCTTATTGCACAATTCCTAGAACTAGGATAAAGTTTTGCTTCTGAAAATATCTTCCTTTTTAGGAATGTATTTGAGATTTCATTCCTTGTATTTAGTCTGACCAGAAATCAAAAGTTGAATCCCCCCTTTAGTGTCAAGTAATGCATGCATGGTCTATGATACATAAAATCTCTATACCCAAGGTCTTAACGAAGCCATTTTTGCAAGCGGCAAATCTGCATGAGTGTCACTTTCGATTTGCACGGAAAGGGAGTGAAGGAGAGAAATTGAGTTTTTGGTCAACGGATGCAAGCAATTGTGATCATGAAGTATGTGTGGGGTAAACGGATGAGATTAGCCAATTTTTTGTGAAGTTCATGAAATCAATGAGAATAAACATGGCTACAAGAAGAAGGCTACACAAGGATAAAGATACATGACACGAGTTTTAGTTTGATAAAGATGCATGATTTTATTTTGTTAAAATCGTGACTAAGAAAAGTTATAGTTCTTAATTGGATGCATCATTAAAGGAAAATCATAGACTAAGAAAAGTTTGAGTTCTTAATTGGATGCATCATTAAAGAAAACATTTTCCTACTTCAATGTGAGTGTGGAGGAGACAATGAAAAGGTTCCTTGAAATGGCTTTTGTTCATAAACAGATATCGGGTTTATGGAAAAGTTAAGTTGTTAGATTCTTTATTATTGTGGGGAATATTGTTTCGTAAATGCAGAGGAGAATCCTCTGTCGTTAGAAGTTGACAAATCTGCAATTGTAAGTCTGGGTTGGCATTGGCAAAGCCGGAATTGCAAGAGGGTTACTGTAGGGTTGCCAGTGGGAAGACAATGTTAGTCAATTTTGCTCTTTCATGTGACATGGCTGAGTGATAATGGGAGGTTTTTCGAAAAACTTGACGATATTGGTTGCATACATGCATGCATGCGTATAGAGCACCTGTGGATTCTTTGGTGTGGTACCCTGTGGCCTTCATCTACACCCTTCTAGCTGGATTCTCAAGCTGTATGGATTGTTTTCGTAAAATATACTAAGAATTGCCCTAGCCTATTGCAACAAGCAACAAAATTAAAAATAATAATAATAACATGCATATTAATTCTGATGTTAGGGCTCATATTAGATCATTGTTTTTGCATTTATATTACTGTAGTGCTACATGATATCGATTTTAAAACAACAATGACAAAAGAATACATATATTTTCTAACCCAAGCCATGAGAGCCCTCATGATCTCCTGCACATTGAAATACACCATATCATAAAGCTGACCACATAACCAACAAGTTTGTAAAGAACAAACCTCTGATGACAATAACTACTTAGAAAATCACCTAGATTAACACCCGAAGATCTAGGTAAGGAAAGAAAGAGAATGGTTCCAAAAAGAGAGAAATAATCTTCTTTCTCGGTGAGATCAATTACAGTCCAGTCCCTGCATTCACTTGTAAAATGCACTTAAGACCCAACTTGCACTGCATTATTGTGCCACAATCTGTTTAAAAGTTACTGAAATTTGGTAAGTGGGAAGAGGCAAGTTAAAAAGCTTGTTAAGCATTAGAATTATTTGATTTGACAAAAAACAAAGCATCAAAGACCCATAATTATCATTAGGATCTCAAAAGTGGAATCAAAGGGTAACTGGAGAATAAGTTGTGAACCTCACAATTCGGAATTTTTATCAGTTAAGAACATTCAATTTCATTCTTCTGTAAAACCATCTTCATGGGAAAAGACGATACCAATCAGGAGGCGTCAAAATCACCATATAAATTATAAAATGTGAGTTTCCTTTCCTATTAATTAGTAACATTCCTTTTAAAGGTTAATCACCATCAAATTGTGATAAATTCATGTGTGTTACTAAGTCAATTGGTCTACATACTTTTTTGTAGACCATCATGATGACTCTACTCCCTAAAACCATGAAAGGCAGTTTCTCTGTTCTTTCCATGACTTGCAATTCTTTTACCGCGTGGGTCACGCGGCACACATGTTAAATTCCTCCAAAATGACTACAATTTACATCTGACATTGGTAACTACCAAATCCAACAATTAAAATGCCTTGAAGTAAATGAGAAGACATCAATGAATGTAAAAGAGGTGAATCTCAACATTTCAAGCCTTGAATGTTTTCCTCTTTCTTGTACTAAGATTAGTCTCCTATCCCCCAATGAGGTAAATAAGTAGTATTCCCTTCGTTGGAGTTCTCATAGGCGCGCCAAGGCGCACTCCCAACGCCTTGCTGACACCCAGGCGAGGTGACTTGAAAAAGGCGAGCAAAAAGCGCAAAACAAACGACAAGGTGAGAAAAGCGACAATGCACAAAAAAGCACACATAACACCATTATTTTCAGAAATAAATATTTTTTTTGCATAGGTGCACCGCTCTTCAAAAAGACACACGCCTCGCCTTGCACCTCTCGGCTTAGGCCCAACAAGACTTTACGCCTCGGTGCACCTTTCGCCCTTGACAACTATACTTTGTCCAAAATGTTGGTCCCTTTCGGAGAATCCAATTTTTTAAGAAAACACAATCATTACACTTCCAAATAAATGAATTTCAAAATTGCCCTTCTTTAGAAAATGTCATGATTACTTTTTACACTTTAATTCATTTTTTCTCTACTTTTGTGTTTGAATTTGAATATGGGAATGAAGAGTGAACAAGGATATAACTCAATTTTTTCTCCTTGTCTAGTTAAAATGGACAAGAATTTTGGGACATCCCAAAAAAGAAAGGTGGACCAACTTTTCGGGATGGAGGGAGTAGTTAAGAAAAAAGATGACAAATAAAATAGCGAGTGACCCATAGTGTCTTTGAGTGAGCTAAATGTAGAACAGAAGCGAGACCTTAGTTGCACGAAGCGAGGGCGAGGGAATGGAGGAACATCGAAGCTTCTCGTTTGGAGCACCGGGGGATCATTTAGGTGTAATTTATAGAGCCGAAGCTTGGCAGATCCACCCAATTAATCAATTGCCAATCATAGAAGCTCCTAGCTTAGACGATATTTCCCCATGAAGAATGG